>JABTTQ020002628.1:1200000-1800000 GCA_016081115.2 Rehmannia glutinosa
GATAGAATTCATTCTGATTTATTTTGTGAGATTCGGATGCCACTCAAGTAAGCATTTGTAGGGATGCAATTTCCTCCGAACCCGATGGAGGATTCGATACCCGACCCTAATGGAGAAGGGTGTATGGAAGGTATTTTTGTACCCGATTAAATAAAATGGGTACATGGGTATGAGTATTTTTGGGTATGAGTGTGGAGGTCGGTCTAGGTACATCCTACCTATATCCTACCCAATACCCGATTAAATAATATTATATAATATACATATATATATGCATATCTATGTATTTATATTTAAAAATAACTTTCTTTTCCCAAATTCCAATCAAAATCCATTAAACCACATGTTTTGTGTCTTTTCTAATATTTTGTCATTTTTTCTATAATATTTAGTTCACTAATCCTTATCTTTATTCTTTTTTTTTCTTCTTATTTTTTTCTTAATAATTTAGTAAATATCCATAGATTCATTGAAATAATCAAATTCGAGAAAATACGATTTTAAGTGGTAATAAGGTATGAGTAGGGTATGGATCCCGATGGGTATGGAGATGTGTATGAAAATTAAATACCCGATGGGTATGGGTATGGGTATGGGTATGAAAATTGAATACCCGATGGGATAGAGATGGAGGATATAGAATCCTACCCGAATCCCGCCCATTGATATCCCTAAGCGTTTGCTTATAGTTTTATGTTCTCATATTGTAGATAAAGACATATATCTAAAATATAGACATGGAGGATAGCGGTAGTGGTGCAAGGCGATATATAGTGGCCACGAAATCTCAGTTTTCACAAGTATTTTAGTATATTTTTTTAGAATTAATTGGAATATTTCATGTTTTGGTTTATTCATAAATTTTAGATTTGAAACTATACAAGGAATCATCGGTGTTTCAATAAACTAAAAGTTTGTGTGATTTTTTTTTTTTTGTGTAGAAACTCTATTTATGTTTAAAAGAAAAAATTATGACCAATTTTTAGTTTGTTATTCCAAATTGGTTTTATAATTTTCCATAATTTCAATGAGATTTCTGTATTGCTCTTATATGTTAATGTAATTTTATAGTTTATAGTTAGACCAAAAATCAGAACGCCCTAGTTTTTAAAATACAGGAGTAACTTAATTTAATAAGAAAGTGTATTTAAAAGTTTATGAATAAGACACGTCTCAAAAATAAGCGGAACTATTTTATTAATAAACCCCAAATAATTCCCGACTCTTCATTGCGCCACTCTAATTTCATAAAATATAGTCTAATTATAAAAATTTTTGCGTCCAAATAAACAAAAGTACTTTAATTCAAACCCGGACAACGATCATCCAAAAATAAAATAGTAACTAAAAATCCGTTAACAAAATAAAATATTCCTAAAGTTGTAAAATAAATAAAATTATTGACTTGCATCCATCGCCTCCAATCCTCGCCGACTCCTCAACCTTAAAAGTGTTAATAAATATGGGGTGAGCTTTCAACTCGCTCAATGTGGATACATTTGTCATAATCAAATGCATCAATAGGCATAGTCATAAACATTCAACATGTACTTTAACTTTTATTTTGACCGGTCGATTACTTTATAATCGTGGGTTCACCCGAGGATACATTTGATCCCGGACCTTCTTACGGCTCCTGGCTAATATAATTTCTTTTATTCCACATTTCACATAAATGAATACACATATACGAAGCATTTAAAAATGACAAATATTAAGTGAATAAAAATATCCTCATCTCGAAACTTTGCTTGGAAAATAGTGAATGATTTGATGCAATATCCCTATTGAACTTGAACAATCCATCTTCATCGCCTAACATGGATATGTGTATATATATATATATATATATCTTAGTTCCTAGAAGTCAAAACTTAAGTATTAACCTCGATATCGAAAGTACTAAAATAACATTCTTGGAAGCTCACGGTATATTCCTAAGGTTTAGGGTTCAACTTGGTAGGTTTGAACAATACTAAATCTATGCTGATTTGGATCGAATAATATTTTCTCATAAAACGTTACTATTCAATATTTTTCACAGTAGATAATAGATTCAAAAATAGATGTCATATAACAATTTCACAAAGATTCGATATGTTTAGCTATAGGTTTTGAATTTGTGAAGTTTGAAATTATTGTAACACAAAATCATGCACAACTATGGAAGAAGCATCATATTTAAATAAATATAGTATCTTGTAGGATCTGAAATTTTAACTATCTTTAATACACATACCATTGCATAACATATCCAAAAATCATAATATTTAAAATTCGTTAACTTTAGGTTTTGAATTTCATAAATCTTACCTTTTGTCATAGCTAAATCGTAACGTTTTGGAAACTAGTTAATATTTAAATAAATATAAGTTGTAATGATCTGATATTTTATCACAAGGTAATATACAATATAATACATAACACATCCAAAATTCAGGTATTTGGAAGGTCTTTACATATGGTTTCTTGAATTTGCAAATCAGAAACATAGTTTATTCAAGATTTAGAAAACGTGAATGCGAATTTCATATAAAATAAAATAAAACTCAAACGTATATGAAATTTTAACTAAATATTATAAACATATGATAACAATATATATTACAATTTCACGAATTTTTTATATGTATAAGTAGGGTTTTGGAGTTTCTAAAACAAAACAGAGAATAACATAAATTCTGGCATCTTAGATTGAAAATTCAATAACTACAAAAGTTCTCATCGGATTAGTATGCAATTTTAAAAGTACAATAAAAACGTCATGAAGAATAACATATTAAAATTTCATAAAAGTTTGAATAGCATAGCTTGGGTTTCAAAATTTAGAAGTAAATTACCTTAGTAGTTGAGAATTAAATAGGGAAGGCAATGAAGGATCATGGCATTGAAGAGGAACTTTGTCGTGGTTGTATGGTAGACGATGGAGGTTGTGATGGCGCAAAGAAAAGATCTGGAACATTTTGTTTTGGTCCTTTCTAATGTGGTATAGTAAAACCCTAATAACGAAAGAGTCCTAATATCATTACCATAGCTAGTTTCCCAAGCACCTTAGGATTCCTCATGGGCCATGTAATTAGATAATAAATCCAATAATAATAATAATTCACTAATGGGATATATAACTAATTAAATACACATCTTTTTTTCCGGGTGTTACAAACTCCCCCTCTTAAAAAATTTCGTCCTCGAAATTTAGTTAACTTAATTCAAACTCTAATAATGTCCAAGTATCTTGCTAAAATCTCATCATCTCATTCTCAAGTTGCCTTGTCCTCTGGCTGAATTGTGTCCTAGTAATTGTTGTTATAAGCAGGCTCCACTAAAGGTAAATATACGTCTCAATCATCCCTCAAAACCAAAATACATGTTCTATAATGCGTTGCGTTGTTCCTTGGTGTGCCCATCCGTTTGTGGATGATGGGTTGTAGTAAAACTTAACTCTATTCCCATGAAATTTTTCAAGCTTCTCCAAATATTTAAGGTGAACCTAGTATCCATATTCAATAGTCTCACTATTTTTCTTGTGTACAATTGGGCAAATTGCTCTAAACCATATGTCATCTATAGAAAGTGTGTAGATTTAGTCAATCGGTCAAAAATAACCCACATCGTGATTTTTCCTAGTAGATCACGACTAACTTACAATTAATTCAATATTTATATGCTCTCAACTTTCATTCGAGGGTATCAAGTGTCTTAACAAAAATCTAGACAATCGTTGGTGCTTGATTTTAACTTGTTGACGTATCATTCATCTATCCACAAAGTTCCAATATTTCTTATCATATGCCTTCACCAAAATATATTTCGCATATCTTGATAAATCTTCATAACTCGTGGGTAAGCGGTGTACGATGTACCATGTGCTCATTCTAATATCTCATTCTTAGTTATTCCTCCTTGGGTATAACCAATGTTCCTTCGTAGCCTAATGCACCATTAGAAGCTAAAGAAAATATGTTGAGGTTTTCGATTAGATCATGGTTACTCATCTTGCATAAAACTTATAAGTCACTTGTGTCTCATTAATCTTATCTCTAAGTACAAGTCGTTCAACCATTGTTGCAATAATTGATTTCAATCCACTAAAAGGTGTTACGATCTCGATTCTCAACTTAGAAAACTCTTTCGTCAATTGTTCTTGTTCTATTGGTCAACTCTCCTTTATGTTCTTGAAAATATTCTTCACACTTCCTCATCATCCGGAACTTGTCAAATTTCCTGTCAAACTGGGTCATTGGCATATTCATATCCAAAAAAAAAAAAAAAAAAAGGAAAACATTATATAAACCTTATGTAATACCTATACTGATCTTAGAAAACTCCAAACATCGTTCGCAATCATAAACGTCATTATTAACAACTTCGGCTTTAACTAGGTCGACTTATATTCCTCATGCGGTCAACTTGACCAATAAATATCACAGTCCAACCACAACTTAAACTTATTGAAATTCAGGTGGGTGATATTGAGACCTCAAATCGATCCCGCATAAGACACTAACTCCTTTAAGTAATCAAACGAATCATTTATCCTTAGCAAATGGTACTTGTTTTATAATCACGCAAATCCTCCATGTAGTCAATACACTACATAGTCCCATCGTTCGTCTTGAAACATGATCGGCTCTTCCCATAGCGATACTCTAAGTCGATAAATCCTTTAACCAATAGTTCTTGTAATTGTACATTTAACTCTTATAATTCCTTCGCCGCCATTCTATTTGGTGAATTTTATATCGTGTCGTCCCAAGTAAAAAGTCAATGGTGAAATCTATTAGTCTATCATGTGGAATCCCAAATATTTGTTTTATAAAACATATTACATAGTCTCGAATAACTAACACGTTGACCATTATCAAATCAAAGATTGGTAGTTTACAAAGAATATCCAAATACCTTAGACAATTTCTTTTCTTAAAATTTTCCTTCTTTCCGACATAACTCAGAGTCTTGCACGAGCCTTTGCTCCGTAGAAAAATAAACTCATGCATTAAAACATTATCTTCTTATGTACTTTATGACTCTTATGAAGTTAGTGCATGCTTAAGATCATCAAAATCTCTCATTCTTATAACATATAAATTCACTTCTAAATCATTTCTATTAACCTTCGTTTCATGACTTTAGACAACCGAACAAGAATTATGATCTTTCCAAGTGATATACTAACACCATAACTATATCAATGTATTATCATTAACTTTTGAAAAATGAACATGGCGTAAATCATGAATATTGAACTCGAAAGCCACTAAAGTCTATCCATAATCTATGTTGCTAGTAATCTACTCATAACATTCTCGATCGCTTATAAATTCGTAATGAATATCATGTATTCTATCATAAAGGTCATCTTCCAAATCCTCTAGAGTTTATATTATCCTTTCTATATTCCCATACAAAGTATATCCAAACCTTGTAGTCACTAGCTCCACGGTACATGTGTATGCATCAAGAAATCATTTTTTTAAACGCGAGGAGCCAAAGATAGAGTTCGTTCTTCTAATATAACAAGTACACATGCAATGAGGAGTATGAAATAAGAGCAATAAGACATAATGACATGAATAATATGTGTTGCATAATATTGTGACATGGCATAACATGAATAAATTGAGTAATGACATAACAAATTTTCATACCTTAAGGAATCCCAGGCGAGATATGGCGGAGGTGGATATCACTATACTATTTTTTTCTTTAAATATTTAAAAAGACACATTTTTTTTTTAACAAGTCTGAGTAACAGTAGACCTACTCGATACCACTTGTAATGCCCTAGTTTTCAAAATATAAGAGTAACTTAATTTAATAAGAAAGCGTATTTAAAAGCGTATAAATAAGACACATCTCAAATGAATTAACGAAATCATTATATTACTAAACCCAATTAAATACATCACACTTTCATTGCGCAACTCGATTTTATAAAACATAGTATAAATATAAAAATTTGATGCGCCACTTGTAACGACCAAAAATTATTAAAATCCAAGTAATTCGATAAAAGAAAGCATTTTATATAACATAGCCTAAAATCAAAATTTGCATTCAAGTAAGCAAGATACTTTAATTCAATACATAACATTTGCCCTCTAAAAATAAAATAATAAGCATTAACAATAACTCAAATTCATTAATTAAATAAGATTTTCCTAAAAATTAAAATTAAATAAAAATTATTGATTTTACTTCCACTACCTCCAATCCTCAATCGGGCTCCTCATCCCGAAAAATATTAATAAATATGGGGTGAGCTTTCCCGATGGGGACACGTTTATCAAGATTAAATACAACAATAGGCATACTCGTAAACATTCAACATGTACTTTACTATGTCTTTTTCCTTTGATTGGCCGATTACTTTATAGTATCTGCGGGTACACCCGAGGATACATCGATCCTGGACCTTCTTACAGCCCCGACTAAGAAATGCTCGGGTTCACCCCGAGGATACTTTCGATCCCGGACTTTCTTTACACCCCGCACTAATTCTAGCACTATGGGTTCACCTCGAGGATGCTTTTGATCTCGGACCTTCTTACGGCCCCTAGCTAACATGATTTCCTTTCATATTGCACATAAACGAAAACACATATACTAAGCATTTAATAAAGACAAACAATTCAGAATAGAAAATATCCCCACCTCGAAACTTTGCTTGAAAAGTAGTGAATTATTTGATGCAATATCCCTATTGAATTTCGAACACGCCATCCTCGTCACCTAACATGGATATATATACATCTTAGTTCCTAGAAGTCAAAACTCAAGTATTAACCCCGATATCGGAACCACTAAAATAATATTATTGGAAGCTCACGGTATATTCCTAAGGTTTAGGGTTCAACTTGGTAGGTTTGAACAATACTAAATCTCTCTGTGATTTGGATCGAATAATATTTTCTCATAAAACGTTTACTGTGATTATTCAACATTTTTACAGTTGATAATAGATTCAAAAATAGATATCATATAAAAATTTCACAAAGATTAGATATGTTTAGCTATGGGTTTTGAATTTGTGAAACTAAAATTGTTGTAACACCAAATCCTGCACAACTATGGAAGAAAATTCATATTTAAATAAACATAGTACTATAGGATCTGGAATTTGAACTACTTATAATACACATACCACAGTATAACATATCCAAAAATCATAATATTTAAAATTCGTTAACTTTAGGTTTTTAATTTCATAAACTGAACCTTTTGTCATAGCTAAAATCGTAACATTTTAGAAATTAATAGTTAAATAAATATATGTTGGAATAATCTGATATTGTACCACACCGTAGTATGAATTAAAATACATAACATATACAAAATTTAGGTAATTTTAAGGTCTTTATATATAGTTTCTATAATTTGTAAATTAGAAACATAGTATATTCAAGATTTGGAAAACGTGAATGCAAATTTCATATAAAATAAAATACACCTCAAACGTATATGAAAATTTAACTGCATAGTTTAAACATATGATAACATAACATATTAAAATTTCACGAATTTTGGATATGTATAAGTAGGGTTTTGGAATTTCTAAAACAAAAACAGGGAATAAAATAAATTCTGGCATCTTAGTTTGAAAATTCAATAACTACAACATTACTCATCGGATTAGTATGAAATTTTAAAAATACAATAAAAACGTCATGAATAATAACATATTAAAATATCATAAAATTCTGAATAGTATAGATTGGGTTTGAAATTTATAAGTAAATTACCTTAAGAATTGATAATGAAATAGGGAAGACAATTGAGTAATCATGGCGTTGAAGAAAAACCTCTCGTGGTTGTATGGTAGACGATGGAGGCTGTGATGGCGTAGAGAAAAGAGCAAAGATCTGGAACGTATTTTCTTTTGGTCCTCTCTAATGTGGTATAATAAAACCCTAATAATGAAAGAAAAATCATATTTAAATAAATATAGTACTATAGGATCTGGAATTTGAACTACTTATAATACACATACCATAGTATAACATATCCAAATATCATAATATTTGTTATGATACATATATTCACACAACTATATACATGTATGATGTATATATAACATGGAATGTGCAAATTTGCGATATTGTTAATACTTGAAATCAATGGAATGCAACCATATAGCTCCTTTGACAAGTAAATGAGCTACTATCTTACCCATAACTGCACACTATATTCTAAGAGGATTTGCACATTTTTTCAGCAAGTAAAATAAACTTGCTAGCTCCTTTGATCATCTTATAGTGGCACAACTGCACATAATATTTCACAAATTTTCAGCAACAAATCTCAGTGGCTTGATCAATCTTGAGCCCTCTATGACTCTTTGACCCCACTCCTGCTTTCCAAACTCTAACGATGTTGCGAGTGCTTTGCAAGCTTTAGAAAGATGATATTCGTTGATGGGAGAATCCGTATTTAGGGCAAAAATTACTTCATCATCCTCAAGCTTGAGGGAGAAGACGTTGCCAAATACCTGCAAAATGTATTTGAAATTAGAAAAAACTACAAATTAGAATAACTACCCCCGAGTTTTAGTCTAATTAGAAAAAACCCAGTTATATTTCAAAATTACAAATGTACCCTATTTACATTTGTTTCAATCTTACAAATTGCACCCTCAAGAAGGAGTATTTGCTAGGTGAATACAAACCTCCAAGGGCAATTTGTAACACTTTAAGGCGTATTTGTAATTTGGCAAAATTGTTTTTTAGTCCTCTAAGTGGCACTATTCGGAGATTTAGTCCCTTTTTTTCTCGACTTTGAGTTTAGTCCATGGACAAAATTCGGATTTTTAGTCTGTTATTCGCTATAACAGGTAAATGTTACTCGCTAGTGGATTTTCTTTAATTCAAACTTTAAATAAATTTTAAAAAATAATAGAATATTATCCACGATTAAAAAAATGAGTTTTAATTTTATACTTTTCATTTGAATTGTGAATTTCATATTTTAGAAATAAAAAATCTATTTCCTACAAATATTTTACTAACACATTTTTTTACTAAAACTATTTCAAAAAAATATTTATTTGTATTTCCTTTTTTGGTTTAAGTTACTTATTAAATTAAAAAATAATAAAAAATATATAATTCACATATAGTTATTGGAAATATATTCAATTCAACTATAAATAAAACAAAATAGTTTATAATATTGAATAATTTCATAATTTATAAATATAGAAATTATTTTTAAAAATAAGAAAAATACTATTAAAATATTTTATATTTCTAGCTAAAAGTATACTTAAATTATAAATATATAAATATTAACAAATTATCCATATTTTCAAAGAGAATAAATTTTTATTCAAACTTTAAAAATATTAAAATAATATTATTTTAATTTCTATTTATTTATATTTTTATTATATTTCTAATCAAACATTACATATATATATACTCATATACATTAATATACACATGTTACATACGTATGCATAACATACATATATATATACATTATACTTGAAAAGAATTATTAGTACATGGTAATTATAATAACTAATTATTAGTACTTGGTAATTATTAGTACTAATAATATATAATATCTGATTAAAAATAAAAGAAAAATATAAATAAATAGCAATTAAAATGATATTTATTTTAATATTTTTAAAGTTTGAATAACCATTTATAATTTTTGAGAAAATGTATATTTGTTAATATTTATATATTTGTAATTTAAGTATACTTTTACTTAGAAATATAAAATATTTTAATAGTACTTTTCTTCTTTTTAAAATAATTTCTATATTTATAAAATATGAAATTATTAATATTGTAAACTATTTTTATTTTATTTATAGTTTTAGTAAAAGATTTTTTAAGTAAAATATTTGAAGGACATAAACTTTTTTAATTCTAAATATTAAATTGACAATTTAAATAAAACATTTAAAAGTATAAAATTAAAACTCGTTTTTTATCATGAACAATATTCTATTTTTTTAAAATATATTTAAAGTTTGAATTAAAGATAATCCACTAGCAGGTAACATTTACATGTTATAGCGGTAATGAGGACTAAAAGTCCGAATTTTGTCTATTTAAAGGACTAAACTCAAAGTTGAGGAAAAAAAAAGGACTAAATCTCCAGTGGCTCCACTTAGAGGACTAAAAAATAATTTTGCCTTGTAATTTTGAAAGATAATTGGAGTTTTATGTAACTGTGTTAAACCTCACTGGTAGTTTTTGTAATTACACCTTACTTTTATATACTTCTTTTGGTACCTTCTTGAATCTTGAATGGACTTCACCCTTCACCTTGGAAGACGTTGTAACCAAATTAATGACATATAGACCATCCTTAGAAAGTGAATTTTTCACGGTCCAAAGAAGTGATTCCATAACAAAAGCTGGCGCAGGAGAGGTTATAGGAGAACTACACAATTGAAAACTTGTAAGTAGAGAAGTGATGACAAAATTGATCATTTGAATAAAAGCTACATTACCTTGAGTCTGGTGCATCCACATCAATTATAAGTATGTCGATTTTTGAAGAACCTGTCCCGTCTGCATGAAATACAGTGCAACCATCTAATTACTTCTTGTGGAGTATATATGTCATATTTCTAACTACAACCAGTTATTGCTATTATACCTGAATTAGAATTTGCTTTCCCCATGATAAACTCAATTCCATTGGTTATATGTACCTGCACAAGAAACAAAATGAAAGGAAGATATGCGCAATACTTGTTGATTAATTATGAATAGTTAAGTTATTATCAATAATTAATTGAATAAATTGGTATATCTCGAGCATAATTTATGGATCAATAAAAATATAGAGTAAGCATTTATTAATTTGTTGTTAAAGAGTAATCAAGGTCAATGGTTATTATGGGGCCTTATAAATAAAATGATACAGTTTATGATCCTAGTAACCTATATCATAGCATTACACAACAGAAGGTAAAGAAAATACTAGAAGCCCGCCAAGGAAACTTACTAAAAGCATGAGTAATTGTGTTACTTAATTGTGGTGGTTCGTAAATGCGGATATATAGAGGTATTTGTTACTTATTAATTGTACTAACTTACTAAAAGCATGAGTAATTGTGTTACTTAAGTGTGGTGGTTCATAAATGCGGATATATAGAGGTACTTGTTACTTGATTGTACTACTTGTTACTTAATTGTGTTCAAGGATTTGTAATTTATTTAAGTTTAACCCATAAATTATAAAGTTTATTTGGATGATGATATATATTTATTTGAAATTGTTTAAATGATGCTAAGATGTAGACGTTTTATGCCAAGTATTAACTATGGATTATATGGAAGATTATTGATTAGCCTTGCAGGCTTTAGGAAGTTCATAAGTCCTTGCGGCAATTATTATAATTTCAAAGTTCGAAACCTAACATAAGAAATACCCTATGATATCACAGAGTAAAAAGTCAAATAATAGTTTCTCTTATAAGTAAGAACCAAATATGAACTTCTACGTGAACAATGGCCCTATTTCCCCTCACCACCCACCACTGCCCACCATATACTTTAAGGTGGGGAATATTAAGTGTTACCTTTAAGCGTTCATCTTCTTTAAAATCAAAATAGTCTTTAGCAACGTCCAACATCACAGGATCTAACTCAAGGACCTGGAACAATAAGAATTTGAATAAAGGCATGATAGCAAAACAAAGAGATATACATGGTTCATAATTTTATATTTTTATTACACCTCAATGTTTGGAAAAGGTAGGTGATTGTTCATAAACATCGGCAGTAATCCTGCTCGAAGACCAATAACCAACGTTTTGATATCGAAGAGAGGGACAAGACCAGTAACCATTGTTTTGACCTGAAAAAGAGTGGGAAAAGCTACTTAGTTGGAGATCTTTTCTGAAACTTGAAGCCACCCACTTGTTATTCTGTACGTAAGGAGCCCTGCATAATTCACTAATTCATCGAGCCCAAAATCTGAACTGCTTATAGGTGAGGTGACACATAAAAAGAGCATAGACAGAGGTCCGCTGAAGCAAACATCAACTTTGAGTGGTTAAATAGGTTGTAAGAATGTTGGGCGACTAAATATGAACACGAACAAAAAATGAGGGTAGCGAGAGATGAGAATGCTAAGATGGATGTGCGGACACACTAGATTAGATAGAATAAGAAACGAACACATTAGAAACAAAGTGGGAGTAGCACCAATAGACGAGAAAATTAGAGAAACACGATTAAGATGGTTTGGACATGTTTACAGGAGACCTTTAGATGCACCTGTGCGACGTTTAGAAGGTAGAGAATCACTCACACAAATCAAAAGAGGTAGAGGTAGGCCTAAAAAGACTTGGAAAGAAGCTATTAAACATGACATGTTATACCTAGAAAAAAACGAAAATATGGCTTATGACCGTAAACGATGGCGCGATATGATCCGTATAGCCGACCCCACGAGTGGGATTAAGGCTTAGTTTGTTGTTGTTGTTGTTGTAAATAGGTTGTAAGAAAAAAAAAAAGATCAAGTTTTGTTTCCTTGTACCACCCCTAACCCATACAAATCATGATAAAAACAAGAATGATACTTATAAGGAACACTAAACAATATTAATGTCTCAGACATCAATACGAAAAAAATGAATATTCATTTTCGTAATAATTCATATCATGTACTCGCTTAATATGTTAGTAGAATCATAAGAAATCTATATAAATGAGCACAACATAAATTTCATTTTCATATGATTTAATAAAGATGTAAAAGAACACACACGCAAGAAGAAGAAATAAAGAAGAGTATCGTTATGCATCTAGGTTCGTCGAACAATGTGTGAAAAGGGACCATGGGCATAATGTTGTTAGTCCTTTCTATAATAATACAAATGTCAAACAATAATATGTATAGTATTCAATTACATGATTTAGACGTCAATATGGACCCCGAGAAATAATAATAATAATAATAATAATAATAATAATAATAATAATAATTTTCAAATTTTGGATCAATGTAAATGTCAAATTACAGAAACATAGTCCACAAATGACTTATGCATGTTTGCTAACCTTGTTCAGGAACAATTAAGACAGTGTAATAACTTATAAACATTTAAGGTAAAGAAGACAATGTAGTAACTTATATATGCTTACAAGAGAAAGCAGATGACTCACCAATCGTTTAAAATGTACAGAAAACAACATTAATCCAGAAATAATGGCATTGTGGTGTGGACTTGGCAAATAGTTGTGATGAACTCTCATTGCACCACTTGATGCTGCCCCATCAAAGATAAAAAAGACGATTCACAAGTTAATGAAGATGAACAAATATTGTTACTTCCACTTAGCTGTACATAACAATTAGCATAAATAGTGAAACCAAATATGCAACTGGGACCTAAAAAGACATCAATGGACACAAACTTTTTGCCTAGTATTATGAAAAGGAAAATACATGACAATGGACACAACGTTTTTGCAACATGAACTTAAGTCCACGGATCCTATAATATATTGGAACTGAAAGCTTCAGAAATAGGCTTACAAATTAAAGACACACTGAAGGTAATAAATGCAGTGACTTTGCCATTTAAATAGTAGCATAAAAACAAATCAAGTATATGTCAATTGCTCAAGTATTCACTTAATATGTTACTTGTGGTGTCATAAGAAATTTATAAAAGTGAGATGTTTCATTTTGGGGTAGATGTGATGCAACAAGTTCAAACAAAACCTGTTTGGTTATGCTGTTAATTCACCGTAAAAGATAAACCTCAATTACCGAACATGAGACAGAAATCTCTTATCTGACCATAAATGACCCCCTGAAACACTTATGCCAATTTTTTTTAGACTTACAGAACTTTTTTCCCAGTTTAAGATGGAATTTGATCATTCAGCGCAAGTAGATAAAAACGGAGAAAAAAGTCTACCAGGCATCAATTCTTCTCGTAAACACCATATTATATAGGAATAAAAAAGACCCATACCAGAAATTAATTATAGAAATAACTGGACTTCTGTATAATTTAGTGAGTAACATCATATCGGAAAATATTAGAATCTAAGTCAAGTAATCTGATATTTCAAAGAAAAATTCTCAGAGTAACAAATGAAGAGAGAGTAGATCAGACCTTCACCACGAGACCCAGATGAGTGAGAATGAGATTTTCTATGCTTTCCTTTCTTCCTAGTTTTGGAAGTTGCTTGCACTTTCTTTTTCTCTACTTCATTTGAAGTTCCAACTTGTCCTTCTCTCGATACAAAAACTTCAGATAGCACCAAGCTCTCAATAGTAAGGCGGCGGATTGTTAAATGCTTAGCTGGAAAGTGACGACCAAACCTTTCGTAGATCACATCTTCTATAACTATTAAACCATTCAAGGCAGAAGTAACCTGGATTAATCAAAAGAACTAAATATCAAAATGGTAAAAGATAGATAAAAAAATATATAGTAAAAGCCATAGATGTAATCATGGAGAAATGAAACTCTCAGTAACTAATTATTATGGTGGAAGCTCCCTTTTTCCCCAATAAGAGGCTGCTGATGTTGTAGGTCGTGTAGGTCAAGCAAATCACCAGTTTAAATAAAGTGACATAGTTGGACATTAAAGGATTACTTCTGCGGGTAAATGTCTTTTAGAGAACAATTGCAATTATTGGTGATTCTAGAGACTCCATAAAGATGACAACTATGAGAAAAGCAGAGAGAATTACGTATTCAAGTCACATGAGCAAGTCTAGAATGATAGTCAATGTGAACCACAGAAAGAATGAATATTAGAATTCAAAAAAGATAGTCTCCACATTACTATAGCATGAGAGCACATCAATTTCATAGTTATAGTACACAGGTACTAGAACTAGTTCTACACATGAAAAAGAGACAATCAATAGACATCTGATTAAAAGAAACAAGAGATAGTAATTCTTCAACCTGGTGAACAATTTTTCGCTGCTTAATTAGTCTATCACCTGCAACCGTAAACCTGCAAAAGGATGAACTCGAGTAAGTGTAAGGAAAAAGGAATCCAATATATCACACTTAATATCTGGCAAATTTTCGTTATACAAAGCAAGGAAAAGGTGTAATGCACCCACAACATCAGATTTACTTAAATGATTCCTCTTTTCTCGTTTTATCAGTGCCCCATAGTTTAATCATAATGACAGAGTTAAAAAAGCACCTTTCAGGTGCAAGCTCCATGGAATTGACAGAGAATAAAATGAGAGAGAGAAAAGAGATCTGTTAATTCATTCAGCAGCAAATTACACTCCATTCCCTTCCACCTTATATTCCTGACATCCTAACTAACTTGATGGTCCCATGACAATGACAAAAAGGGAAATACGAAAATCAAACAATTATCTCAGCCATTTTCTTAACAAGTGCAATCCCTTAGCCAACTGGAGTTTCTTAATGAGTCGCTTGGCTTTGTGGAATTCGTCTCCTTTACGGGCTTATCTTTCTTGGCTGTATCACCCATTGGTTGGGCTGTTCACATAATGTAAAGTTCTGGCTGCTGCTTATATGAACATAAATATTTGTTTATTTCCGGGTACAAAAACAGAGATCTTACAGATAAATGGAGTAACACTATATACCAGGCACATGGTGCTTGCCAATGATAAAAGAATGAATATGTATAAACCTCATAAGCCGAATAAAGGCCCAGGAATAAGATGCAGACAAAAAAAAAAAAAAAATAGCAATATGTCGATGCATATGAATATAACTGTGTTGCTTCTGCCTTCTCGCACAAGCCCAAAGCATAAAGTAGCTTTATCAATGCACACCTTCGCAGTCCCCTAGAGCAGCGCTTGGACTTACTTCAAAAGTATTCTTTAAACATATTTATATAATTTAGCCAACCCCAGAAGGGAAAGACAAAAGAAGATATACTGCATACCTCTCATGCTTGTAAAATAAGTTTGAGTCAATCAAGTAACTGACTGTTGGGAAACACGGATCCCACATTCATCCCCTAGGGACGAGCAGAAATAATCGAGAAATAAAATGAAAAATAACAACAATCCACAACACAAGAATTTACGTGGAAACTCCGAAACCGGAGAAAAACCACGGCCAACAGAGAAAGAAATTCCACTATGTGTAACATTTTTACAATCACACAGACATTCTCTCTCCCGACCCCAATGCACCCACACTCCTACAAACATTTGACTAACTCACACCTCTCTCCCAACTCTCCATACTAGAGAATACAGAGATGACACTCATACGTGAAGAATCCCACCCCATCCCCACCCTCCATCCCCCTTGGTTTGAAATGCTTCCTTCTCCGTTCCCAACAAAGCAACAAAAATTGCAATCATCATGCAGTTCAAGGATCTTCTTACCAAGAATGTAATCTCATCATATTCTCAAAGATGCCATCTTACTTGTAATATCAAAACTTCAGTTATTCAGAACACTTCGAGATACATATAAGGGAAGATCAAGACAAATCAAGGCTTATATCCAACAACAAAAGATATATTAGAACAATTTCACATATCGGGAATTGCCTCACTTGGTATCTTCACAACTCTTTTAACCCCAACTAAAGATGCTATACAATTGAAGTGCGAGAACTTAGTGCAAACAAGACTTCAACCAAGCCAACAAAAGATCGAAAATGCACATAAAGCTAGCGTCAACTTATGATAACTAATAAGTGACTAAACAGAATATACACCAACAGTTATGTGGAAATGACTTTTTGTACATAAACTAGCATGGTCGAGGTGAAATCAAGAGCTAAAGCACCCGAATGAAATCTGATCACATATATCTTTCTAATGGATAAGTAGATACCGATAGATACTTACGGAAAGTCAAAGCCATCATCACAATCCACAGAGAATACTTTTTTGATAGTGATACAAAGCCTCTTACAAAACAAGGAAGAAAAATAAAAGACAAGAAGTTATAAAATTTAAAAAAGCAAGACGGATAATGCCCCGGAAAATAAAGTTGGATACACCACGATATCATTCATGGGAACATTTGCATGTCCGGGTTCCAAGATAACCTAAAACGAATAAAAAACATTCTATGAATGAAAGATCAAATAATTACGGATGAAATAAAGGAAGAAAGTAAATCGTATTTACAGTGTAAGCGCAAATGTTTACCATCGATGTCGGGCGGTTTCACAACTCTCAACAAGTAGCCATTGTCCTTGAGAGAAGGATAGCATCCATCCAAGAGTGCACAAATGAAATATAAATTTTGGTTATACGCCATTCGGATTCAAAGCAAATGAGGTTAACAAGATATGCTCAAAGTCGTGGAACCATATAGCACAAAGGGGACACCTTCAAATTACTAACAAGAAACAAGAAAGTAACCAAAGTTCCTAGGTCTAACCATTATTTGAAATTGAAATATCAAGGATATTAAAATGACAAGAAAAAGTCATGTTTGCGAATAAAGGGAAGACTGTTAAGGGAAGAAAGCATTCTTTATTTCACGTTACCCAAAGTATTAGGTATAAAGAGCAAAAATGGACGCAATGTTATGCAGGTTGACAATAGTTGAATCAGAAATTTAACTGACAGGAAAAACATGCTCCCTCATCCCATAAATAGAAAATTAGAAAATTAAATTAAAAAAAAGTGATAATTGTTTAAAATCATCTCAGAGGTCGTTCTTTAGCCATCTCAGAATAATTCTGTACTTCCAGTCCCAGATTAGGGTGCTGATATTTGATTCACACACCCATGATGTACGACTTTTTGAATCAAATTTAAGTATAACTAACTTCAAATTTTCTAGAACTAAAGAACAATAGAATCTCAAACAGTAAATAAGAATGACAAGTAAAACGACGTGGAACTGTCATCAAATAGCATCTTAAGATTGGGGAGAAAAGAAAGGTACTAACTTTGGGAACAACGTATACACAGAACTGATGGGAGAAAGGTCCAGAATCTAGCTCAGCATCAAGAAGTATGCAGTTATAGCCGAAATAAGCTTTACCAAAACTAAACTTCAACCTACGACCTGGTTCATGCATCTTAATGTTTGCTTCCGTCCCAAGAATCAGATCTTCAAGTGGAATGAATACATCAGAAGCATTGGAATATCCTGCGCGGACCTTTTTTTCTCTTTCAAGTGCTTCATTGAATTTATCAGCCTAAAATAACAATGGTGAAAAGTAAACCTATTTCTCCATATATATTTGTTGAGTTGAGCCTCTAACAAAACTAAACAGATAAAATTGATTATATACAAAACTTAAATCCCTCTGGAAAGGGTATTGTGTAAATTTAATATATTTGAATAGAAGTATTAAGAGTATATATAATTTATGAAGTTAGATTATAAGGTTAGCAGAATAGGTTAGGATAATTTTTATAAAATAGATTAAACTTTAAGGTGGTTATTATAGTTAATTCTACAAATGAAGATAAATTATCTGACCAAAGGGCATGTTCTTTTTTCTTAAGAGAACATTTCAAGGTTCACGTGTTTTTACCCGATAACCATGACGTTCAGCAGAATATTCATCTAGAAATAATGATATCTGTGAAACAACAATAGAAACAAGTTTCTCAGCAACCACCATAAAAGCCTGTTCGCGGTCTCTAGGTTCCAGAGCAATGGCATGAAGAATCAATTTCCACCCAAAGCAAAACTTTTGAAAAAGTAGATCTGAGAGAAAGTCATGATGGAAAAGGGTATCAATGTAAAATTTGGAGCAGGGAGGCAGCATTAGAAAACAGGATACTGAATAAATATCCAACTCATATTTTACGTTCACCGATATCAGAAGAAGAAAGTAAGAGACATTGAAGAAGAAACAGATGAGCTATAGATTGCAAAAGCAAATTCTCTAGAAGCCATTTCCCTTCAAAGTACCTAACACATCGGGTTCCGCCAAGGTTACACAAATATATTTTCCTCCAGCTTTTAACAACCTTTTCACCTGGTAATACACAAAAAAGATACTAGATAAGTCATGCTTTTGAGCTCATCACGAATAACAAGATTGAAGTTAGTATCATTTCAAATAACGCTTGCATACACCTGGGACAAATATCCATTTCCAAATGCGGGGCCAACCTCGGGATCCATCAAATTATCCAATCCTCCCTTATCGAGAATGGCATCAAAGGTCTCATTTTCAAATGAATCAAAGACAAAATCATTAGAAAACAAGGAAGCATGTAAGATGTGAGTTGCACGAAATAGAATTAGGCATGAGTTAGATGATAATTAGCATATGAGGGATTGATGAAAGCATAGCGGTGAAATTGTGACTACCAATTAGATGCAAGTGTCCAAACCAAAAGAAAGGAGGATAATGAAAATAAGCCACCAAATTATTCAAATCCATTTTTCCCCCAACATGATATAAAGGTTTTATCCAAAGTTTTGATGAAATAAACGAAATTTAGGGACAGTGGTGGTGAATACAAGTTTAACAAGAAATAGCAAAGCAGAACAAACGTTAATATAGTCTCGTCTACTAAAATGAGTGTCCGTGAGTTGAGTTAGGTCTGTATGAGTGCAACTATCTTTAGCATTGGCTTGGTTGATAATCAATCACAGAGACGAAAATTTAGATGTTGAAGGTTCAATTACCATCCAACAAAAGTTCACAAAGTGAGACTCGATGAAATATCCATACATATTGGACTCGATTCACCATTCAAAGATAACTAGCATATGGACTCGATCCACCAATGAACCTAACAGGTTACTAGTTGCTACTTTATGTTTTATATGGGTTTTCTGGGTAGACAGAAAAATGAGTTATTGAAGAAAAAGAGATCTATTCGGAATATTCAAAGCAGTTCTCTCTTCCATTTAATGTTTATTGGTCTAATTGTTCCCTGCCCTTTATTTTATTGATCATATATTCAGCAAGCTTTCACCTAACAAAGGTTCGTTTAAATCATTAGAGTGCAAGGCAAAATAGATCAGTGATTTGGGAAAAACTTATCAATGTCCATATGGAACACAAAATGTTTCACATTTGGCACTTTAATATGACTTGTACTGTTTTCCCATGTAAACTCATGCGGGCCAGAAATATGTTCCCCTTTATTATCTTCCATCTGATGCAAATAGCAACGTGACAATGCAGCTCTCATGTAACAATCTGCTAAATACATATCAAAGCAAGAGCATTGATCAATCTAATATATGCTACCGCATTTTGCACATACATAGGCACTTGTTTCTTCTTTGCTTTTTATCCCTTTGCACTTTTGGTGACTAATAACCAAGGGTGGCATTATTTCAGCAACTACTACAGTATATCTACATTGAAGTTGTCTTTCAGAAAACAGATCATATGAATCAAGGTTATTTCAATTGCAGGATAAGTGTAGGGCGCTTAAGATGAGGGTACCTACGAAGACTACACTTTGATAACTGTCATTGATAAGCAACTCGGAACTTCAACTAAGTATTTTCTGATCACTTTTAGGTAGTTGAGGTTATGATGCTACATTAAAATAGCTTATTACTTTCAAATTTATGAAAGATAATTATAACATGGACATATTGCTTTCAATGCTTCCTCATTTCAACATTGTCAGTCTAGCTATTGAAAGCAATACTCAGGGCCAAATATGGTGAGTACCAGAGAACCTAGAGTCTTTCACAAAATCCCTCAGTCTAACAGATTCTGTATGTGTTAAAAGGTATCATAACTAAATCAATGCTCCAAGTTTAATCTCCTTCCTTAACCCCTTCCTCCGTGTCTACCTTCTCCACCAGTTCACTAAAATCAATGCCATCGAAGGAGAAGAAAAAAACCAATTCACCTCGTGACAACATATACATGCACTAAAAGAGAGTATAATATTGGATTCAAACTTTTTTCGATTTACCACACTCTTCTTTCTAACCACCAGATTTATCCCTGTCACCCATATCACCTCAATCTCAACCAGTCAACTTGAAAGTCAAAACTCTAGTCAACCTCTTTTTCTTCCAAGTTAAAGCCCCATAGAAAACCCATATCAGCACCACATCCCAAGAACAAACAAGAAGAAATAATACCTTTACTGACCAATAATTGATTTTTTTTTTTTAAATTCGATCGATTATCTTAATACTCAACTGGCTACCTTTACTTATTAATAAATATTACCTCCATAAACGTCATGTCCATAACGCGCCACTTCATCCGCGGCCGTTCTCTCACGTTCCCCCTTATCATGTGCGATATAACCACTTTCGAGAAATCCACATTTGTTATATTCGTAAACCCGGCGTCATACAGATGCTCCGACAGCCTCGAGTTCCCGCACCCAGGCACCAAAATACTCAACTCCTCCGATGGCACAGCCGTCGGCGGCGGATCTTCGGAGGATTCCAATCTAAGGAGTCGTCGCAGCTGTTGTGATGATGACGATTGAAATACGAGATAACTTGTGAGTAAGCCTTGGAGTTGGGGCCAATCGGCATTCCATTCTAAGGACTCGTCGCAGCCTCCTTTAGTGAAATATAGGTCCCAATGCTCTTTGCTCATGGAGTCTGAATTACCTGCATACTCCTTTGAGAAAACTTCCCCCATTTTCGTTGCGCTTAGATCTCTGTGTGCTTGAAAATGGCGGTTCCAAGGTCTGTGCGCTTTCTAATTATTTTCAAAAAAATGCAAATCAGTTAGGATTAACTGAAGGCCTGTTAGGATTTAGAGTGCGTTTATAGTTAGTTGCCAAAACTAATAAAACAAAAAGTTTACCGTATTTTTACAATTAAATTGCTTTCGTACTCTTACAAGTAGCGCGCGGTTAAATACCGAGAGCCCGCGGTTAAATTCACTCGGTATTTTGTGAACGAACAAAAACCATAATTAAACAAAAAATTCGGTACGCATCTGTGTACTGAATATTGAACCAAAATAGTTAGTTCGACTTAAACATATTATTTTTAAAATTATAATATGCAAATAATACATTATAATACAAAAATAAGTAATATATACGAGAAGATATATATAATATAAAAATAAATTTGGTATGAGCTAAATTTTTTATTTCGATTCGGTTCACTAAATAAAATAGATAAATGTATGTACATATATTTTTATTTTTTTAAAATTGATATGCTAAGTGCAAAAATCGCATAATTTGGGGATTTAGTGTTTTTTCTCTATTTTTATAAATATCGGGGGTTGATGTATGTTTATTTATAAAGAAATATATGTAATACGGATCAAATCTCAATATATTTTTTGTAATTTTCAAATATTTCTGTGGTTTTTTTATAATTAGCCCGAATCTGAGGGAAGTTTCTATAATTATCCCTAAACAAATTCAAATTCTTTGTGCACAAGTCGCCTTATTCTTGATTTTTTCTTTTTTTGCGTTGTGTGACTTGAATATTTTCTTCTTCTTCTTTTTTTTTAAATTTTTCATTGATTGTATTTTCTGTATAATGGATGTCCAACAAAATGAATTTTATCATATGTTGGAATTGTATTATTTGAAAATCGTTAATTATTATATTACTTATATTTGTTAGTGGTGGCAGAATTATTTTGTGTAAAAATAAGATATGTTTAATAATTAATATTATTTATGTTGGACTCAGGAATGGAAATGAGTCAAATCTTGATCGGATCTTTATAGACCAAAATAAGACCCGCTAAATCTTTTAATGACTTGGACCCAATCCCAACCCATTAGACCCACTAGATCAGGGATGATAACGACGCGGGGCAGGGGTATAAAAGTCATATCCATCCCTATCCCCGCGGTCGGGAGAATCCCCATCTATGTCCTCTCAAGAAAAATGAGGAGAAAATGCTCCTCACCCCCCTCTTGTTTTTTTAGTAGAAAAATTAATATTTTTTTATTAGTTTTAATCATTTTATATATTTAAAAAAAGATGTAAATATATATATATATATATATATATATATAGGTATTGGATCATATGTGGCAAGGGTCTTACCATGTGGCAGTGTGGACAAATCTAAGCCACAATCTTGTTTAATCCTACGGCCCATGTTTTTTCGATTTTTTATTTTTTTTTATATTCAATCCAGCCCATTTAAGGGCATAATAGGCATTTTATACACATAACAACACATCCGTTTTTGGTAACCCCACCATAACCCTTTTTTTTGGGATTTCATTCAATCTATTCCATCTTATTTGCAATATCAATTTTCAGAAAATATCAAAACCCATCTTTTCCTCTCTTTCCTCTCCACTTCGAAATAACCACATAAAGTCTAGCCGGCGCAGTTTCGATTTTGCATTCTTCCGAAAACCTTCTTCCCACCGCAGAGAAAGTGAAATTGGTGAGGCGATGTATAGATACAATCGCGTTTGTAGCCTGTAAGGATAGTCAATTTGCTGCGCCGATGAGGGCCGATAGTGGGCTAAATGACTTGGTTTCGTCCACGGGGCCCAATTCAAGCCCATTGTTGGTTGGTGGGCTGAGGATTTGGCAGTTCTCACGAATTGATCTGTTTCGCAGGGTTCGATTGCGATGATGGCTAGGGATTCAAGCAAAGTATGCTCTTGGTAAGGATTTGTGCAAAATTTATGTTATTGAAATTAGGTTTTCGTCCTTGTTGGGGGAAATAATCCCCTTTTTATTTGGTATAATTTTCAAAATATACAATATTGTCAATATTAGTATACAATATTCTCAATTAAACATCTAACAATGCACTCTTGAATACTTATATTATCACCAAATATTGGACAAGTATATACCAAAATATAATTTCAGGATACCGTAATGGAATTATTTTTATACCATATTTTTATGGTTATAAAGCACAGAAGTCTGCATATGTATACACCAAGATATGCTTCCAATGTACAATATTGTCAATATTTTTATACCAACTTAAGTACCAGTGTTTAGTCTGAAATAAACATCCAAACACATCATATTTCATGTTATATTAGCACCAAAATATGCATATCTATACACGAAATAATGCGTCCAGAGCACAATATTATAAGCATTTGTACACCAAAATATTGCGTCAATGAAGAGTGAGAATCCCTTTTTTTTCTCATAGGCGTATCTGTTATGAAAATCTGATATTGAATATATACCTTGATTTTAGGAAGTAAATATGGTATTATTTTTACACCATTTTGATAGTTACCGATTAGCACCAAAATATGCATATCTATACACGAAATAATGCATCCAGAGCACATATTATAAATATTTGTACACCAAAATATTGCGTCAATGAAGAGTGAGAATCCGTTTTTTTCCTTATTATTAGGCGTATCTGTTATGGAAATATGATATTGAATATATCCATTGATTTTATGATAGTAAATATGGTATTATTTTTACACCATTTTGATAGTTATCGATTAGCACCAAAATATGCATATCTATACACGAAATAATGCGTCCAGAGCACAATATTATAAATATTTGGACACCAAAATATTGCGTCAATGAAGAGTGAGAATCCGTTTTTTTCCTCATTATTAGGCGTATCTGTTATGGAAAACTGATTTTGAATATATCCCTTGATTTTAGGAAAGTAATTATGGTATTATTTTTACACCATTTTAATAGTTACCGATTTGCCCTTTTTACACATAAAATAAATGAAAAATGGTGTATTTTTAGGCCTAATCTGAACCATTGATTGAATAGGATGGATGGATGGAATCTGTCCACACCGCCACATGGTAAGAGACGCCACATGAGATCCTATCCCTATATATATATATATATATATATATATATATATAATAATAAAGCAATCTTAATACGAAATAAATGAACTAAGTTAAGGATCTTGTCATTTTTGTATATATAATGTGGACATATTTATAATTTATTAAATATATTCAAAATATTATAGTATGGATATAGATCAAGTCAAAATTACCCTTATACCCTCGTGAATAAGCTAAAAGACCCAAATACACAAAGATCTGTGTGTGTCTTATTTGGGTCATGACCAAAGCCGAAGTCACGGGTTGGGTCGCCCCGTGACCTGACACAATTGATCTACGCTATGATGTGACAGGTGGATCAAGGCTATGTCGTACGACCTAGTGAAGTGAAACCTATAAATACAACACAATTTCCTTGCTACAGATATCTTATTTATTCTTGTTCACCTTGTTATTCAGTTCCTAATGACCTTACAACCTGTATCATACGTTAGCATTGGAGGGCCTTAGCTTTGGGTCCACCCAACTAGCTTAAGTTTCGTTCTTTTATGGGTCCCTCGAACTAAGTATCTAGGCTTGTGGCGAGGCAATCCAAACCGGAGTACATCCGATTTATTCACCCAAATCAGTTCGCGTCGTCTGTAAGAAATTTAGGTCAAACTGAAAATAAAGGAGACACCAAAGAAGACAAAAGAAACCCCATCTAGAGGAGGATCACCATCACTGCAAATCCATGAGCAACACCTAAAGGAAGCCGAAGACCCAATTATCAACATGCAAACCAATGACTTGAAAAAAATGTTGGATGAAAAAGAGAAGACAGACAAAACCCCTATAGTTTCACCCCATGGAATTACCTAAGGGAAAAGACGTGACAGTCATAGAAGAAAATCAGAGGCCAGAAGAAGCTCAGGAGGTGGCCAGTTGGATGGCCTTACGAGTGAAGCACCTAGTGGTAGTGCATGACGAGCCCCTAATCAAAGCAACGGATATAAATGAGCTTAGCGAGCAGATTGAGCAGACTACTCGAAAGTTGGATAACTTAAAACATAGGGGACATTAACATCCTCTCTACAAAAGGGTGGATTCCCATTCTCACCAGAAATACTAACAAAAATAGTCACTACAAATTTTAAACTACCGGACCTCCCCAAGTACGATGAAAATAAGGATCTTCTAGAAAATCTAACAACCTTCGATCACTTAATGCAGCTCTATGGGCAATCAGACACCATGAGCGCTAAAATTATCTCACTACTCTCAAGGGGAAGGCATAAGAATGGGTCACGGGGCTTTTTATGGCAAGCGTGGTATCCTATGAGCAGTCGGCAAGGAAGTTTTTATACCAGTGTACAAGCCATAAACGAGCTCGAAGGTTAGCAACACACCTTTTCACCATTACACAAGCTGATGGAGAACCACTCTGAGATTTCATTAATGGGTCTAGTGACGAAGCCCTTGAGATGCAAGACATTAGGATTGATATGATGACAAACACATCGGTCCATGGTTTGACAAAAGGGCCACTACCATCAGCTTTAACCCGTGACCCAACGATAAATCTAAGATTAGGAGATGAATGAGTTAAAGGATCACAAATGGTTTGTAGCGAACCCATAGGTTCGGGCCAGAAGGGATCCTAGATAGAGAGGGACCTTGTTATAGGTCTAAAAACAAGATCGCCAACGGATTATGATGTTTAGCCATTATACACCATTAAACGCCCCTTGGGTTCACGCACTAATGTAATGGTGGGATGAGGAGTTGAGATCCTATTACAAGGCCCATATATGTTCGTAGTAGAGGTCGCCCTGAAACTTGATTTTGAGGTCACAAAATAACGAGGTTGAATATGAAGCTCTAATCGCTGGAATGAAGATAACACACAAGTGTATGTTAAGAGACTCATCGCTTACACCGATTCCCAGTTAGTCGTTATGCAGTTGGAGGGCCCATTTGAAGCAAAAGACAAATCTATGGTCAAATATTTGAACAAAACCAAGAAATTGGTAGGTAATTTCAAATATTCCTAACTACAACATATTCCCAAAGAGTAGAAGGACAGAGCAGTTGTCTTAGCACGCTTCACTAGTTTGATATTAGGAACAAAGTCAAGGAATGTAGTAGTCTTCATAGCGAGCAGTCTGAAGTGGAATCGGTGAGCAGACCCATAGATCACTATTCGGAGAAGGCTTTAATCCTCCATATTTGTAACGCCCCATTTTACAAAATAATAGTATTTCTCATTTTAAATAAAAAAATCTGAAAAATACAACTTTAAAAAATTATTTAATAAAACTAAGCATTATAATTTAAATAAGTAAAATCTCCAAGTTATTAAAATAAAAGTAGTATCCAATTATTCCAATAAATAAATATTCAAATTCAGAATTTAATTGAGTCTTCATCCATCCCTGTCGTATCTCCAGCCTGACTCCTCAATCTGAAAAATTATGCAAATGAAGGGGTGAGCTTCCACTTGCTCAGTAGGGATCAATTTGTCAATATATAATATAACATACAAGCATAATCAAATATCATACAACATGTAATTTCCTCTGTAATTTTCCTCTGTAAATTTTCCTCTGACTTGCCAGTTAATAAATTTAGTACGGTGGGCTTAACCCGAAGATCAACTTCGATCCCGGACCTATTTACGGTCCATAACTAGTTCATCTGCATATCATATATAAATGAAAATACTCACGTGAAATATTATATAAAGACAAGAATTAAAAATCCCTACCTCAATCGATTTCTCGTAATCCTCGTAGTAAAAAAAATGGTTATCCTAATCCACTTGATTCTCGACTCCTACATTAAATTACAAATTTATAATTAATAAAATTATTTAAGAATTTGGTTGGGTTATAATAAAAATAAGGTATGAAAAAATATTCAAAAGAATTTTGGATTTTAGGCTTGAAAATTAGTAAATGGAGTCAAATCCCTCAATCCTAAATTCACTCTCTCTCTCTCTCTCTCTCTCTCTCTCTCTCTCTCTCTCTCTCTCTCTCTCTCTCTCTCTCTCTCTCTCTCTCTCTCTCTCTCTCTCTCTCTCTCTCTCTCTCTCTCTCTCTCTCTCTCTCTCTCTCTCTCTCTCTCTCTCTCTCTCTCTCCAGTCATCAACCCACTTTAAAAGTCGACACATATTTCCCCATTCTACTTCAACAATACACACATATCCCCAACTCCCCTCACCTCTTGTCCCTAGCCCCTTCTTTCCCCTTTCTTTTTTTTTTTTTTTCGTATATATGTAATATGTATTTCTGGAATTTGGGACTGAAAATTTTGGTAGATGGGTGGCGTTTGTAGATTAAGAAAAATAATCGACTTGTATATAAAAACAAATAGGCATCATATCTTACCCCTTTTCTTTTCTTGGATTTTTCAAACTATGAAATCAAAACTTGAGAAATGGGTTCTTATAACAAAGGGTTGAAGGTGTAGAACTTGAAACAACCATATTAAATTTCTTTTTTTTTTACGTTAATCTGCTTTGCTTCTAATTAAATTCTCAACTGAAGATGCTAAGATATAATAATCTTACGTTAAGAAATAGTAATTAATAATCTGACTCATTTATCTTCCTCTCATTAAATGAATTTTTTTATTATTCATAACTGAAGATGTTACTTAAATGTTTAACTGAAAATTTCATTTAAAAATCTAATTTTTTTTATTTATTGTAATAAAATAAATTTCTAATTCAATTAAAAAAATCGGATTTAAGAGTTAGAAACCCTGAATTGAATTTGCCCCAATTATAAAAGTTAGGGATTTACATCCCCTATTTAAATCTAATTCTAAACCCTAATTTGATTTTACCCCTAATTTTATGGGTATTGCAACCTACACCCCTTAAAAATAATTTCGTACTCGAAATTCGTTAACTTACCTTGGATAATAAAATTCGGGTATTTAGCACGTATCTCTTCTTCTTGCTCCCATGTGGCTTCATTTTTTCCATGGCGTCTCCATTGGACCTTGATCAACGCGACATCTTTATTTCTTAGTTTGTGGATCTTGCGCTCTAAAATTGACTCTGGTCCCTTCTTGTATGTCAAGTCCTTGTTAATTTCTAAAACCTTATAGTTCACGATATGACTTGGATCATGAACATATTTTCTCAACATCGAAACGTGAAAAATATTATGCACACTTGACAAACTTGGTGGTAATGCCAGTTGATAAGCCAAATCTCCAATACGAGTAAGGATTTCGAACGGTCCAATATATCTTGGCTTCAATTTCCCTTTTTCACCAAAACGAATAACACCCTTTATAGGAGCCACTTTTAAGAACTTTTTCTCCTTCTTCGAATTGTATATGTTTTCTCCTTCTGTCAGCATACGACTTTTGTCTATCTTGAGCCATTCTGATTCGATCTTGTATCTTGGCTATCTTTTCTCTGATTTCTGAATCAATCTCGGCCCCAAAACTTTTTTTTTCACCAACCTCATTCCAATACAACGGCGATCTACATTTTCGTTCGTACAATGCTTCATACGGAGCCATCCCAATCGTCGCTTGATAACTATTGTTATAAGCGAACTCCACTAAAGGCAGTAAAGTCTCCCAGTTACTTCCTAAATCAAGCACGCAAGCTCTCAACATATCTTCTAATATTTGTATCGTCTTTTCATCTTTGTCCATCTATCTCGTGGATGATAAGTTATACTTGAATTTCAATCTTGTGCCCATTGCACTTTGCGGACTTCTCCGAATTTGAAGTAAATCTTGTGTCTATGTACGATACAATCGACACCGGTACTCCATGTAATTTCACTATCTCCCTCATGTAGAATTGTTCCATATTATACGTCATTTTTGAGAGAAAATGAGCCGACCTAGTCAACCGATCTACTATGACCCAAACTTCCTTATTTCCTTTAATCGATCGCGTTAAGTCCAACCACAAAATCCATAGTTATATATTCCCATTTCCATTTCGGGATTTCAAGTGGTTTTAGAAAACCGGATGGTCTTTGATGCTCGGCCTTCACTTGTTGGCAAGTCAAACATTTCTCTACAAAATTTCCAATATCCCTCTTTATACTTCTCCACCAAAATATTCCTTTTAAATCGTTACATCTTTGTACCCCTAGGATGAGCCGTGTACGACGTACAATATGTTTCTTCAAGAATTTTCTTTCTAAGTCCTCTTCTTTAGGGACACACAACCCCCTTCATAAGTTAAAACACCTTCATCTGTTAAGATAAACCCCTTAACTCCCCCTTCTCGGGTTCGTTCCTTCATTTTGTTCAAAAGTTTATCTCGAGGTTGAGCTTCCTTAATTCTCTCCTTTAAAGTAGGTTGCACCACTAAAGATGTTAATATTGTTTCCGTACTCGTTGGTGGTACGACTACCTCAATTCTCATTTTAGCAAACTCTTTCGCTAGTTCTTCTTGTTCAGTTATTAAACTTGACAATTCTCCTCTAGTTTTACGACTTAGAGCATCCGACTTAGAGCATCAGCAACCACATTAGCTTTCCCAGGATGGTAGTTATTAGTACAATCGTAATCTTTAACCAATTCTAGCCACCTTCTTTGTCTCATGTTTAACTCTTTCTGAGTAAACAAATACTTTAAGCTTTTATGGTCAGTGAAAATTTCACACCTTCCTCCATACAAATAATGCCTCCAAATTTTTAAGGTGTGAACCATAGCAGCTAACTCCAGATCATGTGTAGGATAGTTCAATTCATGTGGCTTTAGTTGCCTTGAGGCGTAGGGAACTACCTTGCCATGCTGCATCAACACACATCCCAATCCTTGTTTTGATGCATCACTATAAATGACAAATTCCTTAGAAGGATTAGGAATTGTCAAAACTGGTGCAGAGGTTAGTCTCTGTTTCAATTCTTGAAAACTTTCCTCGCATTTCTCCGTCCAAATAAACTTTTCCCCCTTTCTAGTCAGTCGGGTCATGGGTCCAGCTATTTTTGAAAATCCTTCGATAAATCTTCGATAATACCCTGCTAAACCCAGAAAACTGCGAACTTCACTCGCATTTTTAGGAGCCCTTCATTCATTGACTGCTTCGACTTTAGTTGGATCTACTTCAATTTCTTGAGCAGTAATCACATGCCTAAGAAATACAACTCGATTAATCCAAAATTCGCACTTCTTAAACTTTGCATACAACCTTTTGCTGCGAAGTGTCTCCAACACTATTCTCAAATGTTCTTTATGTTGTTCCTCATTCTTAGAATACACCAGTATGTCATCTATAAAGACTATGACAAATTGGTCCAAAAATGGATGGAACACTCGATTGAACACTCGATTCATCAAGTCCATAAACACGGTGGTGCGTTACTCGGTCAAAAGGCATTACAACGAATTCATAATGCCCATAACGAGTTTGGAAGGTCGTTGTCTTGAATATCACTTTCCTTAATTCTCAATTAGTGATATCAGGATCTCAAGTCAATCTTAGAAAAAGTACTAAAGCACCTCTTAACTCGATCAAATAAGTCCTCAATTCTTGGTAACGGGTACTTATTTGAGTCGATTAAGTTCCCTATAATCGATACACATCCTAAGTGACCCATATTTCTTTTTGACAAAAAATTTGGTTCTCCCACGGAGAAACATGGGTCAAATGAATCCTATATCTAGGAGTTCATGTATTTGCACCTTGAGTTCTTGCAATTCTTTTGGTGCCATCTTTTGAGGTGCCTTAGATACCGGCGCCGCTCCAGGTGCCAAATCAATTGAAAACTCAACTTGTCTATTTGGTGGAATTCTGGCAATTCCTCCGAAATACATCCAAAAATTCACGGACAATAGGGACATCTACAGTGACGTCTCCGTCATTAAGGTGCCATTCAAGTTTACTAGATAACCATGGCAATTTTCTTTTCTCAGCATCTTCAATGCTTTCATTGCCGTTATTACTTTAGGCATATACTTAGACTTAACACCATAAAATTTTATTTCATCATTATCAGGCAGTCTAAGTGTTATTTCCTTCTCCTGACACTTAATGTCAGCGTTGTACTTGCTAAGCCAATCCATGCCTAAAATTAAATCAAAATCCTTCATCCCAATAACATATAAATCAGCTTCCAAATGTTTTCCTCCTATATCCAAATTTACACCTTTATCCATGGAATTGGTAGTTATTGAATTCCCAGAAGGCAAACTAACTTCAAGAAATTCATCTACTTTAGCATTCTTATATCCAATTATGGCATGAAATTTAGCAGATATGAATGAGTGTGACGCACCAGTGTCAAAAAGTGCTAAAGCAGGTATTCCTGATACTGTTAACATACATGTCATCACACCTGGTTTCGACCGCTTCCTCTTGAGTCAACGATACATCCGAGCTCTTCCACCACTAGTCGACCATTTCTGTCCGGACCATCTTTCAAAAAATGACAATTAAAGGTCATATGTCCTGGCTTCTTACATTTATAACATTTTCCCTGCCCAACAAGACATTCGCCATAATGGTTTTTCTGACACTTAGGACAAATCGGTCTATTATTTTGAGTATTAGGGTGGGCATTCTCATTCGTCTTTGCATGTTTATTCTGATTTCCATTTTTGTTTTGCCTTACCTCGTCCCACTTTCTCTTTTCAGATACCATGGCTGGTTTCCGAACTTCATCATCATCAACCAAACTTGCCTCTATTTGTCACGTCCAAACTTACAATACTATAATAACCAAAATCTATTATCTATTAACAAAAGAGCGTAATATTCATATAGTTATTACAAGCCAAACGTACATCGTAATAAAATTACAAGAAAGGAGAAAAGCTGACCAAGTCTACAACTCCTATATATAAAACTATTATTACAATCATTATTCAGGCCAAAACACATCATATATATATATATATATATATATATAGGGATGTCGTCAAAACCTCTAGCAAAATACTTCGATCGTCACTTGGTAATCGGATCGGGAATCCCTCAATCGCTTCATTGTCGCTGGATTATCGCTTTGACATATTTTTAGGAAAATATATACGTGAGGCAAAACCTCCGTGAGTGGGTGCGGTGTGCGTGTGTGGCCTTTTAGAAAAATTTAATGTTAAGAAAGATTCGTTAATTTTTATAAGTTAAATCGTTTTCAATTCAATAGCAACATGCACTCAATCAATCAGAACATAATTAATTCAAATGTCACATTAACGGAGGGACCGTTCATTAATGGTAAGTGACCCCGTTCTTCCTTATCACTCCTTTATCGCATTGGCGTAAAGCCTTACCCCTTATTGCCCCACACTACGGTGCGATTCTCCACACTGGGGCTCGCGAAGCCCGGAGAAGTCATATTTGAAATATACCGATCCTACGACCCACTTCAACCCTTAGAACACTCCGTCTTTAGGCGGTGGGATTTGGTTGTGGATAGCGAAGAACCTTTTAAGACCGCAGGCCCGTGCCGACCGACCGGCCCGAACCCAGCCCTATCCACACCACACTAGGGCCCGACACTTACCAAATAGACAATGTACTAATTTATATTAGTGATTGATGAGACAGACTCTCAAATGCGTATATTACCACGCATATTTTCAAACAATTAAGTCATGTAATAGAATTCATGCTTTACAAGATAACATATTATATTGACTCAAGCAGGTTAAATTAAGGAAATCCAGCAATTTATTATTATCATTACCTTGTTTACACATAAATTTTTAAATAATAATTATTATAATACAATAGCTAAACCATACCAAGTAATACAATATTACAATGTAAATTCTGAAATCCATAGCCAGACTTAATCGATTTTTTATTTCACGAGATATTGATGAGGTTTCTTGGTAATTAAGCTATATAAACAATGAAAGTAATATCAAATTATTTGGAAATCAAGTTCAGACTTGCAATAAGAAAATTATAGTTTATGACTGTTAGCTAAGCTAATGAACATTTATAAATGTTAGTTAGTGCTCATGCCAACACATTGTGAAATAGATTATTATGTAGTAGTGATCTTCCTTGAATTTTAAAGAATTTTAAATTTGTGGTTGTCTCTAATTAATCCAGGGAAATACAAAGTTGAAGCTGTGCAAAGAGATTAAACTTCACTCCAAAGAATCAGGTCGTGTCCGATAGGGAATGAAACAGAAAAAAATGAAACGCCACATTATTGAGGAAATTACCAAGGTACGTCATTCTTCTACCGAAACATTAATTTTGCTAGCTACAACACCCTTAAAATCTATTTTCAATCCACTATCACAGAGTATGACATGCAAAATGTTACTATGACCTTTTTTCTCCAACAATTTTAAGATTATAAACATAAAGAATTCTTTTTAAGGAACCACTCACTCTCAAACTATAAATTGCAGTTCACAATGTGACGCAGCTTCGTTCTAGTCGAGTTTCAGCACCGAATGTAACTCGATATCACCTAAACTTTCAACGACCAAACACCTACACCATCATTCTAGAGGTTTAACACAAGAAGCCCAAAAATTCTACTGGTTTGGTTATCAAAAATTCGAGCTAAAATGTGTTACTGATTCGGAGTCTCGAACTATTATTCCTTCTTCAAATGCTCTTTACTTTGTCCGCTCTTCACTCCTTCTTTTCCTTCTTTTCCTTGCTTTTGCCTTCTGTCCGTATACCTTTCTTCTAATTACATGCATATAAATAGTAATTTGTTATCAAATTAAAGCAGGAGGTGGTGGTTAAGTATATATATATATATTATATATTGTTATGGCTACTAATTATATTAATCATATATATGTACATCAGTTTGTGGGCATTTGTGTTCTAGTATGCTAACAAGAGTACTTGCATGCATGCCACGTCCTAAATGGGGGGATTACATGGTTACCCTTATTTTGCTTAGTGTCATCATGGCTAAGCAAGTGGTGGCAACTTTAGATGATTTTTTTCATTCTTAATCCTATCAACTAATAGATATATACTTATATATATGTGTGTCTGTTTTGACTCCTTTAAGAAACTAGTTATTCAAATTAAGTAATTATATAAATATTTACGTTTAAGTAAAGGCCTAAAATTTAAATTTTAATAATTTAAATAAACTAAAATACATATATTCTTAATATATATATTCCACCCTAAAATTCGGGAAGAATCAATATTGAAATATTATAGAAAAATACCACACAATATAAATCCATGTACAACATTTAATACATTACGAGTAGTCGAAATTTCGGGGTCCTACACTATTTCTTGTGCCCTCCTCACCATCTCAGAATATTCCAAATCTCCATGGGCGGACAATATCTTTGGATAATTGCGATCGCATCCCCTCCTAAACCTCATTGCCTTCTTTTTATCAAGAGTACTAACCAAATGCGGCGCAAACCGACTCGATTGGTTGAATTCCCTTTGTGACACCCCACTTAGGATAACTCGTAATATAATCACGGTGGAAATAATGGAATAGTTGAGATTTTGAAAATTTCATTTTTAAATATTAATTATGATATTGTTGCTAATTAAGGACTTATTTAATTAATTTTAGAAGCGGAAATGCGGCAAAGCTTGACCGCTTATTAATTTATCTGACGGGCAAAGACCCTACTTCAGCTGACTTTTGATTTGCGGTTGTGCGGCAGCCTTTCAAAGCTGACTTTTGATTTGCAAATGACTTTTATAGCGGTTGTGAAATGACATTCAAAGAAACTAAATTGATTTAAAATTGCTTCTATTGCGTCGCCGCTATGCGCCGAAGCTTTTTGAAAACTATAAATATAATGTTTCTATTGTTTTTCAGTTCATTCGGAAATCAAAAAAAAACTCCAGTTATTTTTCATATTTGTAAATATATTACATATTCGCATTTACGTATTATTTATTTCTAACACCATCACGATCTCGTAGTAAATCACCATCGTGAGTTGTCTCTAATAGTCATTGTCGGAATCGATCCTAGCAAGGATTAGTGCCTTGATCGTTCCTGCCCAAACGAAGATTCGAACCAAAAGTGGGTAAAATGTCATTTCCCTAAAGAAATTAGTTTTGCTAATAATTTCATAAATTTGATGGCATTAGCTATTTCATGAACTCCATGACATTAAACTATTTTTTAAAGATAAATTAATTGCAACTCTATTAAAATTGTATGTATTCATAGACTTCCATTGTATTTGTGGTTTTTAATTATTTGTACTTTAGATAATAGCTCTTGTCGAGTCTAAGCTAAGGGATATGTGGAGATGTAATTTATTCGGTATTATTTTACAAAGTATAACAAAAATTGGGGCGTGACACCTTTCATATTCATCACGAGTCTTGTTCCTCTGTTTGAACTTGTAAATTCTGTCTCATTCTTATCACGATACGATCATCGAAAAAACTTGTCCACCACAACCTCCTTGAACACTTTCCAAGTCAAAGTAACTCGTTCCTCTTCCGTCTGGTTCTCCAGACCCTTCCCACCAATGATCGGCGTCTTCAATGAGTTGAAAGGCGGCGCATGTGACTCTTTGCTCGTTAGTGCACCCAATGAGTCGGAAAATTCTTTCTAAAGATCAAAAGAAATCTTCTACGGTAGTTGGACCATCAAGTTCGTTAAACGTAGGTGGACGATAATGTCGAAACTGTTCCACGATCCTAGTCCTTGTGTTGTTGTTATTATTGTTGTTGATTTGCACCGCCCGAGGAATCGGTGAGCACATCACCAACATCAACATTGGCTTGATTCCCAACATTGGCACGATTTTCGGTGTTAACTTGATTGCCGGGCATTTGTTAGATGAGTTGCTCTCATTTGCATAGTTTTGAGACGGATTCACGGGAGTCATAATCCTACAAGTATATATAACACTTAACTAATATAATAACGTTGGTCCCTATGTTATTGTCAACTTCAAGTATATTTATTATAATTCTAATGGACCGATATATTATTACTATTCCAATTGCGAACCTTCTTCATAGCGAGTGAATCTGTTCGTGTCATCTATATTAGCTACACGTAACCCCTTTTTTTTTTTACAAGGCACGTAGATTATTATCTAATATATGACATAAAGTGATACAAATTTAAATATGACAACATGTATTACATCTAGCACATAAAAATTACATGGCATATATGAAATAAAATGACATAATAAATTTGTCACATACCTCGAGGAAGCCGACAGAGATATGACGGTGATGAATGACTCTAAAATATTTTGTCATTAGAAAAATAATTAATTTTTTTACAAGTCTACAAAACCATAGACTGCTCACGATACCACAAAATAATAGTATTTCTCATTTTAAATAAAAAATCTGAAAAATACAACTTCAAAAAATTATTTAATAAAACTAAGCATTATAATTTAAATAAGTAAAATCCATCCAAGTTATTAAAATAAAAGTATTATCCAATTATTCCAACAAAAAAATTCAAATTCAGAATTTAATTGAGTCTTCATCCATCCCCTGTCGTATCTCGTCGACTCTCATCGAAAAATTATGCAAATGAAGGGTGGACTTCCACTTGCTTTCAAGAGGGATCAATTTGTCAATATATAATATAACATACAAGCATAATCAAATATCATAAAACATGTAATTTCCTCTCGTAATTTTCTCTCTGTAAATTTTCCTCTCGATGACCAGCAGTTAATAAATTTAGTACGGCGGGCTTAACGAAGATCAACTCCGATCCCGGACCTATTTATGGTCTCGACTAGTTCCTCGCATATCATATATAAATGAAAATACTCACGTGAAATATTATATAAAGACAAGAATTAAAAATCCCTACCTCAATCGATTTCTCGTAATCCTCATAGAAAAAAATATGGTTATCCCAATCCTCTTGATTCTCGACTCCTACATTAAATTATGAATTTATAATTAATAAAAATATTTAAGAATTTGGTTGGGTTATAATAAAAATAAGTTATGAAAAAATATTCAAAAGATTTTTGGATTTTAGGCTTGAAAATTAGTAAATGGAGTCAAATCCAATCCTAAATTCAAAGGCTACGATTGGATGTGAGCGAGAATCCATTTTTGTTCATTTGGAGAATTTTTTTGACCAAACGTGCGATTATTTATGAGAATTTTCAGAAAATACACTATTCTCTCACTTTCACTTTTTCTCACTTTTTCTTTTACCAATCACAACTACACATTTTTCACAAAAACTAATCATTATTACACATTATCCCACAAATTTCACTATTCATTCACTCACACATTTCTAATTACCAATCACATATCAAATCAACTTTTATCACTACTTTTCATCTCACATTCAATCACACTCTCAAAATTCATCTTTTTCTCCCCAAATTTTTTTCACTACTATTCTCTAGCAAAATGAAAATTTTCAAAATGAAAGTATACCCAATCGCATCCTCACTTTTCCCATCTCTTTCTTTTTCTTTTTTCTCTCTCCCCTCTCTCTCCTCCTTTCTCCCTACCCATACGCCTACTCTCTCTCTCTCTCTCTCTCTCTCTCTCTCTTATTTATTTATTTAACTCCCTCTCTCTCTCCAGTCATCAACCCACCTTAAAAGCGACACATATTCCCCCCCATTCTACTTCAAAGAATAAACACACATCCCCAACTCCCCTCACCTCGTCTGACCCCTTCTTTTTCCCTTTCTTTCTTTTTTTTTTTTCTCGTATATATGTAATATGTATTTCGGAATTTGGGTCGAAAATTTTGGTAGCTTTCCGCGACGGGCGGCGATGGGTGGCGTTTGTAGATTAAGAAAAATAATCGATGGTTTGTATAAAAAAAAAAATAGGCATCATATCTTACCCCTTTTCTTTTCTTGGATTTTTCAAACTATGAAATCAAAACTTGAGAAATGGGTTCTTATAACAAAGGGATGAATGTGTAGAACTTGAAACAACCATATTAAATTTCTTTTTTTATGTTAATCTGCTTTGCTTCTAATTAAATTCTCAATCAAGATGCTAAGATATAATAATCTTACATTAAGAGATAGTAATTAATAATCGACTCATTTATCTTCCTCTCATTAAATGAAAATTTTTATTATTTATAATCAAGATGCTACTTAAATGTTTAATCGAAAATTTCATTTAAAAATCTATTTTTTTATTGTAATAAAATAAATTTCTAATTCAATTAAAAAAATCGGATATAAGAGTTAGAAACCTTGAATTGAATTTGGCCCAATTATAAAAGTTAGAGATTTACATCCCCTATTTAAATCTAATTCTAAAGCCTAATTTGATTTTACCCTAATTTTATGGGTATTACAATATTGAAGGCCAAGTGCATTGGATCAAAGGACTAAGGGAATTCTTGAAGTTGGGAACTCTACTTGCGAATTCGAGCAAGGTAAGGAGAATACAAACAATGGAAAGCAGTTTCAATGAAGGAAAATTTGAACTTGGTGTGAAGAAATGAAAGTTCGGCAAAACTTCACAACCGTGGGGGAATCCACAAGCCAACGGTCAAACCGAGGTGGCAAACATAATCATATTATAACATCCGAAGGTAGATTTGTCAAACGGGCCGGGCCCGTCGGCCGCCCCCCCTAAGGTAGGGGAGTGGGTAAGTATTTAGTAGCCCGCCCTAAACGGGCTAGCCAGCCGTGGGCCGCGGGCTTGGCAGGGGGTCGGTGGGTCGGGGGGCTAGCCCGCCATAAATTAAAAAAAAAAAAAAAAAAGAAAAATTAGATAAAATAGACAAAAAAATAGTATAATTGATATTTTATATTTGAATTTCTTATAAAAGTGTATATAATATTTTTATAAAATATGTACTTGTTATCCATTAGTATATTTAATTCATTAAAATTAATAATATAAATAATTTTTTTTATTCTAATTTTTGGTGGGTAGCCCGCCCAACCCCATGACCAAGGCGGGTTGGGTTGGGTTGAGGTTTCTCGCCCGCCAAGTGGTGGGTTTTGGCGGGCCGGCCCACTCCCGGCCCGTTCGGCGAGTTATCTCGAAGAAGGCTAGGTTAGGCGTAGTGAAGTCATCTTGGGTGGAAGAGCTCCTAGGAATCTTTGGACCTATCAAACCACACCAAGAACATCCATGTGAGAGACGCCGTTTGGGTTGGTATTCAGATATGAGGTTGTTCTCCAAGTGAAAATAAGAGAGATCTCCCACAGGGTAGCCCATCATGACCCTGTACAGAATGTGGAAGCTCAAATGTTGGATTTGAAAAATAATCGAAGAAATGAGAGAGAGAGAGAGAGAGAGAGAGAGAGAGAGAGAGAGAGAGAGAACCATCATATAATTACAAGCAACCAAAGGAAGGATGCGAGCCGCATATGACAAATGCGTACATAAAAGAAATTTTCAAATATAAGACCTAGTGCTGATGAAAGTCGAAGTATCAAAACACATATGAAAACTTGAAATGAACTGGGAAGGACCATTTGTTGTGGGCAAAAATGTCCTTTCATTAATTATTATCATTATAATATTAACTATGTAGTTATTTAATTCCATTAATTATCTATTAATTAGTGTGCTACAGTTGGAATAACTCAGCCCACAAGATTCAGATTTGGATTATGTGTCGTTTTCTCCTACGCAGCCCACAGGGCCTGCTACCCAAGTATATAAAGATCTCTCTATCTCATTTGTAAGTCATATTATGATATTCACATATTTCGCATTCAATATTCTCTGTACTGCTTAATATTCTCTATTGCTCATCGTCACTGACTTGAGCGTCGGAGGGCACCCTAGAACCACCCCAGTGACCCCCTAACTTTTCCATGTGTGTTGCAAGCTAGTTCTCATCCGAAGAATCTACCAGCTTCAGATAAGAAGTTGGATCAACTTATTAGATTCCTTGACTTAGAGTGAGCTACAGGAAAACGATGTATCAGTGTTCAAGGTAACAAAGATATTTAAGAGAGACACATACCACTTAGAAGATATAGAAGGGAAAGAACTCCATAGACCATGGAACATTCACAATTTGCGCAAGTTTTGTACGTAGATAATGTTTTAAAAATCCTTATCCATTTTGAAAGCTTATATAAAATGTTAAGGATTAAGTAAAAATACCTATTGTTTTGTGAAAACTCTTGTGAACAGGTTCAAAGAAGCGACCCTACGAGGCCAGTCCTAACATTAAGCCCAAACGTGATATAGAAAAGATTGTGGTAACCAAAGAAGACCCTATGAGGCTCGCCCTAATATTAAGCCAAAAGTGATCTGGAAAAGATCACAGCTACCAAAGAAGAGACCCTACGAGGCTCGCCCTAACATTAAGCCAAGAGCGATACAAAAAGATCGCTATAACCAAAGAAGTGAGCCTACAGGGCTCGCTCCAACCTTAAGTCAAAAGTGATCTAGAAAAGATCGCAGCAACCAATAAAATGACTCTACGGGGCTCGCTCCAACACTAAGTCAAAAGTGATCTGGAATATATTGCGGCAACCAAAGAAGCGGCATTACGAGTCTCATTTTAACCTTAAGCCAAAAAATTTAAAAAAGACCGTGGTAAGAAAAGAGCGACCCTACTAGGCAAACAAAAAAATAAGGTAAAAATGAAACAAAACAGATGATGAAATCATAAACGAAGCAGATGCCTTGCGCGAAATATTATATCTTTACATAACACCCTAAACTTCTAAGAAGATGGCTTTGGGTTACATTTGTATCTTTACAAAAATATAGGTAGCCTAGGTTAAATAACGATTTATCTGAAATGTGAGGCATGCCATTTACAAAAATCGAGCTTGAATTGCTTAAGTTTCCTTGTCATTATTTTCAACATATGACCTCGAGAGGATGCTCTGTAGCAGCAATATGCGCTCACATCAATTCAGTGAACTCGTTAGTCTCCACACCTCCTTAACATCGCTCACGACGTCAAGCCCCGTCTCAACCTCGCCCTCAGTGGAGATGCTTCCAAATGTTTTCTCCAAATCCCTTGAACGCGGCATCGCTCAAAACCTTTAAGAAGATATATATCAACTCTACGAGCCACCAAAGTTTCGTAAGAATGAGAGCTAAGGAAAGCTTTCACGCCATCATGGCGGGCCTTCCGGATCACGAAGGTAGGGATGGCAAAATGACCCGTCCCGTGACTTTGTGGCGGGCACGTGTCCAGGTATCCCCTCGATCCAGTGGGTATCCGCCCCGTGCTATTTTTTTTTTATTTTTGAAAAATATATAATGAATATTTTACATGTGTATTATATAAAATAATATAGTTTTATGTATTTAATATTACTAGTAAGATGTACGTGCGTTGCACGTAGATCCTATGATTTTAATAATTTAATTTAAAACAATTTATTAATGAATTACAAATTATGTTGGTTGTATTTTAATTGTACAATGCAATTTGATTTGAAAAGAGTTTTGCAAAAGATTTTAAACTTATATTTATTATATGAAATTTAATAAGTGAAATATAATGAAGACATTGTGGACCCGAAACCCATCTAAAGAACTCAAATAAAATTGTCATAGAACTGAATCCATGGATGTTTAAAAGCGAAAAAAGTTGTTTTACGAAGTCAAGTTGCATTAATTCTTCTCTTGGTAGGTCATTGATCTCTTCTTGAATTTGAAAATCTCTTTACATAATTTTTGATGTTTTGAGTAGTGCTCTTCTTACTTAAATTTGAAAATTTCTTTACATAATTTTTGATGATTTGAATATCTGTCTTCATTGAAGCACAAGTATTACTTTACATCAAAGTTTTATATTTATTTGCTACCCTATACCAAATACTGAAAATAAATACACATAAAAAGGAAGACATAACGGTATATATAGTTTCTAACTTGATTGTGATTTTCAATAAGAGTTGGAAACAAATCAAGGCAGATTAATGACAAGAGAATGTAACGACAAAACAAAATATGAAGGCCTACATTCAAGTCATTGATTGACTAAATATGAAGAGAAAACTTCTTTTGTACTATTAAGAATGATACAATTCATCACCATACATAGCTTCAGAATTGGAAGAGTTAAAATATGGGCCTCGACATATTCCAACTTTATTAGAATTGATTGCTGGAACACATTTAAATGTAAGTAATTTGCTACAGTTGAGAATTTTTTATTCATGACAAACAAATTATAGTTGGTTAGAATGCTTTTTTATTCATAATGTAAAAACATTATAGTTGGTTACTTACTTGCTGCTAGAGTGCAACTTCACCTCACCCTGCATTCTGCAATCTATACTCTCAGAACTGAGCAAATCAAACCATGAATAATTAGGAGAAAATGAATATATATTTTTTTATCATATGCAGAATGAAGGGTTTATAATACTAAGAAAACATCAACACGACAAAAAGCCTACACAATTTGTTCCATTCTTTCACTTCAATTTCTAAAAAGGGCACATATGTTATTTCCTAATTCATTTTAGATAGTTATTGTTGAAACTCATAGTCGGGAACATTTTAGCTCCTATAACCGAATATCATAAATGAAAAGCAATACATGAGTCCTAAAAGTTTTGGCTCTCATCTAAACCTAGTAATTCTCAAGCTGAATATTTTTAGCAACTATCTATGATGACTTAAGGTCGATAAGAATCATATAAAAACCTTTGCTCTCATCTAAACCCGATAATTCTCAAGTGAATCTTCGTTAACTATCTCCGATCACCTATCATCTCGCTATTTTCAGCTTCTAAATACCAAATTAAAGCAAGATGACAAGAATTCAAAAATTTACCTATTAAGTTTCGAGATAACACCAAAAGTATATGTCAATTAATTTCAACACATTCTCAAATCCCACATGGTTAAATTCAAGAACTGAGTTCATCCTAAATCCAAATTCCACCAGCAACCAACACTTAATTAACAACACAATTCACTTCACCAAAGAAATGAGACCTAGGAAAATACATGGTTTCACCAAACAAATGGCACTGTATTTTTGTAGCACACTGTTTCCATTAACATATGATAATAGATTCTAAAAAACACATCAACTTACAAAGTGACAAAAGAAAGAAGGTACCTAGTTTTGCATTAACTTAGTGTCAATGAGATCAAATGAAGGAAATGTTAAAAAATAATGCATCTTTGTTATTTCTTGTCATTTCTTAAATTTGAACTATCTAATTAGTGCCACTAAAAGCATGTATAGATCCTTAAAGCTTGTTTGAGCTCCATTTTTGCTCACTTAAAAATAAAACAAGCTTATACATGATTTTTTATTCGATAAACATTTGAATATTTGGTTAAGCTCGATAAACTCAATTAGTACAAAAAGTAACTTGTCAAAAGAAAAACTCAGCTCAATGACCACAATCTATTGGTGTGATCATTATTAAGTTACCATGACTTTTGTCTTCTGCCATCCCTCCAAATAGCCGTTGGTATCCAATTCTCCTTTCCAGTTTTCATTTTCCCATATAAAGCATGATGATTTTCAAGCCTCCCTTGACTTTTGACCTATTCTAGTTTGGTTGAGTTTTCCTCTAACAACATCCATCAATTCAGATTTCACCATTGGTAATGACCAAATACATGAGAACGTTTTTTCTCTGCTTTTCTTTTTAACTTCCAAAATATAAAATTGAGAATTCATGAAAAATCAATCATTATCATAACTCGAAAATTTAAAGAACAAAACCTGTAAAAAAACATTTTTGTTAACAACAATTGTGGGGAAAGATATGCATCATTCCATTCATTTGTTAAATTACAAGCCAAAGCCTAAGCTTACATTTAGATGGAGTGGAAAAACCCGAACATATTAGAAATAGTCAAAACATTCCCCTTATTTTACACACATACTTCCTTGGATTCCTTACGCCTTAATCGACTAAATCTTACAAAGATCTCTTTCCTTTCGGAGTTCTTTTTGTTGAGTCTAGGCCATTCAATTTTTTCTCCTCTCCTATGTGTATTCTATCACTATATTCTGCAGAAAATGAGGATTTGAATCTATATCTATTCTTCACCTCAATGGATTATTGGCAAAGTTAAGGAAAAGTAGAGACACATTGGCTTTGAGCTTCCTAGTTGTGTTGTATCTAAGTAAAGAATCAGAAACAGCCTGCAAGCCCCTAAATAATTCTTGAGCGAGCACATTTTTCAAACTAAGCAACAATGTCAATAATGTGCTGAATTAATGCATTGAACATTTTTCAAACTAAGGGTACCACCCAGTTCTTATCAGAAAACAGTGTCTGACAAGGACTCAAAAATTCCTCTTCAAGCCCATGAATATAGAATTAGTGATGTACCAATCATTCCTATGTTTTGCACCATCAACTAAGCAAAAATCACTCGAGTTATCACCTTCAGCGAGTAATTTCTGAAAATGGAAAAAAAAATGCCCTGCCACAACCTATCTTTCGTGAAAATTATGACCACTATCATAAATATTATTTAACCATTTACCTTATTTTATTTGAGTTCTCTTTTCTTCTTTCTTTTTCCCTCTCTTTCTGGTAAGAGTGTGTGGTGGCGGTGGTGGAGGGAACTGTGGAATCAATAATTTTCACCATGCATCGATCCATAATATTTGACACGGATCCACTTTCACGTATCTTCGGAAGCATCAGTTTAAGAGTCTTCAGGTGCAGGGTAATTTGATGCATGGGCCAGTCAAAGAGAAAGCCATCATCATAATTTTCTTCAGTCCCTGATGTGTCATCATGGAATAAGGCTCCATATTGGTTAACAACATCAAAAAGATGCATCATGTGAGGCTGTGAGAACTTACCATTCCTTTTAAATATTCATAAGGATTTCTCCGGTCTGAATCGTCAATTCTTCCAGTAAGCCAGGCTTCACGGCATCTTAAAAACTGAACACCAAACAAGATCATCGATAAAAAACTTATACATTAAAACATGTAATGACCAGGGACTATAAACACCAGGATAAGGTAAATACAATCACATAATAAGCACAAGTTTTATAAGGCTACCTGCAGATCCATTTCATATTCACTGAAAACACCTATTCGATGTAAATATCCAATTATGTGGAGACATTCTAGCAACTGCAAGCAAAATGGAGCTTAAAGTTTAATCACATTAGAACCCCACGATTTTGATTTCATTTATTCCTCATTGAATCAACATGCTTAATTTGAAAAAAGACACCGTACCTGAGTATTAGATCTAAGTTTTTGGAGAAGCTGAGAAAGAAGAGACTGGGTGGTACGCTGAATTTTTGCAGCTAGAGCCTTTATCACATGAATGCTTTTTCGAAAGAGAAACAGAAAATAGTGCCTCACATCAAAATTATGTGCTGCAATGAGAATCATAGAAGAAACTCACTTAGGGCGCATTGTAGTAAGCTTTGCAACAAAAGCTTCAAAGTCAAGAGCTTCATCATAATTCCCATTCATCACACATCTGTATTAATATTCTATCTAATCAATGTTTGAGAAAATTTAAGATATAATAAAAAGACAACATAAAGTATCATATAATTGAAGAATAGAACAAATAAGCATGGGGATACATGTGTCCATGAGTTAGGAATTTCAAGCAAATCAAGCAAACCACTATGATTTGCTAGCAATGTTTGGTTCATCTTCTTTTTCTCCAAAATATGTTTAGTTGAATCAACAAATTCAGTGCAGCCAGAAGTTAGCTTCGGAATTTCAGCTATTTGTAGAAAATGATAAACATCTATGAGTGTCCATGAGTTTTTGGCATGCCAAATATTAAAAACATACGAAAGCTGAAGAGCACAGAGAAACTATTGTTATACAGATTTTCATGTGTACGACACTATCTTCAAGATTCTAGCCTCAAAGTTTGTCTCCATTAATTTCATAATATTAGAAAATATGCCTTTTGCAACAGTACCAAATTTCTCTTCATATGAAATACTCGTATATTCATCCAGACTTCTTTTCACACAAATTATGTTAATCTTCTGGGCAGCAACATAACCATTAATCACCAATGGCCCCTATATGGGACAGCCAAAAGCAAGGCAAATACTTACTTCATTAACGAAGAAATAGCTGAATGGAAGGAACTCCGACGGTTGGAACCCTGGTTGTGACCACCAACCAATTAATGAGGTCCATTCCACAAAGACCGAGAATCATCTGCAAAGAGAGTTCCATATAAATCCAAAAGCATCAGATTCTACAGATAACAAAGATTTTCCAGCATTCTAGCTCTCTGATTCTTATCCAGTGACTCCTGCAATAGCACAGTAAAGAGCAAACTCAAATACAAGGAAAAAAAACACTACAAAAACCAAGAACAAGGAAGCAAATAAACCCACAAAAAAATGTAGGAATAATTACAAAAGATGTGCCTTCCCTCGGAGAGGTGTCTTTTAGAGTGAGTATTTTAGGTATTTCAAGTTTTTACAGAAACATTCATATGTTTTAAAATTGTAATAATGTATAGATAAAGTCTGTAAACAAAAGGAAAAAAAATCTTATACTTTCTTATGACATAGTTAAGATTTAGCAAGTATCAACTACAAAGCTCCAAACTCCAACTGCTCGCAACATGTTCTAAGCTAGGATATAATTAACTTCCTAGTTACTCATCAATTATCTACATGGACACTCCAATTGTTATATTGTGTAATCACACAACACAACTATACCCTAGACAAGCGATCCAGAATGAATGGTATAAAACCATCCCACATATATGTCTGGTTTTAGGTTGCAAAATCAACCAACTATCAAAATATTCTCTATCATATCTTAAATCGTTCACAACTGATATTACTTACAATCTTGAAAAGATACTCATAAATATGATAAGATTCTATCACAAATATAATACCAAATTCACGTGCCATCCATGTAAAAGGAAAATATGATAAGATTCTATAACAAATAATTAGAAAATTACAATATGGACCAATCAAAAGGCAATTGATTATAGATTCAAATTATTTTCCAACCCTTTGGTTTCCTTCCTCAATATAGAATGAGGGACTTGATGAAGAATTCTTGCAGAGACAATCTGAATTGTTGCAATTGAAACTTCAGTTTTCAATCTTCCACTGAGATGTAGAGAGGCGGACATAATTAGAAAATCATATCACGGTATTTAGAAAGGGAATTCGAACAGACTTCTAGTAGACTTAAGAAATAGCAGATTGCTCAAACTGCAGAAAAATTACCAGATTTAAAAACATGTGATTTGTGCCAAATGAGAAAACGAAAATCATAAAATCACTACATCGAAGACACTATAAAGATTTGCTTCAAGACGAACCAGCGGCGGCGCCAAATCTTGATGTACTCGCCTTGCTTCGTGAGCCAGCCGGCGCGCTCGGGGTGCCCCAGAACTCCACGCCGTCGTATTCGTCGGCGCCGGCTTGAGCCAAGCCCATCTTTTTATTCCTCTCCTTAATCTCTGGTAATCCCCACAGCTGTTGACTTGATGTGGTGAGAAAGATGAGAAGAGGTTTTTGATTTTCATGTCTTTTCATAATCCCCTATTTGTGAACTGTCATACGTCTTTCCTTATTCCCATTCTTAAGTCATGTATAAAAATTTGAATTCTTTGTATTAATTTGAAATTACTTTTTCACCATTAAAATTAAAAGATTAAAGGGGCATTTTAGTCCAATGGAAATTTTGCAGAAATATTCATACTTTTAAGATAGTAGTAGAAAGTCATGTATAAAAATTTGAATTCTTTGTATTAATTTGAAATTACTTTTTCACCATTAAAATTAAAAGATTAAAGGGGCATTTTAGTCCAATGGAAATTTTGCAGAAATATTCATACTTTTAAGATAGTAGTAGATATTTAACATATATAATGACAAATTTTATAAACAATATGTATTTATAATACAAAATATAATATTAAAAAATTATTAATAATATAAAATATAAGATAAAAATATTAAAAAAATAAAACAAATTCAACATGAGTGACCCGCCCCATGGAGGGGACGGGGCGGGTCTGGGTATTGAGATACCCTCCCCGCCTCGCCCCATTGCCATCCCTACACGAAGGTATACTCGTCGACGGAGGCCGTGTACTCTTGATAGCCCTGTGTGCGGCCCAAGTTATAAGACTCTTGTTGCTCGGTCACATGCAGTCTCTTTAGGTCCTCACGAGCCTTGGAAAGTTGCTTCTCCAACTCTTCCACTTGAGTTTGCAAGGACGAGTTTTCCTTAGCAAGCTCATTTCGGGCTTCATTCACAACTTTCTCTTTCTCGGACTCCATTCCTTGCATCTTTTCCATCAATTTTTCTAGCTAGACCCGCTGCTCTCATTAGTGCTCCTCAAGTTCGCAGCTCGCAGAGATAAATGATGCAAAATAGCATTAATCTGAATAAAAGAAAAAATGATATCAGAAGAAGGCAAAGAAATAGAAATTCATAGACAAAGCAACATATCGAGAAGTTATTGTGTGCAATCAGTTCCTCCAAACGTGTGAAATCGAAAGGCATCAAGGCGAAATGGTCGGTCGCGAGAAAATATGCTTGTATAGCTCGAAGGAATCCTCACTGCATAGGTCTCAAGGATAGAGTTTCGGCCGTTAGTGAGCCAGTAAGGGACCTTGAGAGGCACGAAAATATTGAAGGAGAAAGATATATGCGCACAAATTAGCCAATTGGCTTTCACACATTTGCAACCAGGCAAGCTGGGCCTCCATTTCAGGGTCGCTAAAAGATGTTTGGCAGAGCTTATAAGCTAATAGGGTGTTTGACAGAGCTTATAAGCTATCCAAAACAACTTATAAGATGTTTAAGAGCTTATAAGCTCTTAAAATTTGTTTGGTAATTTTTTTAAAAAGAGTTTATAAGCTTCTAAAAACGATGTTAGAAAGCTTATAAGCTCCTAACTAAGAGTACCTCGACACCATCTTTTTTCTAATTTATTTCTTAGTATTTTCTAATTTACATTCATTGTAGTTGGTTCCGCATAGGGATGACAATTATCTCCGAGCCCGATGGAGGATCCGATACCCAACCCTAATGGAGGAGGGTATGGAGGGTATTTTTTGTACCCTATTAAATAAATGGGTACATTAGTATGAGTATTTTTGGGAATGGGTGTGGAGGTGGGTCTAGGTACATCCTACCCATACCCGATTAAATATAATATTATATATATATATATATTTATTTATGCATATCTATGTATTTATATTTAAAAATAAGTTTCTTTTCCCAAATTACATTCAAAATCCACTAACCCATATGCTTTGTGTCGTTTCCAATATATTTTTCTATAATATTTAGTTCGCTAATCCTTATCTTTATTCTTTTTTTTTCTCTAAATAATTTAGTAAATATCCATAGTTTCATTGAAATATCTTAAATTTGAGAAAATACAATTTTAAATGGTAATAGGGCATGGGTAGGGTATGGATATCTGATCCTCCAATGGGTACGAGGATGAATATGATGGGATGAGGATAAATGATATAGAATCCTACCGGAATCCTACCCATTGACATCCCTAATTTCGCAAGCACAAGACACTTACTCATATTTTTATTAAGCCATGGACACTGAAATAAGTATATTTAGGATCACATCACTACAAAAATTCTCAATTTAGCCGGTAAATCTTAAAAATCCGTCGGTAACAAGTTTACACATTGATTTACCGACGGATTTTAATGCCGGAAAATTCCTCCTCCATAGCAGTTCACCGACGAATTATAAAGTCGTCCCTAAATTGTCGACATATTTGACAAATAATTCCATTGGTAAAAAAGGTCAATGGACGACGAGTTCTGGCAACGTTTTGTCATCGCACTTACTGACAGAAATTGGCGTCGGTAATGACCGGCGGAAAACCAACCGTCGGTAATGGACGAGTGAAGATATCAGAACAGTGAATGGATACATTCTGCTCAAATAACACGTGTGCTCAACCGAGACACAATTAGCCATTCAAACGAACTAATCACTGATATATACATTCTCTAGAACCACAAGAAACAGAAAAAAACAAAAGGGATAGTTAAAAAAACACCCCTAATGTTTGGGCTCAGATATTGGAGGGAATCATCGTGATTGGTGGGCTTTTGTATAAGAAGTTTGCAAGTCAAACAGAAGAACTGAATGATATTTCACAAATTTTCAGCAACAAATCATAGTGGCTTGATCAATCTTGAGGCCTCTATAAGTTTTTGGCGCCACTCCTGATTTCCAATCTCTAACGATGTTGCGAGTGAATCCCAAGCCTCGGAAAGATGATCTTCGTTGATGAGAGAATCCGTATTTAGGGCAAAAATTACTTCATTGGAATCTTCTTCATCTTCCTCAAGCTGGAGGGAGAAGACGTTGCCAAATACCTGCAAATGTATTTGTAATTAGAAAAAACTACAAATTAGAGAAACTACCCCTATTTAGAAACAAAAAAAGTTATATTTCAAAACTACACCCTCAAGAAGGGTATTTGCTAGGTGAATACAAACCTCAAGGGAAATTTGTAACAACTTAAGGGGTATTTGTAATTTTGAAAGATAATTGGAGCTTTTCTGTCACAATGCTAAACCTCGGAGGTAGTTTTTGTAATTACCCCTTACTTTTATATACTTCTTTCCTTACCTTCTTTAATCTTGAATGTATTTGACCCTTCAACCTGGAGGATGTTGTGGCCAAATTAATGACATATAAACCTTCCTGAGAAAGTGAATCTTTTACGGTCCAAAGAACTGATTCCATAACAAAAGCTGGCGCAGGAGAGATCAAAGGAGAACTACACAATTGAAAACTTGTAAGAAGAGAGTATATAAAGTGATGACAAAATTGATCATTTGAATAAAAGCTACATTACCTTGATTTTGGTGCTGCCACATCAACTATGAGTATGTCGATTTTGGAATAGCCTATCCCGTCTGCATGAACTACAGTGCAACTATCTAATTACTTCTTGTGGAGTATATATATCATCTTACAACCAGTTATCGCTACAAACCTTCATGAGAATTTGCTTTCTCCATGATAAACTCAATTGCATTGGTTATATTTACCTGCACAATAAATACTAGAAGTAATTTGTAAAATATAAATTTTAATCATAATTTATGTCTACAAGAAACAAAATGAAAGGAAAATATATAGATTAATTACGAATAATTAAGTTATTATCAATAATTAATTGAATCAACTGGTATATCTCAAGCATAAATATGAATCAATAAAAAATAGAGTAAGCCTTTATTATGGGGCCTTATAAATAAAATCATAAAGTTTATGATCATAGTAACCTATTAATCCATGTCATAGCATTACACAACAGAAAGGGAAGAAAATACTAGAAGCCCACCAAAGAAGCTTATTAAAAGAATGAGTTAGAATAAGGAATAAAAAACTAAATGTGGTGGTTTGTACATGCAGATATATAGAGGTACTTCTAAAACTTCATTGTTGAGATCTTATATCATCGACTATTGCGGATATATAGAGGTACTTCTAAGAATTCATTGTTGAGACCTTATATTAGCGTCTATGCCGATTTATAAGTATTGGATAACATTTGGGATTTGACTGCTTGGACTGGCAAGACTCAAACCTGCACCAATGACCCAGTACAAGGAATTCAGGGCCCCTAAGACAGGGGGTTGAACATGTCCTTAACCATGGTTGGGTGACATGTTTGTTTGGTTTCTGCTGATGTATTTTATGTGTGGTTGATTTTCTTAACCACATGTACTTCTTTTAAACTTACTGTTTTATATTGCAACATTATTAATTTTCTTAACCCATTTCCCTCCCCGCCACCACCCCTACCCTATAGTTTGAGGTAGGGAATATTAAGTGTTACCTTTAAGCGTTCATCTTCTCTAAAATCAAAATATTCTTTAGCAACATCCAACATCACATGATCTAACTCAAGGACCTGGAAAATTAAGAATTTTAATAAAGGGCATGATAGCAAAACATAGAGATATACATGACTCGTAATTTTATTGCACCTCAATATTTAGAAAAGGCAGGTGAATGTTCATAAACATCGGCAGTAATCCTGCTCCTAGACCAATAACGAACGTTTTGATCTTGAAAAGAGGGACAAGACCAATAACCATTGTTTTGACCTGAAAAGAGAGGGGAAAAAGCAACTTAGTTGGAGATTATTTTTTTTTTAAAACTTGAAGCCACGAGCCCAAACTCTAGACTGCTCATAGGTGAGGTGACACATAAAAAGAGCATAGGCAGAGGCTCGATGAGGCAGATACAATTTTTGATAGGTTATATAGATCGTAAGTAAAGAGCCTTGCATCCCCAACCCACTCAAATCATGATAACAACAAGAATAATACTAATAAGAAACATTAACAACAAGAATGGGTCGACATCAATACGAAAATGAAACTAATTTTCCTAATAATTCGTGTATGTACTCACTTAATATGTTAGTAGAATCATAAGAAATCTGTATAAATGAGAACAACCAAAATTTCATTGATGTGGTTTAATTAAGATGTACGAGAACACACACAGCAAAAAAAAAAAAAAAATGTATTGTTATGCAACTAGGATTTCTAAAACAATGTGTGGAAATGGACCTTGACCATATTGTTGTTAGTCCTTGCTATAATAATACAAATGACAAACATTAATTTGTATAGGATTCAATTACATTATTAAACATCAATATGAATAGCAATTGTGGGGTGGAGGTAGGGGTTTAAATCCCTACTCCATCAAATTGCTCCCCGGGGCATATATTATTAGATTGGGCTTTATCAAAAAAAAAAAAAAAAAAAAAAAATAATAATAATAATAATAATAATAATAAATTTTCAAAATTTGGACATTAATGTGAACAGCAAATTACAGAAACATAGTCCACGAGTGACTTATGCAGGTTTGCTAACTTTGTTCAGGAACAGTTAAGACAATGTAGTAACTTAAATGTGCTTTCAAGAGAAAGTAGATGGCTCACCAATCGTTTCAAATGTACAGAAAACAACATTAATCCAGAAATAATGGCGGCATGCTGTGGACTTGTCAAATAGTTGTTATGAACTTTCATTGTACCACTTGATGCTGCCCCATCAAAGATGAAAAAGACGAGTCACAAGTTAATGAAAATGAACAAATATTATTACTTCCACTTCTCAGCTGTACATAACAATTAGCATAAAGAGTGAAACCAAATATGCAACTGGGACCTAAAAAGACATCAATAGACACAACCTTTTTGCCTAGCATTATGAAAAGGAAAATACTTGACAATGGACATAACATTTTTGCAACATGAACTTAAGTCCACCGATCCTATAATATATTGGAACTGAAAGCTTCATAAATAGGCTTACAAATTAAAGATACACTGAAGGAAACAAATGCAGTGACTTTGCTATCTAACTAGTAGCATAAAAACAAATCTACTAATGTCAATTGCTCAAGTATTCACTTAATATGTTACTTGTGGTGTCATAAGAAATTTATAAAAGTGAGATGTTTCATTTTGGGGGTAGATGTGATGCAACAAGTTCAAACAAAACCTGTTTGGTTATGCTGTTAATTCACTGTAAAAGATAAACATCAAATACCGAACATGAGACAGAAATCTCATATGTGACCATAAATGGCACCCAGAAACACTTATGCCAAATTTTTTAGACTTACAGAACTTTTCCTGTTTAAGATGGAATTTGATCATTCAGCGAGTAGATTAAAATGGAGGAAAAAAGTCTACCAGGCATCAATTCTTCTTGTAAACAGCATATTATATATTATATGAATAAAAAGACCCATACCAGAAATTAATTTTAGAAACAATTTGGACTTCTGTATAATTTAGTGAGTAACATCATATCGGAAAATATTAGAATCTCAGTCAAGTAATCTGATATCTCAAAGAAAAAAATTTCAGAGTAACAAATGAAGAGAGAGAGTAGATCAGACCTTCACCACGAGACCCAGATGAGTGAGAATGAGATTTTCTATGCTTTCCTTTCTTCCTGGTTTTGGAACTTGCATGCACTTTCTTTTTCTCTACTTCATCTGAAGTTCCAACACGTCCTTCTCTCGATACAAGAACTTCAGATAGCACCAAGCTCGCAATAGTAAGGCGGCGGATTGTTAAATGCTTAGGTGGAAAGCGACGACCAGCCCTTTCGTAGATCACATCTTCTATAACTATTAAACCATTCAAGGCAGAAGTAACCTGGATATACCAAAAGAACAAAATATCAAAATGGAAAAAAGACAGATGAAAATATATAGAGTAAGAGCCATAGATGTAATCATGGAGAAATGAAACTCTCAGTAACCAATTATTATGCTGAAAGCTCCCTTTTTCCCCATAAGATGCTGCTGATATTATAGGTTGTGCAGGTCAAGCAAATCATCAGTTTAAATAAAGTGGAACTGACCCTCAATAGTAATTAACTGTTAAAAGAGTTGAGATGAGCTGGTGAACAGAACTGAATACAGTATATTTATATAATATGATGCAAGGTGTATTAAGAGAATTACGTATTCAAGTCACATGAGCAAGTCTATAATGATAGTCAATGTCAACCACGCAAGGTGTATTAGAAAGCACATAATGAATATTAGAATTCAAAAAAGATAGTCTCCACATTACTATAGCATGAGAGCACATCAATTTCATAGTTATAGCACACAGGAACTAGAACTAGTTCACACATAAAAAAGAGACAATCAATAGACATCTGATTAAAAAAAACAAGAGATAGTAATTCTTCAACCTGGTGAACAATTTTTCGCTGCTTAATTAGTCTATCACCTGCAACCGTAAACCTGCAAAAGGATGAACTCGAGTAAGTGTAAGGAAAAAGGAAGCTACATTTCACTTAATATTTGGCAATTTTCGTTATACATAGCAAGGAAAAGGTGTAATGCACCCACAACATCTGAAATACTTAAATGCTTTGTCTTTTCTCGTTTTATCAGTGCCCCATAGTTTAATCATAATGACAGAGTTAAAAAAGCACCTTTCGAGCAGTTGCAAGTTCCATGGAATTGACAGAGAATAAAATGAGAGAAAGAAAAGAGATCTGTAAATTCATTCAGCAGCGAATTACACTCCATTCCCGTTAACCTTATATTCCTGACTTCCTAACTAACTTGATGGTCCCATGACAATGACAAAAAAAGAAATACGAAAATCAAAAAATTATCTCAGCTTCTTGACAAGTGCAATCCCTTAGCCAACTGGGGTTTCTTAATGAGTCGCTTGGCTTTGTGGAATTCGTCTCCTTTACGGGCTTATCTTTCTTGGCTGTATCACCCATTGGTTGGGCTGTTCACATAATGTAAAGTTCTGGCTGCTGCTTATATGAACATAAATATTTGTTTATTTCCGGGTACAAAAACAGAGATCTTACAGATAAATGGAGTAACACTATATACCAGGCCCATGGTGCTTGCCAATGATGAAAAAATGAATATGTATAAACCTCATAAGCAGAATAAAGGCCCAGGAATAAGATGCAGACCAAAAACAAATAGCAATATCTCGATGCATATGAATATAACTGCGTTGCTTCTGCCTTCTCTCACAAGCCCAAAGCATCAAGTAGCTTTATCAATGCACACCTTCACAGTCCCCTAGAGCAGCGCTTGGACTTACTTCAAAAGTATTCTTTAAACATAATTATATAATTTAGCCAACCCCAGAAGGGAAAGACAAAAAAAGATATACTGCATACCTCTCGTGCTTGTAAATAAGTTGGAGTCAATCAAGTAACTGACTGTTGGGAAAAACGGATCCCACATTCATCTCCTAGGGACCAGCAGAAATAATCGAGAAATAAAATGAAAAATAACAACAATCCACAACACAAGAATTTACGTGGAAACTCCGAAATTGGGGTAAACTACGGCCCACAGAGAAAGAAATTGTACTATGTGTAACATTTTTACAATCACACAGATATTCTCTCTCGCGACCCCAATACCCCTACACTCTTACAAACCTTTGACTAACTCACATCTCTCTCCCAACTCTCCATACTAGAGAATACAAGAAAGGAATTTAAGTAGAGTCAAACCACAAAAGTTAAAAGGTACTGGTGAAACCACACCACATGGGTTCCTTAAATAACCTTAAGGTCCCCATTACTTTTGTTCCACAAGCAATGTGGGACAAACCCCTTCTTTTATTTGACACAAACCAACAATTTTCACCTTCGCAAAATAAATGAAGTTCCATTCTTCGCCGACAATCATGACTCTCAAACCAGAGAACCATCATTCTCAAACCAGAGAACCCTACTCCACCATATGAGTGAACCACTAAGAATACACCATTTTAAGAATTTTTTTCGGCACATGCCATCCAGCTTTTGGCCCTCCTAGAAGTCCTTCAGCCATCGACATAACACACACCTTGTATCAATGCCAAACTGATACCCTGTGTAAACCTATGTCAAACCAATGCCTGTGTGAAATTCCACCACACCCTGCATCCATGACAAGCCAATGCCCGTGTGCAAATTCCTAGACCCACTAACAAAACCACATCCTCTTTCATGGCAACTTGACATGTCAAAAGGACATATAAATCCTCACTATCACAATGTTAGCCCGGATTAGGTGTTGTTTGTCGGATCAGCTCCACCTCCACATTGTGAGTTCACTTTCAAAGCCTTGTTTAACCCCGATTATAACATCACATCTTGACTTATACTTGCAATAAGCCAATCATGAACCTTCCATCAACTTAGTGCAAACAAGACTTCAACCAAGCCAACAAAAGATCGAAAATGCACATAAAGCTGGCGTCAACTTATGATAACTAATAAGTGACTAAACAGAATATACACCAACAGTTATGTGGAAATGACTTTTTGTACATAAACTAGCATGGTCGAGGTGAAATCAAGAGCTAAAAGCACCCGAATGAAATCTGATCACATACATCTTTCTAATGGATAAGTAGATACCGATAGATACTTACGGAAAGTCAAAGCCATCATCACAATCTACAGAGAATATTTTCTTGACTAAGGTGATACAAAGCCTCTTCTGAAACAACCAAGAAAAATAAGAGACAAGAAGTTATAAAATTTACAAAGAGCAAGATAGATAATGCTCTAGAAAATAAAGTTGGATACACCACGATATCATTCATGGGAACATTTGTATGTCTGGGTTCCAGCATAACCTAAAACGAATAAAAAAACATTCTATGAATGAAAGATCAAATAATTACAGATGAAATAAAGGAAGAAAGTAAATTGTATTTACAGGTAACGGCAAATGTTTACCATCAGTAATCGGGCAGTTTCACAGCTCTCAACAAGTAGCCATTGTCCTTCAGAGAAGGATAGCATCCATCCAAGAGTGCACAACTGAAATATAAATTTTGGTTATATGCCATTCGGATTGAAAGCAAATGAGGTTAACAAGATAAGCCAAAAATTCTGTGGAACCATATAGCACAAAGGGGACACCTTCAAATTACTAACAAGAAACAAGTAACCAAAGTTCCAAGGTCTAACCATTATTTGAAATTGAAATATCAAGGCCATTAAAATGACAAGAAAAAAAAATCATGTTTGAAAATAAAGGGAAGACTGTTAAGGGAAGAAAGCATTCTTTATTTCGTGTTACCCAAAGCATTAGGCATAAAGAGCACAAATGGACGCAATGTTGTGCAGGTTGACAATAGTTGAATCAGAAATTTAACTGACAGGAAAAACATGCTCCCTCATCCCATAAATAAAAAATTAGAAAAATTAAATTAAAAAAAAGTGATAATTGTTTAAAATCATCTCAGAATAATACTGCACTTCCAGTTCCAGATTAGGGTGCTGGTATTTGATTCACACACCCATGATGTACGACTTTTTTGAATCAAATTTAAGTATAACTAACTTCAAATATTTGGAACTAAAGAACAATAGAATCTCAAACAGTAAATAAGAATGACAAGTAAAACAACGTGGAACTGTCATCAAATAGCATCTTAAGATTTGGGAGAAAAGAAAGGTACTGACTTTGGGAACAACGAATACACAGAACTGATGGGAGAAAGGTCCAGAATCTAGCTGAGCATCAAGAAGTATGCAGTTATAGCCGAAATGAGCTTTACCAAAACTAAACTTCAACCTACGACCTGGTTCATGCATCCTAATGTGTGCTTTCATCCCAATAATCAGGTCTTCAAGTGGGATGAACACATCCGAAGCATTGGAATATCCTGTGCGAACCTTTTTTTCTCTTTCAAGTGCTTCATTGAATTTATCAGCCTAAAAAAAAACAATGGTGAAATTGATTATATACAAAACTTAAATCCCTCTGGAAAGGGTATACTGTAAATTTAAAATATTTGAATATAAGTATTAAGGGTATATATAATTTATGAAGTTAGATTATAAGGTTAGCAGAATAGGTTAGGATAATTTTTATAAAATAGATTAAACTTTAGGGTGGTTATTATAGTTAATTCTACAAATGAAGATAAATTATATGACCAAAGGGCATATTCTTTTTTTTTTAAGAGAACATTTCAAGGTTCACGTGTTTTTACCCGATAACCATGACGTTCAGCAGAATATTCATCTAGAAATAATGATATCTGTGAAACAACAGTAGAAACAAGTTTCTCAGCAACCACCATAAAAGCCTGTTCGTGGTCTCTAGGTTCAAGAGCAATGGCATGAAGAATCAATTTCCACCCAAAGCAAAACTTTCGAAAAAGTAGATCTGAGAGAAAGTCATGATGGAAAACGGTATCAATGTAAAATTTGGAGCAGGGAGGCGGCATTAGAAAAAAGGATACTGAATAAATATCCAACTCATATTTTTACATTCACCGATATCAGAATAAGAAAGTAAGTGACATTGAAGAAGAAACAGATGAGCTATAGATTGCAAAAGCAAATTCTCTAGAAGCCATTTTCCTTCAAAGTACCTAACACATCGGGTTCCGCCAAGGTGACACAAATATATTTTCCTCCAGCTTTTAACAACCTTTTCACCTGGTAATACACAAAAAGATACTAGATAAGTCAGGCTTTTGGACTCATCACGAATAACAAGATTGAAGTTAGTATCATTTCAAATAACGCTTTCATACACCTCGGACAAATATCGATTTCCAAATCTGGGGCCAACCTCGGGATCCATCAAATTATCCAATCCTCCCTTATCGAGAATGGCATCAAAGCTCTCCTTTTCAAACTGAATCAAAGACAAAATCATTAGAAAACAAGGAAGCAAGTAAGATGTGAGTTGCACGAAATAGAATTAGGCATGAGTTAGATGATAATTAGCATGAGGGATTGATGAAAGCATAGCAACTGACAGCTACCAATTAGATGCAACTGTCCAAACCAAAAGAAAGGAGGATAATGAAAATAAGCCAGCAAATTATTCAAATCCATTTTTTCCTGCCAACAGCATAAAAGTTTGATGAGATAAACGAAACTTAGGACAGTTGTGACTTGTGAATACAAGTTTAACAAGAAATAGCAAACAGAACAAATGTTAATATAGTCTCGTGCTACTAAAATGAATGTCCTTGAGTTGAGTTAGGTCCTGTATGAGTGCAACTATCTTTAGCATTGGCTTGGTTGATAATCAATCACAGAGACCAAAATTTAGATGTTGAAGGTTCAATTACCATCCAACAAAAGTTCACAGTGAGACTCCAATGAAATATCCGTACATATTGGACTCTGATTCACCATTCAGCATAAATAGCATATGGACTCTGATCCACCAATGAACCTAACAGGTTTCTAGTTGCTACTTTATGTTTTATATGGGTTCAATGGGTGACAGAAACGAGTTATTGAAGAAAAAGGGATCTATTTGGAATAATCAAAGCAGTTCTCTCTTCCATTAATGTTTATTGGTCTAATTGTTCCCTGGCCTTTATTTAATTGATCATATATTCAGCAAGCTTTCACCTAAAAAGGTTCGTTTAAATCATTAGAGTGCAAGGCAAAAGAGTTCAGTGATTTGGGAAGAACTTATCATCCATATGGAACACAAAATGTTTCACATTTGGCACTTTAATGACTTGTACTGTTTTCCCATGTAAACTCATGCGGGGCAGAAATATGTTCCCCTTTATTATCTTCCATCTCATGCAAATAGCAATTTGACAATGCAGCTCTCATGTAACAATCTGCTAAATTCATATCAAAGCAAAAACATTGATCAATCTATTATATGCTACCGCATTTTGCACATACAAAGACACTTGTTTCTTCTTTGCTTATTATCCCTTTGCAGTATTGGTGCCTAATAACCAAGGTGGCACTATTTCAGCAACTACTGCAGTATATCTACATTGATCGAGGTTATTTCTATTTTAAGATAAGTGTAGGGCGCTTAAGATGAGGATACCTATGAAGACTACACTTTGATAACTGTCATAGATAAGCAACTCAGAACTTCAACTAAATATTTTCTGATCACTTTTAGGTAATTTAAGTTATGATGCTACATTAAAAGAGCTTATTACTTTCAAATTTATGAAAGATAATTATAACATGGACATCTTGCTCTCAATGCTTCCTCATTTCAACAATATCAGTCTAGCTCTTGAAAGCAATACTCAGGGCCAAAAGATAGTATAATATTGGATTCAAACGTTTTTGGTTTACCCCACTCTTCTTTTTAATGAAGGGATAATTACAAAAGGTACCCTGAGGTTTGACCTAATTACAAAAAAACCCAGCTAACTTTTAGAATTACAAATAGTACCCTTGAGGTTTCATTTAGTGTTAAAATTAAGGTAGAAGCGCATGAATGATTTTATAAATATGAAGGGGATCTTGAACTATTTTTTGCTTATGAAGGGGTAAAATGCTAGACAAAATAAATCCTTGGGGGTATTTTTTGTAATTTCAAAAGTTAGCTGAGTTTTTTTGTAATTAGGTCAAACCTCAAGGGTACTTTTTGTAATTAACCCTTTAATGAATGGAATAATTAAGCCTCAAGTACGGATGTAGAAAATTGTTTATAATTTCAGATTGGCAATTTTGGAGATGCAATAATACCAAAAACGTCAGATTTCTTCCCCGTCACCCATATCACCTCAATCTCAACCAGTCAACTTGAAAGTCAAAATTCTAGAAAACCCATATCAGCACTACATCCCAAGAACAGACAACAAGAAATTAAACTAGTGAATATTACCTAATACCTCTACTGACTAATAATTGATTTTGTTAATTCGATCGATTATCTTAATACTCAACTTGCTACCTTTACTTACTAATAATAAATCACAAAATAGTGAATAATATAAGTCCAAAATCACATTGCTTGAATACAGCGACGATCGCAAATATTACCTCCGTTCTACCCATGTCCATAGCGCGCCACTTCATCCGCGGCCGTTCTCTCACGTTCCTCCTCATCATGTGTGATATAACCACTTTTGAGAAATCCACATTTGCTATATTCGTAAACCCAGCATCATACAGAAGCTCCGACAGCCTCGAGTTCCCACACCCAGGCACCAAAATACTCACCTCCTCCGATGGCACAGCCGCCGCCGCCGCCGGGGCTGCGTCGGATTCCGGCTGTTGTGGTGATGACGATGGAAATACGAGATAACTTGTGAGTAAGCCTTCGAGTTTGGGCCACTCGGCGTACCATTCTAAGGACTCGTCGCAGCCTCCTTTAGTGAAAAATAGGTCCCAATGCTCTTTGCTCATGGAGTCTGAATTACCTGCATACTCCTCTATGAGATTTTCCACCATTTTCGTGGCGCTTCGGTCTCTGTGTGCTTGAAATGGCGGTTTCAAGTTCTGTGCGCTCTCTAATTTTTTTCAAAAAATGCAAATCAGTTAGGATTAACTGAAGGGCCTGTTAGGATTAAGAGTGCGTTTATAGTTAGTTGCCGAAACAAATAGTGTGGCTAATTACAATAAAATCGAGAGATGTTTTAAAATAACAAAAGGTCCGCGTTTATTATTTTTAAATTTAAGGGAATATTTGTAATATTTTTATGGTAAAAATACTAGATCCCTTAAACTATGCGATTTTTCGCATTTTTACCATATGCACTAATTTACTTTACACTTTACCATATATACTTACGGCAATAGTCGTCGGAATATTCTCATAACATTCCGACGCGAGCTTCCATGTGAGGGCAAAGTTGTATTTGCCAAAAATTCGAACATATGTTGTTACACATGAACTTTGTTAAAAATTTCAATTTGCCATATGAGTTTTATACAATTTCAATTTACCATATCAATTCAAAAGAAAATTTCATTTCACCTAAAGCGAGCTTTCAAGATTATGCGAGCCTAGGGGATGAAGTTAAACCTCGCGAAATGCACTTTTGGGGTTCAAGAGGGGAAATTTATGGGATTCATGGCCAATGAAAGAGGCATCAAGTTGAACCCATAAAAGAGAAAAACGATCTTGGAAATGGCCTCACCTACAATTGTTAACAAGGTCCATCAGTTGATAGGGAAGCTAGCCTCGTTAAACAGATTCATTTCGAGGTCAGTGATAGAAAACTAGTTTCTTCTCCACGTTAAGAAATATAAACAAATTTAAGTGGACAGAAGAGTGTGAAAGGGCCTTCGAGGAACTAAAAGCGTATTTAAGGTCACCACCCCTATTGTCAAAGCATGAAAAATGCAAACCACTCTTTGTATACTTGGTTGTGTCCAAACGGAGCAGTTAGCACAATTTTAGTTAAAGAAGAGATGGGATGCACAAGCTCGTTTATTATTTGAGTAAATTTCGCAAGGAGTCGAAGAAAGGTACCTAGAATCGGAAAAGTTAGCACTATCTTTGGTAGGGTAAGCAAGGAAATTACACCCATACTTCTAGTCCCATTAGATTATTGTCATTATAAATCAACCCTTGAGACAAATCTTAGGGAGGCGAACTATCGGTCACCTCGTCAAGTGGTCAATAGTTCTAGAGGAGTTCAACATCATGTATCAATACAAGTCGGCAATCAAAGCCCAAGTCTGGCCGATTTCGTCAACGAAGCTACAATATTGGAACCAACGACCCCAAAAAAAAAAAAACATGCATGGATCATGCATGTCGATGGCTCATGTAACTCGATGGCACATCCGTAGCAATGGGATGAGGAGCTAGGATCCTATTATAAGGACCATATTCATTCGCGATGCAGTCGCATTGAAGCTTGATTTTAAGGTAAAAAATAATGAGGTTTGAATATGAAGCTCTAATTGTTGGAATGAAGATAGCATACAAGTGTATGTTAAGAGACTCATCACTTACACCGATCCCACGTTAGTCGTTATGCAATTGGAGGGCTCATTTGAAGCAAAAGACAAATCCATGGTGAAATATTTGAATAGAACCAAGAAGTTGGTAGGTAATTCCGCCAATGCGATATCAGGAACAAACTCGAGGAAGGTAGTAGTGTCCATAGAGAATCAATCCGAAGTGGAATCGGAGATCGGCCCATAGATCACTATTTGAAGAAGGCTTTAATCCTCCACATTGGAGCACCATGTGCATTGAATCGAAAGACTCGAGAATTCTTGAGATTGGAAACCCAACTAGCGAATCCGAGCAAGGCAAGATTTTAGTTAATTGGAGAAGACATGTATAAGAGGTATGCACAACATGTGATGAGAGAAATACATGAGTGAAATTGCGGGAACCATTCGGGAAGTTGTTCGGTACTCGAGAAAATTCTAAGGCAAAGATTTTTGGCCTATCTTTGACGAAATATGCTATTGAGTTCGTCGAAAAATGTGAGAAAAGCCGATTTCATGCCAATTTGACACACCAACGGTGAATCCTTTGGAGACAATCCCTATCGCATGCCCATTGCATCAACGATTGATTGATATTTTGGGACCCTTTTCCCGAAGCAAGGGCACAAAAATGTCCATCATCGTAGGAGTGGATACTTCTCGAAATGGATCGAGGTTGAGGCAATAGCCAAGATATCGGACACGAGTTCATGAACTTTATATGGGAAAAATCATTAGTAGATTTAGGCTTTCTATAACCCTCATCTCAGACAATGGAACGTTGTTTCAATGAAGGAAAGTTCGAACTTGGTGTGAAGAAATGAAAGTTCGCAAAACTTCACAGCTATAGGGAATCCACACGCTAATAGTCAAACTGAGGTGCCGAACTGAATCATATTACAACATTTGAAGGCTAGGTTAGGTGCAGTGAAGTCATACTGGGTGGAAGAGCTTCTCGGGGTTCTCCGAGCCTATCGAACCACACCAAGAACATCCATGGGAAATACACTATTTGGGTGGGTATTTTGATTTGAGAGATCTCCCACAAGGTAGCCCATCATGACCCCGTACTGAATGAGGAAGCTCAAATGTTGGATCTGGAAATAATCAAAGAAATGAGAGAGAACCATCATACAATTACAAGCCACTACAAGAAAAATGCTCAACAACAACACCCCAAAGACAACGGATTTTAGCTAAATCGTTGTCTTATAAGCATTCACAACGGATTTTCGTTAAACCGTTGTGAATGAGCGGATTTGTTGTTAACAACAACGATTCATTCGAGCCTAAGACAATACTTTCTTGAAGCGTTGTCTATTAGCGGTCTTTTTATTTTTGACAACACGTTTCTCGGGTCTTCGACAATGTTTTTGTAATTGTCGATTAGCGCTAATATTTTTAAAAGACAACATGTATTCATGCTCCATGCAATCGATCTGTTCGACTATTGAACTCAATTTTTTTATTGATTTGACAACATTATATGTTGTTATGTAGTATATTCATCGATCCACTTTGTCTGTTTGGATAAATTGGGATAGTTCATATGTTTTCATATATCTATCATGGCATCTCATTTTTTTATATGCTTTTAGGATTATATACATCGGGTAGGAAGAAGCGCTCGTGCTTGCGGTGCGATGGTGTTGCGATATCAATTGTGAACCAAAGTATGAGTTGGAGTCGTACATACGGATAGAGAAGGCTTATAGGTAAGAAGTGTGTAGTGTAGTCATGGTAGAAAGTGACCCACGTGATAGATAATCTCTAGTCGACATTGTTTGCATCGAGGTAAAAAGTTGCTTAGGAGTACCCGCCAGGAGGAAGAGGTCTTATTACTATTGAACGCGTTATTCGAGGCCAAAAGAATATCACAAATGGTACGTATCTTTATCCTAAACCTTTTATTTCTTTTTGTTTGCAATCGGCAATATATGTTATCCTGAAGCGAGATGATGGGTTAATTAATGCCTTCATGATCACCTTTTTGGTAATTCTTATACGGAATAACGTTATAAGTTGCTAACGTATTCCTTCCACTAGGAACCGAGTTGTTATCATGATTGTTGGTGTTAGTGGAGGTGGTAAGACTACATCTCTTAGTAAGTCCATCCAATAGATGATAGGGTCTATTGAATATATTTTTGTCTTTCCGTTTTTGTTTTTCCGAAAGATTTGCATATTGTAATGATCAAGTTATGTTTCATTTTGTTTGAGGATAATTGAAAGTAGATTCATAAAGGAGACTGTTTCTAATGATTATTTATTTTGTCTCGGGATATCAAGATGGAGATTTTAGAGGTATGTAAAAGCAATGCGTGCGAAGCGAAGAGAAGAGTTGCAAGGCATTGCTAGAGCACGAAATGAAGGCTATAATTGGTGTTAGTCGTGGTATTGTAGAAACAAGTACTATAAATGGGGAAAATAAAAGCATATTTGGATGCTATAGCAACCAAGGGAATGATGTGAGCCACATATGACAAATGGGTGTGCATTCAAGTAGGAGACGTAGTCTTTGATGAAAGTCAAGTATCAAAGCACATAGGAAAACTTGAAGCGAATTGGGAAGGAACGTTTGTTATAGGCGGAAATGTCCTTTCATTATTATGATTATAATATTATATATGTATTTATTTAATCCCATTAATTATCGATTAATTAGTGGACTACGATTGGAATAATCCGTCCCACAAGGTCCGAATCCGCCCATGTGTCGTTTTCTCCCGAATCTCATTGTAAGTCATATTATGATATTCTCGTATTTCGTATTGATAATTTCGTATAGCTTAATATTATCGCTCTTGACTTGAGCGTCGGAGGGGCTTACATAGGACCATCCGGCGACCCCCCTAATCTTGTTCTCGTATGTTGCATGTTAGTTCTATCCAGAAGAATCTACCATCTCTAAAGAAAAACTGGACCGACTTATCGATTCCTTGACTAGGAGTTAGTTTGCAAGAAAAGCGACATCACCGTTCAAGGTAACAAAAGAAAACTCGAGCAGAGCACATACCGCCTAGAAGATATGGAAGGAAAGAGCTCCTGACCATGGAACATTCACAATTTGCGCAAGTTTTATACTTGGGTAATGTTTTGAATATCCTTATCCATTTTGAAAGCATATATAAAATGTTAATGGATGAGTAAAAATACCCCTTTGTTTTGTGAAAACTCTTGTGAACAGGTTAAAAGAAGAGACCCTATGAGGCAAGCCCAAATATTAAGCGCCCAAAAATGATCTGGAAACAATTGCAGCAACCAAATAAGAGACCCTACGAGGCTCGCCCTAACATTAAAATCAAAAGCGATCTAGAAAAGATCGTTCTAACCAAAAAGAAGAGAACCTACGGGCTCTCTCCAACCTTAAGCCAAAAGCGTCTGGAAAAGATAGCAACAACTAATGGAGCGACCCTACGGGTCTCGCTCCAACACCAAGTCAAAAGTGATCTGGAAAAGATTGTGGCAACCAAAGAAGCGACACTACGAGGCTCATTCCAACCTTAAGCCAAAGATTTAAAAAAATATCGCGGTAAGAAAAGAAGTGACCCTACTAGGCAAACAAAAAGATTAAAATAGGTAAAAATGAAACAAAACAGATGCCGAAATCTTAAAAAAATAAGTAGATGCCTTGCACGAAATACTATATCTTTACAAAACTCTAAACTTCTAAGAAGATAGCTTGGGGTTACAATTGTATCTTTACAAAAATTGAATATTCTTTAAAATCCCCCTCACTAATCCCTTGGTCGTGACAACGCTCAAAACCGTCAAGTAGATATACAACAGCTGTGTGAGCCACCAAAGTTTTATTGTATTTTGTGAGTGTTTTTAAAAGATTATCAATTCCACATAGGAACCAAAAGAAGTTTTATTCTCCTTTTTAATGAGTGATCCTTATGGGCTTAGTAATAATGGGCGAGAGAATAAGGAGGTCTCGCCCACATAAAGAGTTAGGCCGAATTTGCGGTTTCAAGTGCAAAATTACAGATTTGCCCCACCCCACTGTGCGCGCGATATGGGCTCGACCGGTTTGTTTTGCCACTTTAAAATTAATTTTTTACTTGGTATTTTATCCTTAACCGAGATTGACCCATTTCTGCTATTTCAAAAATTAGTTCCTACTCGTTTGTTTAGTAGAAGACTTCTCAAAGGTTGTTCCTATTTTTGCCAATTCAAATAAGCTCTTATCTTGTTAATTGAATTAGTCGAGGCTTTTATCAAAATGAAAAACGCTCCTCTACCTTATCGATTATAAACTTGCGGCCTAATTTTTCGAGGTTGGTTGAAACGTGCGTCCGAATTTTGCGCTTTTCTTCCCGTTAGTTTTCAGCCTATATATTTACACCTTAGTTTCTTTGAAAAAATACACTTTGAAGAATACACTGCTTCTTTATTCTCGTACAAAAAAATTCGGTTTCTTCTTTGGTTACAAATTATATTTTTCATTTTCCATTCGACCACTGTTGAATCCTGGGGATTGTCGAAATAAAATCCTTAACGACAGTGCATTCTCTCGCACGCCACGAGGTTTTTTTTCATTTGTTTCGTTACAAGCTTCTCGACCGTTTTTGTTCTTTTCGGACTCGCAACAAAATTATACAACAAGTTTCATAAGAATGAGAGCTTTGGAAAGTTGCTTCTCCAACTCTTGCACTTAGGTTCACAAGGACGAGTTCTCAAAGGAATCCTCACTCGCATGGGTCTCAAGGCCAGATTATATAGATGGACTAGCAAAGGAAAATTTCGTCGCTAAAATAGTAAAAACAACATCGTTTTTGGACGAATTTTATCTCGTATTTTAAATTTTGGAAAATAACTATAGCGATAGATTTTATCCGTCGCTAAAATGTTAATAATTTAAAAGTATTAGCGATGGATTTTAAATTTGCCGCTAAAATGGTAGAAAAACTTAAAATCTGTCACTAAAAAGGTAACTAAAATTTGAAAAACTGGAAAAAAAAAAAACTTTTACGATGGATTACATTTGTATCTAAAATGTTAAGAATTTAATTACATAGCAAATACATCACGAAAATATTATATTATAATTATAAACGGCGGATTTTTTATTCGTCGCTAAAAAGGTAACTAAAATTTGAAAAATGGAGAAAACATTTGCGATGGATTACATCCATCGCTAAAATGTTAAGAATTTAATTATTATAGCAAATGATTTTATATATGTCCCTAAAGTGTTAATATTTTAATTATTTAGCGATGGATTAATACGTCGCACAATGTTCCATCGCTAATCCATAGTTGTTTTGTTTGTGTTTTTACCCTTAACAAGTTTTTAGCGTTGTTGCCGGGGAATGTATTTTGTGTGATATCAAGGTTGATTGGTTAGTTGTAATTTGACTATTTTTATTTTTTGTTTATTTATTTTTATTATTTTAATTTTGTTAATTTCTTTTTATTGGAGGCACATCATTGGAAGAAATCATAATGCATGCATGCATATAATTGGACAAGCGATGATGCTTGAGGGATTTTTGGAAGTCAAAGAGTGAACACTTTTGTTCCTTATTATCCACTCAAGATACAAATCATGAAATCTCTTATTAGCCACAAGAACAATTGCCTCACTTGGAAGAAATATTTTATCAATTCATAGCTAAGCGTGAGACAAGAAAACAACAAGTTGAGATAAAACATAAGTCCAAATTGGAGGAAATTCTCGCTCAATTTATTGTACGATAAGACATTGGGACATTGAGGATAGAATACTACGAGTAGAGAGAAGATTTCAACAAATTGAGATTAAATGTCAACATATATCCAAGTCACCCCAACAAATGATTGACGGATTAATAATGATAAGTTGTCATCATTCTTGGGACGATGAAGTGGAAATTCATGAACATAGTGAGGAATTGCCCAATTTGAAAAAGGTGGACATCCTTCAAACTTTGGAGGAGACTTTTGAAGAGTGCAATGGGATCTCACAAGAGGAGCCACATCAAATTAAATCGGCGGGTTTTTCTATCTCTCACTCAATAGAAAATCCTCTTTTTGATAAAAATGTGTGCACTCTAGATGATGCTTTAATACAAATTTATTAAATTTTAAGAAGCATACACTAGATGGAACAATTCTTGGAAATGGTGATCAATTCATATGTTCTCTGATTCATTGTTATTTAATATGAAAAAGATAGAAATATCTTTACTATAATTGAAAAACCATTTATAATTATTAGGAGCATATTTATTTATTTCCAAAATATTCTCAAAATGATCCTAAATCATCTACGTCTTACATATACAAAAGGATCGCCTATACTATTGGAAAATACTAAGGCGTGGCTTGATCGACACTTGTTTTTAGATCCAGGTTGAGTAAAGCAATAGTGGTCAAGACTATAAATTTAGCGCTTCTTGGGAGGCAACCCGAGGTTTGCGTGATTTGTTTAAATTGATTTGTGTGCGTGTTAGGTTTTGAAGCTAATAGAGTTTTTTCTAAACATATATATATATATATATATATTATATTTTTATTTAATAAAAAAATTTGTACCGTGGTACTGATAAAAAAAAATTGTACCGCGCCAAAAAAGTTTTACCCCCGCAATGTCGAAGTTAGTCTAAAATCACTTTTTCTCCACAATCACTGTTTGTCTTTCCTATCAACAAAGAGTATTCAACACACACAACACTCAACAGCCGAACCCAACCCCTTTCCTTGACTTTTTACCAACTTTAAAAAAAAAAAAGGAATTACTAGAAGTGCTCCACGAAAGTCAATGAGATGGAGACCCGAACAACATACTCGTGTTAAGGTGTGAAGATGCAATAAATAGTTTTTTTGGCCAAAGGTCGATTCGACTTCGCCTAATGTGAAGCTTCATGATACTCACTCACTTCACTGGGATGACGATAAGCCCGCCTTTATTGAAGGATTTTCGGGAAGTTTTATTAACCTTAAACTCCCAATTACTTATCATTCGTACATTGAGGTCAATGAACATTTTAAGTTTGGTGGGAAGTATTACACATCATAATAACTTTTGAGTATATTTTTGTAGCCTATGATGTTTTTATTTTGAATTTGCATGATTTGATAAATTGTCCGAATGTGATGTGTTTAATTGTTTGCTAAGGCATGTGATAAATCTTGAAATTGTGACTTAAGTATTATAAATAACTAGTGTTTTACCCGTGCGATGCACGGCAAGTGTAATATTGGACAATATGAAGTTTATTGTGTTTTACAATATTTGGTTTGTTGTGTTCGACCGTGTAGATTGGATGTTTATAAAATTTATTACACATTAATAAAAAATAGAGAATGTACAAACATCTATTCGAACAAATTAAAATCTACAAATTTTGAAAAACTTCTTTGTACACCGCGTTTTGAGTCTGTTTGTTTTTTGATTCATCTTCGCCACAAACTAATATTTTTAGTCCCTTCCGATTGGTGACTCGAGAAACGGCAACGTATAATTGACTGGACTGAATACCGGATTCTTCAAGTACAGACCAACATTTGAGAGAGATTGGCCTTGGCTCTTGTTTATGGTCATTGCATAAGACACAATCGAGGAAAGCGTCTCACGTTGAAACTTGAATGGAATTCTCGAGGTCCGAAGCGGTGTTAGTGTCATTCGCGGTATCAACACCTTATGACTTTCATGCGTTCGGTGAGAATTTTAGCTTCAAGTACGTGTCTAGAGAGCCTCGTAATCACCAATCTAGTCCGTTACACAATCCGGTCGAGTGGTCCATGTTCCTCAAGAGCATAAGCCGGAGTCTCAACCTTCAAATGCGGCTCATGATTGGGAACGCGAGAACATTTTATACCATTCAAAAATTCAGGCGTATGAATATCATGCAAGAAATCAATATTAGCATCGATTTACTCATGCTATCGAGCTCAAATAAGTCTCCGCCCCTCAGAAGAATTTAAAGACGTCATATATTGATTGATCGACTCAACAACATCAAGAGTTGGTGCGAGTATCGCCTATCTTTCAAATAAGTAGGATCGACAATGGCGTCTTTAAACATTGGATAAGTATTCTCTATAATTGTTGAGATGGGATCACCGGATGATTCCAAAAGAATATCTCCAAGTATATCGATAGTGGCACAACCATCATTAGATCCTCCGATTGTTTCATCTCCGATGCTTGCTATCCACTCTGAGAACTGGGCCAAATCCGCATAATCATCTGCCTGATTGAGGCTTTGAAGACGCATATTTTTAGTCAATCTCAGTACTGTACAATCTTTCCACAAATATGATGCATTTATCGTGGCATTAACTACATCCTGTCGACTTCCCTTCGGTATAACAGGCAATATCTGTCTGAAGTCACCCCCGAACACAACAGTTTTCCCTCCAAAAGGTTTTGATTCATTGCGTGGATTGATTAATTTTAAAAGAGCTTTCAGAGTTTCATTCACGGCTTCAAAGCAATGCTTGTGCATCATTGGGGCTTCATCCCAGATTATAAGTTTACAACGAATAATCAGCTCAGCAAGCGGAGTCCCCTGTTTGATATTGCAAGTTGACTCTTGATTTGGGTTTAAAGGAATAACAAAACGGGAATGGGCAGTCCTTCCACCAGGCAGCAATAGGGACGCTATTCCACTCGATGCCACGTTCAACACAATTTCTCCTTTCGATCTCAAAGCCGCAGATAAAGCCCTCCACAAAAATGTCTTGCCTGTTCCCCCATATCCGTATACAAAGAACATACCACCTTTATTTGATTCCACCGTTGTCATGATTTTAGAGTAAACATTTTTTTGTTCCTCATTGAGTCTGGAAATGAGGTTCTTGTGCTCTACCAAAAGAGCCTTACGATCATAACGCAACTCATCGTATATCAATCTGTTTCGGCTATTCCCAGTATTGTCAGCATCAGGAAAGGGCATCGTATCAAAATCACGTAGACTCGTGCCACGATTTCTCAATATTCTTTCAATCTCCAACAAAGCAAGATTTTTTATCTCATTCTCACTCAATACCAATTCTGCAAGAAAAATAATACGACATTGAATAAATAAAAAGATATATAAAACAATATTATTAGAAATAAGAATATGACATTTAACATGTAATAATAATACCTTCATGTTGGAGAAGACGTCATTGTCTATGTAGAATATCATCGAAAGATATTGCCAACACTTGTCCCATACTACTTACAGTCCGCTCAAAGATTCGATGATAGCAACGACGCAAAAAAGACCGGAGACTCTGCGAAGCCCAATAGCTCGCTTCAGTGATTGCATCAACATATTCCCTATCATCTTCCAACAAACCAAGAGCATAGCAAGCATCACGGTACGAAGCGTGTTGAGTACCGTTGACCTTCTTGTAGTCATCATGACACGTAGCCCCGGGTACAATATTGAGAAGACACCGCAAGTAGTACATATCACCAGCCCTTGGAGGGACGAAAAACACTCGACCTATTGATTTCCCCATTTTTCTTGGCATCCACTTCCTGAGTTCTTTCTTCCATGTGAATTTTGTTGGGGCTTGATAGGTTAGCTCATGGGCTTCGGGATATATTTTGTTTGCTTCCATCCATGCTAAAAACATGCTCTCCTTAATCGACTTTTTTACTAAGCACATCATCTATTCGCTCGTTGTCATCGAAAATAACACTCTGCTCATTCGGAAGATGGAAGCGAGTTGTTCCATGAAGGATATTTGTCTTGAATCTCAAACCCCAATAACCTCCACGCGGCTTCACACAAAGATATATATCTACAATCATAAAACATGCTCACTTCATCAACGATATTTCCGAGTCCTCCTTGTCGGTGCTTGTATAAAATGATGTCACGCGATCATTACCTTTGTTGACATACTTAAATAGGTACTTAATATATCCGCCCGATTACACCATTCCACATTTATGTGAGCTCTATATTTGAGTAACAATTGACGATTATGAGGCACCACATATCTGTTGTCCAGCGGGACACCATTTTTTTCAACTACTCTTCCATCATTTCTACGTCTATAACGCGGATAACCTTCTTCATCAATGGTAGTCGCATCCACAAATTTTTTGGGAAAATATTTACTGCAGCGACCATCGGCCATACAGGAGAGTTTTTCCTTACATCATTACATGGACCATGAATCATATGATCCTTTACTACAAAGATAATAGCATGGATCAATTCTCTCGTCGGTATTTGGTGATATGATTCGATCTATGTCATCTGCAGATTGGATATCTGTCTTCCTTCCTTGGCGAGAAACAACAATATATGTGCATGAGGCAAGCCACACTTTTGAAATTCTATCGTATAGATAAGCGCAATACAATAAAACAAATAATAATAAGGATTTGAGAAAATGAACTAAGTAAACAAATATTTAATATATTATTAAAATATATATATATATAAAATTTTAAAAACAAATACTAACCGCATTTACTTTTCCGAACAGTTTATTTTTCCAAAGATCTTTGATCAAAGAATCTAGCTTAAGCTTAAAGATTCAATATCCGGTCGATCTTCCGGATTTAGATTCTTTTTCTGAACAAAACGAATGATCTCTGGCCATTTGGGATTGCAAGTAAATGTTATAAACAAATCCGGATAACCCGTCCATCGACAAATAGCCATCGCATCTTGATAATTCTGTATCATATATCGAGCACCTCCGGTGAAAGTTGAAGGTAATATAATGTGTTTGCCTTGAGTACTCGGATCAATGTCACCACGCAAAACAAACATCCGTCAAACCTTGATATATATCACAACGAAGCTTTTTCTGATTCAAACGGATATATTTCAATCTAGCAGACTCGACCATTGTGTAAGCATCAACAACAAACTGTTGAAACAATCTTCGTGAAGACAAAATAGACGCCGATTCATGGTCTCTGTCGTGTAATCTGTACGCAAAGTATTCACGCACACTAATTGTTCTTCTAGCACCAGTACTATTAGTCTTATTTATTGAAAATGGTATATCTTCTCTAAAACCATCCTCACCATAAGGTAATAATAATGGATACTACAAGGCCAAATAAGAAGCATTCAATTCATTTATCCGCTGCAAAAGACCAGATCTTGTTTCAACAACGATATCCCGATCACCCAAAGCACGATCAAAATCACCAACAATCAGAGCGGCGACTTCACTGCTCGTTGGCATATTATATCTCCTAGCATCCGTACTCCTTCTACCAATCAAACGTAATTTTACATCCGAATAACCATGTTCTTGAATCTTTTCTTTTGCCATTCTAAAGGATTTAACCAAAATATTGTTCTCATCCAACATTTTCTTCAATTGATACCACGATAACCGTGCAAATTATTATTATCACTTCCTTGCCTTCAAATTTGAAAATGGTTTTTTAAAAATTAAGAAAAAAATTGCTTTTAAAAATTTAAACAAATGAATAACAAAGAAAGAAAATATAATAAAAGAATAAACAAACGACGGAATTCAACCTATGACTTATTTCATTCTCCGTATCATATATATATAGTGAGCAAATTTGGGGGCCGATCCATTCGGCAACAAACTTCCAATAAGGTGGTAATTTTGGCCATACATTCGAAAAAAGGAGGACCCTACCTTTGTTCACATCCGTGTCAATCTTTTCTCCCATAGATGTAAAACAAAACATATTGTTATAAGAACGTATATTTTCTTGAAAGTGTTTGCTTTTATTTCCATTTCCAAACAATAGATCTTGAAGAACAGTTGGTGATTGTTTGATTGGGGGAAGTTGAATATTTCCGTGCCCACAACACAAAGAGTAGCGAGGATTTGATTTTGGATAGGAGGATAGCCTCTCTTCTAACCAAAATAAAGCTCCACAAAATTAGCATTTATAACTCGCATCCCCCATATCACAATACTCGGAAAAAAATAATTACAAAGTAATTCATGAAATTATACTAAATAATATTAATAAACTCAAATATATGAAGTTAAAAAATATTAAAAATTAAACTAACCATCATGTGAAGGATTTAATACTTCACCGAACTCAATTTCGATTCTGATAACACGAGAATTCTCATACGTTGTCGGCTTATTTGAAGTAGCATGGGCTCCAATCGGTTCATCATCGGTGAGATCAATTATAATAGTTTTTTTCGAATTCATCGAAGAGGGTGTCTAGGAAGTACCATAATTAGATACTCCACGATTAACGATATTTCTTACGGAGAGTAATTATGTGCACGAAACTTTAATGATAAATTTGAAATATTATCATTATCATTATTCTTATTATTATCTATATAGCACTATATTTATTTATATACAAAATAATTAAAAGAAAAAATAATTGAACATACCATTCGTGATATTGCTAAACGGACTTTTGGAAAATGGATAAACCATTAAACTTGATGAGCCTTTTTCAAAGGATGTCCTCTCGAATAATGATACATTTTTCGAAACAAAATTATTAAAGTTAAACTATAATAGAATAATTTATATTAAATTTAATACTAAATTAAATAAAATTAATATAATCTATATATATATCCTACCCTTCTAAAATAATATCATATATTAAACTAAATTATAATAATAATATAATTAGTAAAGTAATTTAATACGAAATTTTAACTAATTAATAAATAATTTCTATATAGTAAGTATATATATACCAGATTTAATAATAATAATAATATAATTAATATAAATATTAATATACTAATAATAATATATATAATAAATATTGATATTATACAATAGGAAAAACTTAATAAATATTAAATGATATATATAATTACAATAATATAATAATCTCTATAAAAAAATTGTTGAGAATTAAAATAATAATAATAATAATAATAATAATAAATATTATTAAATTTGTAACGATATAATTTAATTAATAAATTAAATCATTAAAAATTAAATAAAAATAAAATAAAAATAAGTGTACTTAAATGAAGCCCATATTAAAAATAAAAAGCCCATTCGGATATTTGGTATATACATAATACAAAGCCCATATCATACCCATCCCATAATTAACAGGCCTAAGCCCATATTCTGGAACATTCTTTCAGATAGGCTTTTTATAAATGAAGGGTCGCGATTTTGACACGTGTCAACAATCGAACGACCCAAAAATCAGATAGGATCTGGTTTCCTTGTTAGGGTTTCGTTTCACCCATTTCCACTTACTCACTCTCTCCGCCTCTCTCACCGACTTCTCTCAAATTATCTCTCTCTCTCTCTCGAGAAAAATCGGTGTTCTCTCATATGCAAAAATGTTTCGGGGTTTTCATTGATTCCATTCTATGTTCTTCTATCTATGATTCTGGGGTCTTTTCGATTTACGATTGATTTTGTTAAAAAAATCGATGGAAAATCGAGTGTTCGATTATATTTCTTATCTCATATGCGGATTATGTTTTAGGGGGTTTCTCAAATTCCATTCTATATTCTTCTATCTATGATTCTGGGGTCTTCGATTACAGTTTATTTTGTTAAAAAAAAATCGATGAACTCTCCAGTTCTTCGTTTTTCAAAAAATATTTCATATCTCGTTTTTTTTTTCAAAATGAAACACCCCCCATGAATGTTTGGTTTTCTGAGAAGTTGTAAATTTTGGCTTCAACAGATACCAAAATAGTTCATATATTGGTTATTTGTTTTCTTTGTAGATCTGTAGATAATATTGTAGATCTGTGTTTTTATATTAAAAAAATGGCCGAAGTTTTCGTTTTTTTACCGTAAAATACCTTATTCACCTGAAAAAATGGTAGATCTAGGGTTTTCATAAAATGAAAAACCCTAGATCTGTGATCCTGATGTTCGAAATGGGGTTTAATAACTTGAAATGCTTCATTTTTGTAAATACTGATGTTATGAGATTTTTTTCTATTACCATATTCGAAATTTTATGATTTTTTTACATTTTTAGGATGTACAAAACAATAATCTGTGTTTTTAATGTTAAAAACATCCTTGTCTTAACCGATTTCAGTATTTTGAAACATGCATTTTTTTAATTTTAACAGAAATTTACTCAGACTTTACACTTAGAAAAAACCACTTGACCGTACACAAAAAGTGTATTGGAATCCTGTGGTTAATAGTGTATATTTTGTTTATTATTCATTTGTTAGTTTATTATTGACGTTATATCTGAAAACAATTTTAGATCTAGGGTTTTCATGAAAGGGAAACCCTTAAGATTTCATCTAGATGGAGTTCATATCTGGTGCCGACGGAGAAAAAAAGATAAGTTATTTTCATTTATTTTTTTTGTATTTTATATGAATAAATCAGTGAAACTTGTATTTTTCTAATTTTTTAAAAAAAAATATCTACTATATTTCCGCATATTTTTATTATGTTTATTAAAAACTCTAGAATATAAAAAATACTATATTTCCTAATATTTTTTAAATATTTTATTTACTTTTCTAGTAAATACCGTTTTATTAAAAATCTTTTGAAATCTCACTTTCGGTTTAATTAGGATATGTATTTGTTTTTCGTTTTGAACCAGATATATTGTATTATTATATGGTCTTACAATTATTAACTTGATTTTGAAGATGATTTTTAACAATATGAAAATTAAAAAAAATTAAATGCATATTTGTTTAGATGAATTGAAAAAAATAATCAGCACTAATGTCTTTATCCTTTTTTGATGCAGGTACAATGATATTTTGTACATTCTTCGAATAAGCTGTAATGGCAGAGTCGAAAAAAAGATAAGTATTTAAATTTTTAAGTTTTTAAAATAAGTTCATTATTTATTTTTTCTATAATAAAAATAACAATGTTTAATTAACTGATATTGTTTTTTTTTAAATCTATATATATTAAAAAAGCTGATTAAAAAAAATCAGAACAGAGTTACATCATCTATAAAGATAAGTATATCAAATTCAACAGTTTATTGTATGATATACACTTAATTATTCTCCCTATGCGAATTTAGACATGAATCAAAGTAAAGCCTTGATAATTTTAAAAACAAATATATGCCTATTAAGCTTGTTTTTTTGTTTTGATGCGGGTTGAATATTGATGAAAATCGAGGCTAAGAAAAATCTATAGACATATGATCCAACATTTAAAGATAAGTATTTACATGCAACTAACGTTATTCTATGTTATGGGTAATGCTAGTTATCTATATGAATGATGATAAATATCTATAATAAGATAAGAACTAATACACATACAAAAAGGATACCTAAAAATATTGAAAACCCAGAACATAAATTACCTTGTTCATATAGGCTCACAATTTTCCGTTTATTACCAACTATATTGTGACCCGTGAGCTTCCTCATTTTTGAAGATTAAATTAGCTAATAATATGCCTGAACAATTTTCTGAGTTGGTTGTGCTCTGCGAAGTTTTTAATATGTTTACTTTGATAGATTGTAAACAATGTGATGAATAAAATGGTCTGTGAACCATTTATATCTTTTGAAAAAAAAGCAATGTTTTTGGTAAGTGTATTATATGAATGAGGTGATTTATATAGTATCCAAAATCCGATTTTCATATATTTTTTAATGCAAAAACATAGAATAATGTTTGACTCTTCAATTATATTAGGCATGTGAATTATTGAAGATATTTAAAGATTTTCTTAAAAATAACAGGCAAACATATAAAATACAATGTTATATTTGAGAAGAAAGTTGTATTTCTTATATTTATATGGAAACCGTATCTCTATATCTAAGTAAATGTTATATTTGTTTTAGTATATTTAGAGAAGAAAGTTGGCTGACAAATCTCTTTTTTTTTAAAAAAATTTGTAGTCAGTATATTTGAGAAGTAGATAAATGTGTTAAATGTGAATGAATTATGTTTATCATTTAATTGTTGAACATTATATGTATTATGTAAGTGCTGATGTATGAATATCAAATAATTAAAATAAATGTTATCTTGATTGACTTCAGTATATTTACAAATTAAGTTAGGCTTACAAATCTAGATTTTTCTTAAAAAAATTGGAGGCAGCATAAATGGTAAATAGATGAATGTGGTTAGTGTAAATTAATTATGTTTATCAATTATTTGTTTAAGATGCTATGTATGTTAGTGGTGATGAATGTGGCTTATGAATATCTTCGAATCTTTTAGACTTGCTTTACACTTCAATAGTAGTTTGTATTGAACTGTTTGTTCTATTTTATGTTTATATTATAGTTGTAATTTAAATGCTTCTAAACTATCTTTTATCGAAACTTAATAAAATACCACTTGACCGTACACATTCAGTGTATTGGAATCCTGTTGGTTAAGTTTCTGAAAGTTGTATTAAGTGTTAGTTTTTCAATAGACAACTTATAGATCTGTTTTTGCACTACGATTCTAAAGATGCACCAAAATAAAACCACTTGATCCTACAACATGATTGTAGTGGAATCTATTATTGGTTAAAATAGTCTTTATTAAAAACTAATTATACTTAAGATTATGAATATTACTATTAAAACTTACAATTATGAGATTATTACGAGAAAAGGAACTAAAAATGTCTAACTCTTAAATAATTATATTTCATTACAAAAGACAAAAACAAGTATTAATTAATCCTAGCAAATAAATAATCATTGCAAAAAGTCATCGACTTTTTCCAATCCGGATCACCCTATTTAACTTGATATTGTCAAAACGTAAATACGTAATTTTAACTAAATAATATTTAACTAAAGAATTCAATAATCTAAAAACTTTTAAAATGCATTCTTATCAAATACGTAATTTTAACTAAAGAATTTAGAATGTTATTAATAAATTTTAATATTAATGAAGTTAAGTAAAAATTAATTATCAGAATTAGTTAACAAATAAGACAGAAAAAGGGACAGAAATAATATATATTATGCATCAAAAAATTCAATAAAACCAAATTGAAAATATTATCCTCAAAACAACAGCAAAAAAACCACAAATGTGGCCAAAAGATAAACAATCCAACAAACTAAAATAAAAACTATTGTTCTTAAAGAATATCCAAGCTACTAATCAAAAGAGTCCCCCTAGCGGACTTCTTCTCATCTTCTATCATTATAACACTCTTGAGCTTCAAAGATGTAGTAGACGACGAAAAATCTTCATTTAATCTACGTTTGCATAGTGGCGATTCAGACGTCGAGGGCCTTTTTCTTTAGGTTCTTGATAGGTGTATTGACCTCGGATTCTGAAGATGATTCTTCCTACAAACAATATGATAATTTGTTAAATATTTAAATATATTTTGTTAATATTACTAATCAAAAATTTATAATAATAATAATAAGATAATAAATCAAACCTTGTCATCACCTACATCGTCTGACTGCAACTTCGACAGAAAATCAGATTCCTGTTCAACAAAAATTGAATTAAGGATTTACAATAATCCTTTATTATGATTATTATAAGAAAAAATAATATATAATCACCTGACTCTCAAGATTCATCACTCCATATTTCCAAATTAAATCTGGATCTGCCGAAAGCTTAGCAACGGAAAAGATACCAGAATAATTGTGGAGTTGTTCAGATTTTATCTGAACCTTGAAAAGCAGCTTTTTTTCCAATCAGTCCTAATAGTTCCTCGGGCAATTCATCACCTCCACGCTGTTAAATTTCGAATAAATTAATAAATTAATCAAAAAAATTACATAAATGTAAAAAAATATAAGAATTAATAATAATAAGTTTAATACCTCGAGATGCTCTTTCCTCAAATCTGTGCAAGACTTTCCAATCAAAATTTCCCAATCCCTATCCCAACAAAGTAAAGTGGCACTTGCACTTTCATCCACAACTTGAACAGTAATCATATACCTAGTTAAAAAAAAAATTGGAATAACAATATTAGACCAATTAAATTAGAAATTGATTTTAGTACAAATCAAAATAAAATTAGAAATTACCTCAGAACTCCTGTGTGAAACAAATCATCACGTTACACACAATAGAAATTGTCCACAGTCGGATGCATCTTCTTGCCACAATGAGTACACGCAAGATACCACCAATTCTCAGAAATCGAAACAACCCGTGCACAAATCCAAAAACTTCCAGCCTATATTGATGAAATTAGTAAAATAAAAAGAAGTAAACAAATGAATATTTATTTTCTAATTAAAATGAATTAAATAAAGTGACTATACAAAAAAAATATTACCTTTTCACAATCATACGGATAATCAATCGCTTTTTTTGAGATGCATCAGGTGCATCAAGTTCATCTTTAGCGGTCCATGCGGATGGCAAACTAACATGACTAATAGAGATGTAGGATTGTTGCTACTCAAAATCCTCGATTTTGAAAATAATATTGTTATTTAAAATAAATTACATATTAAAACTCTAATATTTTAATATTATGAAATAATATTACCTATTCTATCCTGATTGTGAAAATAATAATGTTATTTAAAATAAATTACATATTGAAAACTCTAATATTTTAATATTATGAAATAATATTACCTCTTCTTAAATTCTATGATCTCATCAACTTTCTCATTCACAAGCAGAATAACATGAAAGGTATTGGATACCTTAACTTGACCTTAAAAATACACAAAAATATTAAATAATTAAAATACGAGAACAAAATCATAAAAAATTGAAAGAAAAAAACATTCTAATAAAAAAAGGATGGAAAAACTGTTACCTTTAAAAACTTTTGCCCTTCCCAACTGCAAGATAATAACCACCGGCTCAAACAATTGCTGCTCCAAGTGCGGTAATATCTGCTCCATATAATTCTCCCATAGCGTACATGTGATGCGATTGTTTCTATAAAATTGAAAGAATATTGAATTTACATTCATATGTAAGAAATTTAAAACAGGATGATAACGTACTAAAACTTACTCTAGATCTTCTAAAGTTAAATCTAAGAATCGGTAAGACATCCATTTATATCCTTATTTTGTGCGGAGTACATCGAAACAACCTTTCCAATAACATCTGCAAAAAAATAGTCAGTAAATTAAAATCAAGGTACATAAATTTTTTATTAGGAATGAAACATTGAATTTCGAAAAATACCTATAAGCATAGTGTCATCCACTTTATTGGTGTCAGCCAACTCACTAAATTTTACGAAGTTGTATATGAATCGAGGAAACGTTTCATCAAACATTTCAAAAACATGTGTCTTTCCATAGAACATAATCTTAATTTGGCTGGAAGTGGTCTTGTACTTATCAGTTTGCTTTTCAACAATGAAATCTTTGATTGCGTAAACATGCCCTTCCTTTAGACTTTTTTTAAAATTCGGAATTTGATACTTTTTGATAATACCATGAATTCTATCACCCTGTTAATCAGAAAATTAAAATAATTTAGTTATTCAGCATAATATATGAAAAAATTAACGTAAAAAATATTGCAAAATAGGGTTGTAAAATAATATTAAAATACCGAAGCATCGTGAAAAATGCATTCAATACTCCCAATTTGTTTATTGTCGTGGAACGCCGACTTTTCATACTTCCGCACAAGCCTTAACTTAATAGCCCAAAGTGTTTTGCTATTGTTTAATTCCCGAATCAGATTGAACACAGGAGCCATTTTGAATCCAAAAAAAAATAAATGGATGTGTAAGAAAATATATTATTTCTCTTGCTTTTGCAGTTATTTCGAATGTGTAAAATTAACTGATCATGATTCTAATATTTATAGGCTGTGAATTTCCTTTGTGTCCAGTTTATTCAGATTTCGAAAATATTGTAAAATCAAGCTATATAAAAATAATATATTTCGATCATTGTATGAATAGGAAATTTATAGCAATTTAAATGGTATATTCATTATCTAGCAATTTAGTATAGTAAGTAAATAAATTTTGGTTTGATTGTAATTCCTTTTGCAGGAAAAGTTTTACATATAAAATCCAGAATTCGGATCTTTACAATTATGAGACAATCAAATTCGATCTTTACAATTTTATTTTATTAATTTATTGCAGATTTTCATCCAATGTAAAATTCCTTATTGTAGTTTTTTTATTTAGATCTGTATAGTGTTCTATTTTCCAGTTGTAATACCAAACAAAAGATCAATCAATTTATTTATGGTATTATTTAGTAGAATTCGAGAATCTGCTTAATGTACAACACAAAAAACAACGAAAGTATTTATGGTAATGTTTTAGTACAATCTGGATCGTTTTGCATGTACAATATTCAGGAAAAATAAATCTGGTCTATATAACTGCTGAAAAATAAGATCAAAACTTTTTTATTAAGTCAAACTGTCTATTTTTAAAGTAATCTTTACCAAAAATCGGAAATCAGCAATTAAACATTCTAAAGTCAAACTTTCTATTTTATAGGTAAATTTAACAAAAAGCCGGAAATCAGCAAATAGTTAACATAAAAAAGGTACCGAAAATCAGCAATTAAACATTCTAAAGTCAAACTTTCTATTTTATAGGTAAATTTAACAAAAAGCCGGAAATCAGCAAATAGTTAACATAAAAAAGGTACCGAAAATTTTTAGCAATAGCGTTTAGGCGGGAAAACATTTATGGAAATCATTTTGCTTTTATATATATATATATAGATCTTTGAATCAATTTTTAATAAGTTGCTCTAGTGATTTTAAAAATATTAATCGAATGATCCACCATAACTCAAGGATTGAATATTTTTAAACATTTTTCAAAAGAATTATGTAGAGTGATATAACATTAGGAAAATAATTTAGACCATTTTTTTAAATCTAAAGCCTATATAGCCTACCAAAATTAATTTTTCCTAGTACCCCTTTTGATCTTAATAAATTTTTCGTTTGACTCGATCGATTATACAAGCCAAAAATGAGAAAATCTTCCAAAAATAACCTGTTTTCACCCATACATATGAAAATCCATACAAACGATATATTTGGAGTCAAGATAGGTATATTTTTTTATAAGAAGGTTGTCCAAAAGAACTATTAAAAAAAAAAAAAAAAAAAAAAAAGAAAAATGGGGACAAGAAGGAAAAACGCAAACAAATCCTTGAAATTGGTCGTTGCTATACATGGTTGAGTGAATTGTAGTCACTTATCCTATATTTTCATACCTTTAACCCAAGCTTACATTATAACCCAAAAAGTCCTATTGATTTTTATGTTTTTATTGCATACAATGTGGAGATTAATGTAGAATTATATCCAATAAGTTAAACACGGGACCATTGGAAAATATTTGACTATTTATTTGAGCAACGAAAATAAACTTGAGACATCGATTATATTTATATATGAAGTCACGAAATTTAGGTAAACTTGCATGTCAAACTCGACAAATGAATATATCTACATTTTTGCAAATTCCTTAATTCATGTATTATCGAAATCTCCTACGGCAATAATATCACTTGTAAAACTCAAAAGTTTATTCCTTGTTTGGTGGTTTTGATTGCTTGAGGACAAGCAACAATTCAAGTCCGGGGTAAAAAAATTGTTAGGAGTAAAAACACTCACCTAAGTTACCGCAAGTGTGCGATTGCCAAGTTTTAATATAGTGTAATGAGTAGGATTGTCGTATCCACAAGGAATGTGTGTGTAAGTACCAAGTATAAATTACCTCTGCTATATTTGGTGATCAATAATAGATGGCTTTGTGGATTTATAAATAACAACAATTAAATGTAAATAAAAATACAAACATCTAAATCTACGGGAGAATTATTCTAGAGATTGATTTCATCAAGTTATCTCTTATGTAAAATATATAATCAATCTATTTCAAACAATGGTTTATAAGTTGAAATTCTCAATTTAATCAACTATCTCTCTCAAGTGCCTAGTGATTTTAAATTATAAAACAAGATTTCGATATCTCTATAAAAATCCCAAGAATTATAATTCTAAATAGAACAATCAACAACTTGAGGAAGATTTATAAATCTCTCGATTATATAGTTTCCTATGTTGTATTATTCTAGATCTAGTATTAAATCACTTCTCTCGAATGTGTATTAACACATCGAGGCATCAAAGATTAATGGTCAGTTAATCAAGATGTAATTAATACAAATAACACAAATAAACCATGAATTGCACGAAATAATATAGATCTACAAATCAAACATAAGATCAAACAAGATTACATCAAGCCCCTAAAATATCTAATTAATACATCAAACAACACACGAAGAATTTCGATACATACGGATTAATACAGAATTATACTAGAAAGAAATAGAAGAAGGAAAAACTTATTTTTAATGAATTGCTCAGCGATTCTCTAGTATTGAAGAATTAATCTGGTTCTTCCTCGATTGCATCGAAGGATCTCTCCCGCCGCTTTCCCCAATATAAATTCCATTATTACATTTTTCTCGTGTCAATTTTCCCTGTCTCCGGTGTCCCAATCTATCTTTCTACCGATGAACTCACAAGTATTTATAGTCAAGATTGGTAGGTGTTTTTGTCAAGCAAATAGGTATCCTTCTTGTCCATTATCAAATGTCTTCCACTAATTTTCCTTTTGATGTGTAGATTGTTGTCTTCTTCATCTTTAGGCCGATAATGCTTCCCCATTGTTAAATAATCCATTCGTGGTTTTCCGCCGTGTAAAGTCGAAGAAAGCTATTTTGTAGGTACCACGGTAGGCATTGAATGTATCGCGGTTCAAAACAAAAAGAATACCGGGATTGAAACGCGGCATATATGCATTGGTGTACCGCGGTACACATTACCCTTTTTTATTTTCTTTTCTTTTTTAGTTTCTTTTATTTTTCTTTTCTTTTCCGTTCGTTCACCGCCATGATTCATTTTTCATCGTCTTGATATGTTTCTTGTTTTCTTGGTACCTTGATACTATTATAACTCAATGTACAATTTCAACAATAATCAACTCAATCTACTTAAAAACAATACAATTTTTAAGTCTTAGGATACCTATTTTGTTGGTAAAATTCCAACTTAACAGTTTGTATTTAATAAAATATTTTATTGGTTAAATTTAATTTAATTATATAGCGACAAATATTATATCCTAAAGTGTTAATAGTTTAGTTATTTAGTGACGGATTCGACATCGCAAAATCTCCCATCGCTAATCCGTCATTGGTTTGTTTGTATTTAATAAAATATTTTATTGGTTTAATTTTGTTGATATTCCGTCGTTGATCCATCATCATTTGCGACGGATTTGTTCTGCCGCTAATTTTCTTTTGTACTATTTATATATTTTCTTGGTTTAGTTTCGTTCCTATCCATCGTTGATCGTCGTTATTAGCGGACGAATAATGTCCATCGCTAATATCGTCACCAATCTGCGGTTTTCTTGTAGTGAATAGAGATTCGACCGTTAGTGAGCGATTAGGGACCTTGCGAGGCACGGAAACGTTGAAGGAAGAAAAATATAACTTGCGGTGTCTTACTTCGCTCTTAGGGCATCTCGGCCAAGAATGCCGAGAGAGTAGCGTTGGGCGCTATTTATGCACTCCAAAGATCGCGCCTCTTTTTGCTCTATTTTGGCATTCTTCACAAGGTGTTGCGCCACAAATGGCGTTGCACTATAGCAACGCCACTTTTTTTTTTTTTGTTTTTTATTTAATTTATTACGGATTTACTTTAGTTTAAATACTATTATATTTTAATTAATCTAATAAAAAATAATAGTGAAATTAATTCAATCACATGTGATAATTTTTAAATAATATAATATGTAGTTTTATGAATTATTATTTTAATTTTGCATTAATTTCATTAAATTTATGTTTTTTTAATTGTGTAATTTTTAAAATAAAGTATTTAATAAATATTATATTAAATAAAATTACTGATGTAATATTTTTATCAATTACAATGTAATGAAAATTAATATTAAATGAATAAAAGAAGAAATTTTATAGAATATTTTTAGTGCGAGAAAAGTAAAGTGTGCTGGAGATGGAATACCCAATCGCACTAAAGTAGTGCAAATTTTGCATTAAAATAGTGCAAACTATTGAAGATGATCTTATCGCGCAAATCAGCCAATTGGCTATCACACATTTGCAACCAGGCATTTTCTAATTTATTTCTTAGTATTTTCTAATTTACATTCATTAGATTTGGTTCGCAAGCGCAAGACATATTACTCATATTTTTATTAAGCCATGGACTCAAATAAGTATATTTAGGATCACTACAGAAAATTCTCAATTTATCCGTCGGTAAATCTTAAGATGGATGTGCGGACACACTAGATTAGATAGAATAAGAAATGAACACATTAGAAACAAAGTGGGAGTAGCACCAATAGATGAGAAAATTAGAGAAACACGATTAAGATGGTTTGGACATGTTTATAGGAGACCTTTAGATGCACCGTGCGACGTTTAAAAGGTAGAGAATCACTCACACAAATTAAAAGAGGAGAGGTAGGCCTAAAAAGACTTGGAAAGAAGCTATTAAACAAGATATGCTATACCTAGAAATCAATGAAAATATGGCTTATGACCGTAAACGATGGCGCGATATGATCCGTATAGCCGACCCCACGAGTGGGATTAAAGGCTTAGTTTGTTGTTGTTGTTGTTGTTGTTGTAAATCTTAAAAATGTGTCTCTAAAGAGTTTACCGATTGGTTCACCAACGGATAATTAACGCCGGTAAATTCCTCATCGGTAGCGATTCACCGACGGATTATGAAGTTGTTGCTAAATTGTCAACGGATTTTACAAAGCATTAATTCCATCGGTAAAAGGTCAATGGACGATGAGTTTTTGTCATGGTACTTAATCGCGTCGGTAATTAAGCGAGAAACCAACCGTCGGTAATTTTATTATTATTTCACCCTAGGAGTAATGGACGAGTGAAGATATCTAAATAGTGAATGGGGAGACGGTTCTTCAAAATAGTCCCCCAAACAAGCAAAAATGCAAACTACCCACAACCATAGGCGGATCTTAGTGAGGGCAGAGCAAAGTGCAAACATCCATAAGGCCCTATATATGTGTATTATTTTGTGTTTGTAGTCTAAGATTATTTGCACCAAGCCCACCAAACTAAATTTAAGTGTCCAGCCAACTCTCGTATTCCAAGAAAAAAAAAAAAAGAAAAAGTCCATTGATGTTATATATCTAATGGTCTTAAAATAAGTAAAATACCAAGACAAAATAACTTTCCCAATTTCCAATTGAATTTAGACCCAACAGCTAACGGGCAACAACAGTCTCCAAGCTCATAGTTTCAAGATTCAAGCATGAATTTTTTTTATTCTTGTAATTATTTACTTAAACTTTTGTTGGCCCACCTTCATTAATTATTAAATATTAATTTTTTTTTGCTAATATATATATATATATATATATATATATATATATGTCGGAGTAAAATGTTTACTTCTTAGCCCACCCTACTACTAATTTGGATCCACCACCGCCCACAACATAACCAAATCATAAATTTTTAATCTCTCCATCCCTCTCAAATATTTTCGTTTTCGCCCCCTCCCGATACAGTTTGTGTGTCTGTCGTCCCTAAATATACGTATGGATCAGCTTTAGGGAGAAGAAGTTTTCTCATGACGATTGTCTTTCTTTTCTCTTAGTTGATACTCTGTTCACCTCCCATTGCATTATGTCTCCTATTAAGTTGCTGCTACCCACAACATAACCAAATTAATAAAACTTTCTAATGAACCAAGATATCTGCTGAACTGAGACAAAATTAGCCATTCAAATGAACTAATCACTGATATACAAAAGTACATGTCTCCTAATGTGAAATTGATCATAATAAGGGAAGGATACATTCTCTAGAACCACAAGAAACAGAAAAAAACAAAAGGGATAGTTACCAAAACACCCGTGATGTTTGGACTCAGATATTGGAGGAATCATCGTGATTGGTGGGCTTTTGTACAAGAAGTTTGCAAAAAGAACTGAATAATATTTCACAAATTTTCAGCAACAAATCATAGTGGCTTGATCAACCTTGAGGCCTCTATAAGTTTTTGGCGCCACTCCCGATTTTCAATCTCTAACGATGTTGCAAGTGAATCCCGAGCCTTAGAAAGATGATCTTCGTTGATGAAAGAATCCGTATTTAGGGCAAAAATTACTTCATTGGCATCTTCTTCATCTTCCTCAAGCTGGAGGGAGAAGACGTTGCCAAATACCTGCAAAATGTATTTGTCATTAGAAAAAACTACAAATTCGAAAAACTACCCCTGAGGTTTAGCCTAATTAGAAATTCTCTCTTACAAATTGCATCCTCAAGAAGGGTATTTGCTAGGTGAATACAAACCTCAAGGGTAATTTGTAATACCTTAAGGGGTATTTGTAAGTATGAAAGATAATTGGAGTTTTTATGTGACTATGCTAAACCCCTTACTTTTATATACTTCTTTTCTTACCTTCTTTAATCTTGAATGTATTTGACCCTTCAACTTGGAGGACGTTGTCGCCAAATTAATGACATATAGACCTTCCTCAGAAAGGGAATCTTTTACGGTCCAAAGAAGTGATTCCATAACAAAAGCTGGCGCAGGAGAGGTCAAAGGAGAACTACACAATTGAAAACTTGTAAGAAGAGAGTATATAAAGTGATGACAAAATTGATCATTTGAATAACAGCTACTTTACCATGATTTTGGTGCATCCACATCAACTATGAGTATGTCGATTTTTGAAGAGCCTATCCCGTCTGCATGAACTACAGTGCAATCATCTAATTACTTCTTGTAGAGTATATATATTATCATCTTTCTAACTACAACCAATTATTGCTACATACCTTCATGAGAATATGCTATCTCCATGATAAACTCAATTGCGTTGGTTATATTTACCTGCACAAGAAACAAAATGAAAGTAAGGTATACGCAATACTTGTAGATTAATTATGAATAATTAAGTTATCAATAATTAATTGGATAAATTGGTATATCTCAAGCATAAATATGAATCAATAAAAATATAGAGAAAGCCTTTATTAATTTGCTATTAAAGAGTAATCAGGGCCAGTGGTTATTATGGGGCCTTATAAATAAAATCATAAAGTTTATTATCCTAGTAACCTATTAATCGATGTCATAGCATTACACAACAGAAAGGGAAGAAAATACTAGAAGCCCGCCAAGGAAGCTTATTAAAAGAATGAGTTAGAATAAGGAATAAAAAACTAAATGTGGTGGTTTGTAATTGCGGATATTTAGAGGTACTTCTAAAAATTCATTGTTGACACCTTATATTAGCGACTATTGCGGATTTATAAGTATTGGATAACATTTGAGATTTGACAGCTTGGACTGGCAAGACTCAAACCTGCACCAATGAACCAGTACAAGGAGTTCAGGACCTAAAGACGGGGGTTGAACATGTCCTTAACCATGGTTGGGTTGTTGGGTAATACGGATGAAAATGTGTAAATGTGAGAGAGGTAAAAATAGACCGAGGCCAAATGTATTTAATTACTACAACAATAATTTCAAGAATATAATTTTTGAATAAAAACACTCTTGAATTTGCTACAACTCTCACACTCAAAGTTGCCTTGCTAGGCTTTGATTCTCACCAATTGCTCTCGGTTTTCTTTTCACTCTTAGAATTCTGGTGTACATCATATGAAGAATGCAAGCCTATTTATAGGCTGCACCATTAGTGTGAGACCCGAATTTTAACGTGAGATTCGGTGTTATGTAGTGATTATTTATTTGGCTATGTATCACAAACCTATTATTAATGAAACTCGACTCTATTTTTATTTATTCCTTCCAACGTCAATTACGCATTTCGCATTTTTAGAGCTTAGCAATTTTATATTCTTCCTCTAGTATTAATACTTGATCGAATGACTACTACTTTAGGAATATTAGACCTCCAACAATTTAGGAGTACATTCCAATCCTTATCCTAATATTTCATCTTATTCTATAATTCATCCCAACCAATTTCCCAATCAATTTTTTTTTTAAAAAAAAAAAAAAAAAATTTTTTTATATTTTTAAAAAATTTGAAAATTACCATAAATGGGGAGCAACATTCACGGTTTACACAGATCATAAGAGCCTAAAGTATCTATTCTCTCGAAGGAACTCAATTTGAGGCAACGGAGATGGATGGAGTTAATAGAAGATTATCACTTTGATATTCAATACCATCCAGGAAAGCTAACGTAGTAGCCGACGCCAAGCGTAAAGGCGAGTTTAGCTAGACTAATGATTCGAGAGTGGAGATCATTAGAAGAATTGAGCACTTGGAATCCGACGAGAACCAAGATCGAATTTCATGTGCTAATATCTCGATTAAACCCGATCTCATGAACGAGATCAAAGTAACACAGGGGATTGACGTGCAACTTCAAAAACTAAAAGAGAAGATACTCAAAGGAGAGAGATCGGAATTCTCGGACACGGGAAGATGGGATCATCGATTTTGGAATAGAATTTGTGTACCGAGTGATGAGCAACTTAGGAACAGAATCCTCTCGAAGCACACCGTTCGAAATACACTATACATCCGGAGGAAACAAGATGTATAAGGACTTGAAACAAGACATTCTTGGTGGGCAAACATGAAGAACCAGTGTAGCGAGTTCGTTGCGAGATGCTTGACTTGTCAACGAGTAAAAGCCGAACACCAACGACCATCCGGTTTATTACAACCGTTGAGAATTCCCGAGTGGAAATGGGAACACATAACGATGGACTTCGTGACGGATCTACCGAGGACTAGACGAGGCGATGATCTTATATGGGTAGTCGAGACCGACTCACGAAATCGCACACTTCCTACCCATGAAGAAAACCGACGACTTGCGAGAAACTTGCGCAAATTTATATCCAGAGATCATTCGACCGCATGGAGTGCCGTCGATATAGTGTCGAGATAGAGACCCGAGATTTGTCTCAGATTTCGAAATGCTTACATAAGGAATTGGGTACCTCACTAAGTTTCAAAGACAAAGAAGACATCCACAAACCGATGGCGATCGAGCGAACAATTCAAACCCTGGAAGACATCTGCGAGCATGCACGTTGGACTTCAAGGAAGTTGGGATTCGTACTTACCATTGGCCGAGTTCGCCTATAATAACAGCCTATCGGCCACAATTGGGATGGCACCTACGAAGCCTTGTGCGGGCGAAAGTGTAGATCTCCACTACATGGGAGATTGATGACCAATGGACTCCAAAAGAGAAAACGAAAGTCGCCTCGATTCCAAAGGTCGACTTAGTTCAGGAGGCCATGGAGAAGGTCAAGTTGATTAAGGAACGGATCCGCATGGCTCAGAGCCGCCAAAAGAGTTACGCAGACAAGAGGAGAAAGGACTTGGAATTTGAAGCGGAGATGAAGTATTCCTCGATGTGTCTCCACGGAAAGGATTGATCAATCCAAAGAAAGGAGGCAAGTTGAGTCCGAGATATGTTGGACCTTACAAGATTTTGCAGAGGATCGGGAAGTTAGCCTACCGACTTGAGTTACCGAAGCACAAAGACGTGGGAATGCACGATGTATTCCATGTATCGAGATTGAAAAGGTATCAACGGATCCTCGAGCACATCATCACTCGTGATGCTCCTCCTCTAATGGAAAATTTATCTTACACCGAGAAACCAATCGAGAATCATTGACCAAATAGTACGTCGGTTGCGTAATGAGAGAGAGATTCCAATGGTTAAAGTTGTATGGCGGAATCACAACCGAGACGAAGACGCAACGCGTGGGAGATGGAAGAAGACATGAGGAATCAATATCCGAATTGTTCAAGAGAATTTGGGGACCAAATTCTTTTAAGGAGGGGTGAATGTGAGACCGAATTTTAACGTGAGATTCGGTGTTATGTAGTGATTATTTATTTGGCTATGTATCACAAACCTATTATTAATGAAACTCGACTCTATTTTTATTTATTCCTTCCAACGTCAATTACGCATTTCGCATTTTTAGAGCTTAGCAATTTTATATTCTTCCTCTAGTATTAATACTTGATCGAATGACTACTACTTTAGGAATATTAGACCTCCAACAATTTAGGAGTACATTCCAATCCTTATCCTAATATTTCATCTTATTCTATAATTCATCACAACCAATTTCCCAATCAATTTTTTTTTTAAAAAAAAAAAAAAAAAAAATATTTTTTTTATATTTTTAAAAAATTTGAAAATTACCATAAATGGGGAGGTTGTTTCATATTCTTTTCAAGACCTACAATTATATATGTATATATATATTTACATATATATATTTTTTTTCTCAACTTTTGGTCACATGCTTAAAGGATGGACAAATTTTTCTTTCCACCAAATTCTAATAAATAAAAATACCAACACCATGATTATTATTCCTCCAACTTTTGGCTCCTTGTCTTAGGGAATCAATCATTTTTGTTATTTTTTTCTTTATCTACCAATATTATTCATTTCATAATTATCATAAAAACACAAGACTTGCTTCCATTTTCCTCTCTAAAGGATCAAATTCTTCAAGCATAAGGTAAGAATGTCTTCATTTCTCCCAACTCTATTTTTCTTCTCCAATCCTCAACCTTATACCTTCACCATCTAATGATGTTGAATCCTTCTTGTTGAGGTACTCTAGAGAAAATTCGGAAGAATTAGAGACCTAGATTTGACTACAAGCTTGAAGAGGAAATTCAAGATTACATATTATTAAGGTGAGAAAATTATGGTTTAGTATTTTTCTCTTGACAACATGAAGAATTAATTTTTGACTCAAGAATATAAATTTTTGGAGTTTAGGGGCTGACCTACATCATCTCAAGTGGAGGTTAGAGGCTTGAAGGAAAATTTCCATTTTTGAGACTACTTGAAGATATTAAGGTGAGTAGTAACCATTTGGTACTAGTATATTTTCTTTAGACTTGAGACTTTAATTTTAACACCAAAATATGGTTTGGATACCATTTAGGGGCTGATCTTCAAGAGTTTTAGTCAAGAAGTTGATTCAAGGAAGAAGACCACATTTTAGATCAACCCGAGAAACTACTACGAGGTGGGTGGAAAAATTCTTTCAACTTCTAGGTGTTTTAAATTGAAAATATGCATGTAGTATTTTGTTATTGAGCACTTGAGATATATATTATGTATTGCATGCTATTTTCTTGTATCAAGTTGGAAAAATTCTCAAGTGTTGCTCAAAAATGTGATTTATCGAAAAATAGGGCATACATGCACATTTTATTGTTATACTTGATGATATTTTGTATGAGAAGGATATGTATGTGTATGACTCTTGAAATCTATGTTTTGAATGATTTATAACCTGGACAAGTCGAGCATAATTGATTAAATTTCAACTTTTGGACTTAAAATGCAAAAATGGAAAGTTGGTGGACTTAATTGCAAGAAAATAAAACTTAAGGGACCCCTCTGTAATTTTCGATTTTGGGACTGAACTCAAGTTCAAAAATTATGTTTTGACATTTTAATAAAGTTTTAAGAGTTTTTAGATAAATAAAATCAACCCTTAAAAGCCCAAGGACTAGATTGTAAAATTCTAGAAGTTTAAGGGCTATTTTGCAATTTTCGAAACTGTACCAGACCCTAATTTTAAAATTTGAAATTTTAACTCTTAAGGGACTGGAAATAACCTATTTTAAGTGTATTCCAAAAATCCAAGTGTTTAGAGTTTGGAAAGTAATTTTATAAAAGTTGAAGGACTAAAGTGTAAAAGATTAAACTTGAGGACCCAAATGAAATTTCCAGGACTTATGCAGCCCATGCACCTGGAAATACTAATTTAACTATAACATAATTATATTTTGGACCCAAGGTTCAAATTTCATAACAATTGGACCCTAAAAGCCTTAAAGGCAATTATTTCAAATGGGACAAAAATGAGATTTTCAAAAGTTAAGGGACCTATACTTATGGCGTTTTAAAACTGTTTTTGTTCCAATATCCCACTAACCTTAGTGACATTTTCCAACTGGAATCACATTAAAAGCCCTCCCGGTTTGTGAGTTCCGATTATTTTAAACTTAAGGCCGAAATGACAATTTTAACAAATTTGGGGCCAATGTGAGAATTTTATAAAAACTCGACCTCAAAACTTTAAAAACCTGAATCTCTGAACAATTTAGAGATTTTAGGAACTGACCTCATAATTTTTCAAGGTCGGGATATTTATTTATTCAATTTTTAACCCCAAAAGTATTGGTTTTTACAAAACGGGGCTAATTGTAAATTTTTCTTTTTATCAAGGACCTAACTTAAATTATTTTTCATTTACTAAAACAGCCCTGGACCCTCTGACTTTAATTATTAATTAAAATATTTTATTTTCTCAAAAACTACTTGACTTATCGGATCGTCTTGACCGATTAAAACCCAATCGCGGGGTGACTTCCTCGTGTTGCGATTTCGAATCTATAACGGACTTATGTTCCACCTAATCTTTCAAGATATCGAAGATTGCTTATCCTCCCGATAATCATCTTCATCCAAATAACTCCACCAACGCCATAATTACTTTACGCAAATTTTCGAAAACTTTTTATGAATCGCTCTTCCGAATCAATATACTCATTGCTGGTTGACACGAACGTGTACTTAATTTCTTGCTGAGTCAACTTGGTGTGTCGAGCTCACAATCGGAATGGATACGTCGGGGATGGAACAAGGCAGCTCGCCGCTATTCCACTCTTCCGGCCCCATCGCCCTAATCCCGCATGGCGAGGGACGGAGTTTGTCAAGGGAAGCGGGTCGTAGTACTTGAGGTATAATCATGATTATGACGAATCCGAGCCTTGCTAGCTCCAACGTGGATTTTGTCTTTGCCTATGGAGCGATAAGGTGACAGTCTTGGACCATCATGAACGGGAGTTACAAGGAAGAACAAAGGAATCATTTGTCGATCCACACGATTAGGAGTTGAACTAACGTTTGGTTGGCGCTACACTTGATGACGCAACCGCTACTTGTAATGCATGGGTTGGCGCTACACTTCAAGACGCAACCACTAATTGTCTTGCATGGGATTGGCGCTACACTTGACGCAATCCTCGCATCGCTTGAATCATCGTGCTGTGTGACCACGAACTATTTCTCAAACTATATAAATATATTACTTAATATATATTTATCACGATCTTTTGTGGGCTATGTATGAAAACATGCATCATACCTCACGCGTTTTCATACAACCGTTTTCTCGCATTAACTATATATATTGCCACACTTGCACACGATCACCCCATCCACCGAGATTTTGTCTCACTCCTCTCCCGTTTTCTAACCTTTAGATGAAGAGTACGTTGAAGACGTCGAACCTACCACCAGATTGAATTTCCTCTTGTTGATGTGGAGCGACACTCCTTTTACTTTTATTGTTGTTAGACTTTTCATTTTATTCTGTTTGGTGTAAGTTAAATTCGGATAATCTATTGGGTTGTATTCGGATTCCGTCGGACCTTAAGATGTAATTTGTACTTGTGTGTATTTTATTCATTGCATTAGACTCTATTTCACTTGGAGTTTGTATCATTGGTTTAGACTATTGAATTATTTTGTTTAAGTGATTGATCGTTGTCGCGTCACGTTTGGGCGTGACAAGAATGGTATCGAGCTCGGCTAGTAAGATGGAAACTTACACCGAGTGACCAGGATAGGACCCCTGTTTGTGTTGGGTAGTACCATGACTTGACTAATTAAGTTGTGAAATCGATTTCAAAATGGCATAAAACCATATTATTGATGTTTAGGTTAAGCTAAAATTTATACTTGGAGAATCCATAGTCATACTTGATTTGACTTAGCTGACTTTTTGTGACTTTCCTTAGTTATTCTTTCCTTGTTCTTCCCTATCTTTTCTTACTCGACCGATCCTTCTTAGTTTGGCTTTTTCAGAGGATGGAGCCGACGCCACCTATCTCGGTGGGAATTATTGGAGGCCCGCGCCGAACGTGATTACTTCCGGGCATACACGAACCTGGCACAGGAATACCTTCGAGCTATCTCGAATTGGCGGAAAAGAACGCCGCCGCAACCAAGAATCGACACACACCTCCGGCAAAGAGCGAGGAGAAGAACAATCTTACCCTCCTTGCTAAGGATCGCGAGGATACCATCCGTGCTCGCGAGGATCAAATCCGGTCAATCCAGGAACACTTGGAAGTTACTCGCACGAAGATGGAACGCGCGCCAAGGAAGGCGCGGAAAGTGGGAAAGGAGGCATACATGTCGAGAGGCACCATCGATCGTCTCAAGATACTATCATCAAACAAATGCGGGTGATAGAGGACCTCACACATGCCTTAACTCGGCGGGATGTTGCTTTGGAGGCTGCGCTTAGCAGCCTAATGCGCCACCGTTGCCACCACCCGTGGCGGAACCCATGCCCGACCGAGGCCGATAATGAAGAGGATCCCGAGGAGGATCTGAAGAAGATCCCGAAGAGGATCCCGATGAGAGATCAATGGAAGATGAAGAGCCCGAGGCGCTTGAAGCGCGCCCGCTCGATGATGCTCTCGGATCGAGCGGTGGCGATTTAGCCGATGCTTGGCGGCTAATCGAGGTGGTACCTCGGCCCGATCGAGATCCGATTATGGGCGAGGCCGCTAGTGATGATGACGGCGACCTCACCGAGTAGATAACTTATATGCTAGATTTTAGCCGATGCTTAATTCCATCCTGTTGTATTTTGTTTTCGATTTGTACCTTAATCAAGTTGTATCCGACTCTAGTTTATCTTCGATTTTATATTCTGTTGTATGAACTCATTTGGGTGTATTCAAATTTCACATCAATGAATATACTTTTTCTACTTATTCTATGTCTTGTGTATTGTTGTTGTGATATAACTTGTTATATGCAAATCTTATTGAAATCATTCCTTCTCGAATTGTAGCTAAACTACGGATACATGGCCTGGAAACCGTGGACGAGGAGACCCGCCGTGTTCCCGTAGGTATGTGGACGCACCGGGAACGAGTACCCTCCCGAACTACCACCACCTCCTCCGCCAATCACAGGAGATAACCTAATTGCAATAGCCTTGCAAATGAGATATTGATTTTTATGAGGCAACAAGAGAGCCTCGTCGGCTAACCATGAACCCGCTCGAGAGACGAATGACCGTACCTTGGAGCGGTTTCTACGATTCGACCCCGACTTTCTTAGGGGAACTAGATGACATGAAAGCGAGAAGAATGGATCGAGAAAATAGAGAATATCTTCAATGCTCTCCAATACTCGGGGGAACAAAAGGTTACGCTCGCCGTGTTCGACTAGAATCATTGCTCGAGATTGGTGGAGAGCGGTTGAGAGAAAGTGGGAACAGGATCAAATAGATAGGACATGGGAAAATTTCTGGCTGAATTCAATGAGCAATACATACCCCAAGTCGTGAAGGAGGCACGAGGGATGAATTCCATAAGTTGAGACAGGGGAACATGTACGTGGCCCAATACGAGTCGAGTTCCATCGATTGTCCAAATATGCTCTGGGGGACAATCGATGAGAAGAGGACAAATTATATAAGTTCACACGGGGGATCAAGTTGGAACTTCAAAAGCGACTCGATTTGTTGAAATGACAACTTACTCGGCCATGATAAAGCGACTCTCCGCGTCGAGTCGGGACTAAACCGTATTGGGAGATTCAGCAGAGTAGGCCATCAAACAATCTCAAGAGGACAATTTGTGGGACAACCATCTAAGCGACTGATAAGTTTGAAGGGACGATCAATAAGGCGGACAAAAGAAAAGGACCGATACAAGAAAAACCAGGTCGAGTATGTGCACATTGCAAAAAACGGGACATCTTGTCAATGATTGTTGGCGCAAACAGGGAAATGCTTGCTATGTGGTAGTAACCGGCAAAGAGGCCTAAAGGATTGCCAAGACGTGGATCGCACGAAACAAGTCACGGCCGCCAAAGCGGGTAATGGCCGGGAAATCGGGCAAGGATGCCCGCTCGAGCATTGCACTAGCCGGACATGAGGCTCCGGAGGCAAATGAGACGTGGTGGAAGGTACGCTTCTAATATCTAGCCACTACGCTAAAGTACTATTTGACCCTGGATCAACGCATTCATTTGTCGCACCACATTTTGTACACAAGTTGCATGCATGCATGGAACATATGCCTATAGGTTTAGAAGTGTCCACTCTATGGGCGCAAGCCGATAATGATATTATCTATAATGCATGCGAAGTTAAGATTGATGAGATAAACTTTCTGCTGATTTGATCTTGCTACATATATCCGAATACGACATTATATTGGGAATGAACTGGTTTGTACGCACACCATGCACAAATGGACTGCCATCGCAAGTCCATTAAACTATGTGAACCGGTAAGCCCGAAGTGGAAATTTCGGGAAGGGCACGGAGTTAAGATTGCCCCAATCATTTCAAAGAATGAAAGCGGGAAAGCGATCACTAGAGGGGCACAAGGGTACTTGGCGTTTGTAATTAACAAACCTAAGGTTGAGACACAAATTAATCAAGTACCTATAGTATCGGAATATACAGATGTATTTCCACAAGAACTCACTTGTCCCCTCCGGATAGGGAAGTTGAGTTCACCATCGAGGTATTACCAGGAACCGCCCGATCGCGGTAACGCCGTATAGAATGGCTCTGTTGAGTTGCAAGAGTTGAAGACTCAATTACAAAAGCCGATGGATGTGGGATTTATCCGACCGAGCACGTCTCCGTGGGGAGCACCAGTCTTGTTTGTCAAAAAGAAAGATGGCACATTAAGTGTGTATAGACTATCGCGCTTAACGGCGTGACCATCAAGAACAAATATCCCCTCCCGAGGATAGACGAACTGTTTGATCAACTTCAAGGAGCGACGATGTACTCAAGTTTGATTTACAACAAGGATATTATCGTTAAAGATCCGTGAAGAGGGCGTTTCCAAAAAGCATTTCGGACCGGATATGGACACTACGAGTTTGTAGTGATGCCTTTCGTCGACAAACGCACCAGCAACGTTTATGGATCTAATGCATCGAGTCTTTCAACCTTATTTGGATCAATTCGTAGTGATATTCATTGATGACATACTCGTATACTCCAAGTCTAAAAGAGGAGCATGAGCGTCATCGAAAATTGTTTTAGAGACACTACGAGCGAGCACAAGCTGTATGCCAAATTCAGCAAGTGCGAATTTTGGCTTAGTGAAGTCGCATTCTTGGGACACATAGTATCAGACCTTTGGGATCGCCAGTAGATCCTTGAAAGTACAGACGGTGGTTGAATGGAAACAACCCGAGTGCGTCAGAACGGAGATTAGAAGTTTCTTAGGACTATTTTGGATATTATCGAAGATTTATCCAAGATTTCTCCAAGATAGTTAGGACCACTCACTCGACTAACCAGGAAGCAAGTCAAGTTTGAGTGGAATGACAAGTGTGAGGCTAGTTTCAAGAGGTGAAGAAACGACTTACTACGACTCGTCTTAGCCCTTCCAAAGGGAACAGAAAACTTTGTCGTCTCAAGTGACGCATCAAAGGAAGGACTAGGAGAAGACTCATGCAAGAAGGAAAGGTCATTGCTTACGCATCACGAAAACTCAAGCCGTATGAAGCCAATTACCCAACGCATGACTTGGAATTGGCAGCAATAGTGTTCGCGTTAAAGAAATGGAGGCACTACCTCTATGGAGCAACATTCACGGTTTACACGGATCATAAGAGCACTAAAGTATCTATTCTCTCGAAGGAACTCAATTTGAGGCAAACGGAGATGGATGGAGTTAATAGAAGATTATCACTTTGATATTCAATACCATCCCGGGAAAGCTAACGTAGTAGCCGACGCCAAGCGTAAAAGCGAGTTTAGCTGACTAATGATTCGAGAGTGGAGATCATTAGAAGAATTGAGCACTTGGAATCCGACGAGAACCAAGTGACTTTCGAATTTCATGTGTTAATATCTCGATTAAACCCGATCTCATCGAACGAGATCAAAGTAACACGGGGATTGACGTGCAACTTCAAAAACTAAAAGAGAAGATACTCAAAGGAGAGAGATCAGAATTCTCGGTACAGGAAGATGGGATCATCAGATTTCGGAATAGAATTTGTGTACCGAGTGATGAGCAACTTAGGAACAGAATCCTCTCAGAAGCACACCGTTCGAAATACACTATACATCCGGAGGAAACAAGATGTATAAGGACTTGAAACAAAGATTATTCTTGGTGGGCAAACATGAAGAACAGGTAGCGAGTTCGTTGCGAGATGCTTGACTTGTCAACGAGTAAAAGCTGAACACCAACGACCATCTGGTTTATTACAACCGTTGAGAATTCCCGAGTGGAAATGGGAACACATAACGATGGACTTCGTGACGGATCTACCGAGGACTAGACGAGGCGATGATCTTATATGGGTAGTCGAGAGACCGACTCACGAAATCGCACACTTCCTACCCATGAAGAAAACCGACGACCTTGCGTAAACTTGCGCAAATTTATATCCAGAGATCATTCATTTGCATGGAGTGCCGGTCGATATAGTGTCGAATAGAGACCCGAGATTTGTCTCAGTTCGGAAATGCTTACATAAGGAATTGGGTACCTCACTAAGTTTCAAAGACAAAGAAGACATCCACAAACCGATGGCGATCTGGCGAACAATTCAAACCCTGGAACATGTCTGCGAGCATGCACGTTGGACTTCCAAGGAAGTTGGGATTTCGTACTTACCATTGGCCGGGTTCGCCTTTATAATAACTTGGCTATCGGCCACAATTGGGATGGCACCTACGAAGCTCATGCGGGCGAAAGTGTAGATCTCCACTACTTTGGGAGATTGATGACCAATGGACTCCAAAAGAGAAACGAAAGTCGCCTCGATTCCAAAGGTCGACTTAGTTCGAGAGGCCATGGAGAAGGTCAAGTTGATTAAGGAACGGATCCGCACGGCTCGGAGCGCCAAAAGAGTTACGCAGACAAGAGGAGAAAGGACTTGGAATTTGAAGTAGGAGATGAAGTATTCTCGGTGTCTCCACGGAAAGGATTGATCAATCCAAAGAAAGGAGGCAAGTTGAGTCCGAGATATGTTGGACCTTACAAGATTTTGCGGAGGATCGGGAAGTTAGCCTACCGACTTGAGTTTGCAGACAAGATGCGTGGGAATGCACGATGTATTCCATGTATCGAGATTGAAAAGGTATCAACGGATCCGAGCACATCATCACTCGTGATGCTCTTCCTCCTCTAATGGAAAATTTATCTTACAGAAACCAATCGAATCATTGACGGAGTGCGTCGATTTGCGTATGCGAGAGAGATTCCAATGGTTAAAGTTGTATGGCGGAATCACAACCGAGACGAAGACGCGGCGTGGGAGATGGAAGAAGACATGAGGAATCAATATCGGAATTGCGAAGAGAATTTGGGGACCAAATTCTTTTAAGAGGGGTGAATGTGAGACCCCGAATTTTAACGTGAGATTCGGTGTTATGTAGTGATTATTTATTTGGCTATGTATCACAAACCTATTATTAATGAAACTCGACTCTATTTTTATTTATTCCTTCCAACGTCAATTACGCATTTCACATTTTTAGAGCTTAGCAATTTTATATTCTTCCTCTAGTATTAATACTTGATCGAATGACTACTACTTTAGGAATATTAGACCTCCAACAATTTAGGAGTACATTCCAATCCTTATCCTAATATTTCATCTTATTCTATAATTCATCCCAACCAATTTCCCAATCAATTTTTTTTTTTAAAAAAAAAAAAAAAAAATTTTTTTATATTTTTAAAAAATTTGAAAATTACCATAAATGGGGAGGTTGTTTCATATTCTTTTCAAGACCTACAATTATAAATGTATATATATATTTACATATATATATTTTTTTTTCTCAACTTTTGGTCACATGCTTAAAGGATGGACAAATTTTTCTTTCCACCAAATTCTAATAAATAAAAATACCAACACCATGATTATTATTCCCTCCAACTTTTGGCTCCTTGTCTTAGGGGAATCAATCATTTTTGTTATTTTTTTTCTTTATCTACCAATATTATTCATTTCATAATTATCATAAAAACACAAGACTTGCTTCCATTTTCCTCTCTAAAGGATCAAATTCTTCAAGCATAAGGTAAGAATGTCTTCATTTCTCCCAACTCTATTTTTCTTCTCCAATCCTCAACCTTATACCTTCACCATCTAATGATGTTGAATCCTTCTTTGTTGAGGTACTCTAGAGAAAATTCGGAAGAATTAGAGACTAGATTTGACTACAAGCTTGAAGAGGAAATTCAAGATTACATATTATTAAGGTGAGAAAATTATGGTTTTAGTATTTTTCTCTTGACAACATGAAGAATTAATTTTTGACTCAAGAATATAAATTTTTGGAGTTTAGGGGCTGACCTACATCATCTCAAGTGGAGGTTAGAGGCTTGAAGGAAAATTTCCATTTTGAGACTACTTGAAGATATTAAGGTGAGTAGTAACCATTTGGTACTAGTATATTTTCTTTAGACTTGAGACTTTAATTTTAACACCAAAATATGGTTTGGATACCATTTAGGGGCTGATCTTCAAGAGTTTTAGTCAAGAAGTTGATTCAAGGAAGAAGACCACATTTTAGATCGAGAAACTACTACGAGGTGGGTGGAAAAATTCTTTCAACTTCTAGGTGTTTTAAATTGAAAATATGCATGTAGTATTTTGTTATTGAGCACTTGAGATATATATTATGTATTGCATGCTATTTTCTTGTATCAAGTTGGAAAAATTCTCAAGTGTTGCTCAAAAATGTGATTTATCGAAAAATAGGGCATACATGCACATTTTATTGTTATACTTGATGATATTTTGTATGAGAAGGATATGTATGTGTATGACTCTTGAAATCTATGTTTTGAATGATTTATAACCTGGACAAGTCGAGCATAATTGATTAAATTTCAACTTTTGGACTTAAAATGCAAAAATGGAAAGTTGGTGGACTTAATTGCAAGAAAATAAAACTTAAGGGACCCCTCTGTAATTTTCGATTTTTGGGACTGAACTCAAGTTCAAAAATTATGTTTTGACATTTTAATAAAGTTTTAAGAGTTTTTAGATAAATAAAATCAACCCTTAAAAGCCCAAGGACTAGATTGTAAAATTCTAGAAGTTTAAGGGCTATTTTGCAATTTTCGAAACTGTACCAGACCCTAATTTTAAAATTTGAAATTTTAACTCTTAAGGGACTGGAAATAACCTATTTTAAGTGTATTCCAAAAATCCAAGTGTTTAGAGTTTGGAAAGTAATTTTATAAAAGTTGAAGGACTAAAGTGTAAAAGATTAAACTTGAGGACCCAAATGAAATTTCCAGGACTTATGCAGCCCATGCACCTGGAAATACTAATTTAACTATAACATAATTATATTTTGGACCCAAGGTTCAAATTTCATAACAATTGGACCCCTAAAAGCCTTAAAGGCAATTATTTCAAATGGGACAAAAATGAGATTTTCAAAAGTTAAGGGACCTATACTTATGGCGTTTTAAAACTGTTTTTGTTCCAATATCCCACTAACCTTAGTGACATTTTCCAACTGGAATCACATTAAAAGCCCTCCCGGTTTGTGAGTTCCGATTATTTTAAACTTAAGGCCGAAATGACAATTTTAACAAATTTGGGGCCAATGTGAGAATTTTATAAAAACTCGACCTCAAAACTTTAAAAACCTGAATCTCTGAACAATTTAGAGATTTTAGGAACTGACCTCATAATTTTTCAAGGTCGGGATATTTATTTATTCAATTTTTAACCCCAAAAGTATTGGTTTTTACAAAACGGGGCTAATTGTAAATTTTTCTTTTTATCAAGGACCTAACTTAAATTATTTTTCATTTACTAAAACAGCCCTGGACCCTCTGACTTTAATTATTAATTAAAATATTTTATTTTCTCAAAAACTACTTGACTTATCGGATCGTCTTGACCGATTAAAACCCAATCGCGGGGTGACTTCCTCGTGTTGCGATTTCGAATCTATAACGGACTTATGTTCCACCTAATCTTTCAAGATATCGAAGATTGCTTATCCTCCCGATAATCATCTTCATCCAAATAACTCCACCAACGCCATAATTACTTTACGCAAATTTTGAAAACTTTTTATGAATCGCTTCTTTAGAATCAATATACTCATTGCCTGGTTGACTACCCGAGCGTGTACTTAATTTCTTGCTGAGTCAACTTGGTGTGTCGAGCTCACACTCGGAATGGATACGTCGGGGATGGGAAGGCAGCGGGCATTTTGCTATTCCACTCTTAGGCCCCATCGCCCTAATCCCCATGGCGAGGGACGGAGTTTGTCCGAGGAAGCGGGTCGTAGTACTTGAGGTATAATCATGATTATGACGAATCCGAGCACTTGCTAGCTCAACGTGGATTTTGTCTTTGCACTATGGAGCGATAAGGTGACAGTCTTGGACCATCATGAACGGGAGTTACAAGGAAGAACAAAGGAATCATTTGTCGATCCACACGATTAGGAGTTGAACGGAACGTTTGGTTGGCGCTACACTTGATGACGCAACCGCTACTTGTAATGCATGGGTTGGCGCTACACTTGAAGACGCAACCACTAATTGTCTTGCATGGGATTGGCGCTACACTTGATGACGCAATCCTCTCTGTCTGCTTGAATCATCGTACTGTGTGACCACGAACTATTTCTCAAACTATATAAATATATTACTTAATATATATTTATCACGATCTTTATGGGCTATGTATGAAAACATGCATCATACCTCACGCGTTTTCATACAACCGTTTTCTCGCATTAACTATATATATTGCCACACTTGCACACGATCACCCCATCCACCGAGATTTTGTCTCACTCCCTCCTGTTTTCTAACCTTTAGATGAAGAGTACGTTGAAGACGTCGAACCTACCACATATTGAATTTCCCTCTTTGTTGATGTGGAGCGACACTCCTTTTACTTTTATTGTTGTTAGACTTTTCATTTTATTCTGTTTTGGATTTGTAAGTTAAATTCGGATAATCTATTGGGTTGTATTCGGATTCCGTCGGACCTTAAGATGTAATTTGTACTTGTGTGTATTTTATTCCATTTGCATTAGACTCTATTTCACTTGGAGTTTGTATCATTGGTTTTACTATTGAATTATTTGTTTAAGTGATTGATCGTTGTCGCGTCACGTTTGGGCGTGACAATTAGAGTAGTTGATACAAATTGTATTAATTTACACAATTATTATCCACTAAACTAGATTAGTGCTCCTTAAAGTCCACTACTCCACTTGATTGTATTTTTCTTTGCATGATTTCTATGAGTGCTCCATAATAGATGTTAGTGCAACACTAGTGCTCCATATTACAAATTAAACTTTTAACACCCCCTCTTAATTTGTAATTTTAACATTCTTTTGAAGTTGCTCCAATTTTTCAAGGCTCTTTGCTTTTGTGAAACCATATGTCAATTGCTCCTTTGTGTTAACAAACTCCAATTGAATTTCTTGATAATTCACAAGACACGATGAAATGATGTCGAAGTTCAATGTGCTTTGATCTTGCATGAAAAGCGGATTTTTTGTCATTGCAATAGTTGACATGTTGTCAGAACATTATTGTGGGAGTGTCTTGGCTTTCTTGAACATCGCCCAAAATTCTTCTAAGCCATCTTGCTTCACAAGCCGCATCCGCGATATATTCTCGCTTCTGGCGATGAAAGTGACACTGCCTTTTGCTTCTTTGATGACCAACATATTATTTTCGAGCCAAGCAAGTGATCCGGCCAAGAACTATCTCGTATATCCAATGAGCTTATTATATTTTTCTTTGACATACTTGATGCCGAGTTTTTCGTACCTTGAAGGTATCGAAGAATTCTTTTTGTTCTTTGCATAATGTAGCTTGCTTGGATCATGCATGAATCGTGATATCGGTGACTAGCCTTGTATTTGTCAAGTAAATCAACGAACCAACTAAGTGCGGTACATCTTTGGATCAACTTTAGTTGCACCATCATTCAATTCTGATTTTTCCTTGCAAGTGGAGTTGAGATTAGCTTGCGATTGCTCATCCGAAATTTCTTTAACAATGCTTCAAGATACTTTTCTTGAGAAATAAATATTTCTCCTTTTGATTGGCGAACTTGTATCCCAATAAAATATTTCATGAGACCCAAATCGGTCATCTCGTAATCTTTCATCATTGCTTTTTGAACTCTTTTGCACCAATCTTTGGATTTGTCCCTGTGTAGATCAAGTCATCTACGTAAAGACAGAGACAATTAGAAAATTTTGCGCACCTTGTTTCTTTACGTATAATGACGGTTCACTCGCTTCTTTGAAAACCAGTTTGTTGAAAATACTTATCAATCTTGCTATTCGAGGCTCTTGATGCTTGCTTCAATCCATATAGTGCTTTTTCATGCCGACTTTATCTTCTTCACCGTTGGCAATGTAGCTTACGGTTGTTCCACGTACACTTCTTCTTCCAAGTCACCATTGAGAAATGTTGATTTAACATCCATTTGGTAGATCGGTAACTCAAATTGTCGCAATGGCCAGGACAATTCGGATTGTCTCCATTCGAGCAAGCTGGTGCAAATGTCTCGTTGAAATCAACTCCTGGTTCTTTGAGAATATCCTTTTGCAACTAAGCGAGCTTTGTGCTTATGAATTGAGCCATCTTTTTTGTACTTGGTCTTGTAGATCCATTTGACTCTAATCACACTTTTCCTTGGGGAAGGTCTACGAGTTCCCAAGTATTGTTCTTTTCAAGCATTGCAATTTCTTCATCCATTGCGATTTGCCAAACTTCTTCTTTGGCGGCTTCTTCATAATTCCGAGGCTCACAAGCAAAAAATGTAACATCACAAGTTTCGTATATTTCTCTTAAACTTCTTACCCTTCTAATTGGACTTTCAGATTCGGATAGAATTCTTGGATGGTCTGGTGAACTCGAGCTTGGACTGGAACTCCATGACTTGTTGGAGTAAGCAATGTTCGAGGCAAATTCACAATCTTTTTCATTTTTTTCATTTCCAATCCAATGCCATGACTGCATTTCATCAAAAATGACATCTCGAGAAATAATAAGTTTATTTGTCTTTGGATTTAGTAAACAATATCCTTTCGATTCATCACTATAACCAACAAAGATCATTTTTTTCTCCTTTTTCATCAAATTTTTCTCTTTGTTGAGATAGAATATGAGAATAAGCAATGCGATCAAAAACTTTGAGATGGTTTACGTGGCTTTCTTTGGTGCCACGCTTCATACGGCGTCTTATTTGGAATTGCCTTTGTTGGCGAACGATTCAAAATATAGATCGCCACATTTTATACGCCGAGAAAGTTTTTGGAAGTCCTTTCGTCGTCATCATCGTGCCATGCCTCGACTATTGTGCGATTTTTTCCCCATTTGTGCAACGCCATTTTGTTGTGGGTCACGAATTGTTAGCTGTTTGTGGATCCCTTTGTCTTTGCAATAATCAAGAAGGATTTTCCGATGAATTCTCTTCATCGATCTGTAAAATAAGTCTTTATTTTTCCGCCACTTTGATTTTCCACATAGTTTTGAACTCGAAACATTGGGAATGCTTCGACTTTTGCTTCAAAATGTAAACCCACATCATTCTCGGGAAAAATCATCAACGAACAATAGGAAGTACATGTTGTCATTGAGGGACGGTGTTTGAGTTGGCCCACAAATATGTGCATGTACTATCTCGGAGGTTTGGCTCGTATGATGTCTTTGGAAATGGCAAACATGCATTTTGCCAAAAATACATCCTTCGCATGTCTTGTCTCGATCCGGAATATTTGGAAGACCCGGATACCATATGTTTCTTTTTCAACAAATTTAAACCTTTATAGCTCAAATGCACATACCTCAAATGCCCGAGATTATGTTCTTCTTCTGTGGTACTTTGTAGTGCAATTTTCTCAATCAATGGCAAATTAAGAGGAAATATTTTGTTTGAACTCATCTTAATTTTAGCCATTGTGAGATTCTTCTTTTGGTCAATAATGATACATTGGTCATTATTGAACTCCACTTTGTAATCTTTCTCCGGGGAGTTGGCCCACGCTCAATAAATTTTGAGTCAAATCGGTACATAAAATACATCTTTGATGATATTCATTTTACCTTCTTTTTTATGCAATGTGTTATTTCTCCTTTTCTGGTGATTTTGCGTGATTTGCCATCTCCGAGCTTTACTTCGGATGAATATGATTCATCGAGATTTACGAACATTTTCTTGTTTCCACACATGTGATTGCTGCAACCACTGTCCACGTACCAAATATTCTCAATTTGTTGTTGAGAATTCAAACATGAAAAGAATACCTGATTAGGCTCTTTTTCTTTAGATAAGTTGGCTTTATTTGTATCTCCATCATCTTTATGCCAGCAATCTCTTTGAGAATGATTTACATTTCTGCATCTTTTGTACTTATAACGACAATCTTTGGTATCGTGGTTATTCTTTCTGCATATCCGACAATACAAATCAGAATTTTGATTTGAATTTCTCTGATTGAATCCACCTCGTCTTCCTCGTCCTCGTGCCTGGTGTCTGCCGCGACCTCTTCCTCTTGCACCTCGATGTCTTTGAGTTATTTTCCCTTTCTTGCTCGCCATCTTTTTTATTTTCTTTTTAAAATATTTATTTTTACTTGGAAGGCTTATCCAAGCTTTGATTTGAGAATCTACTCATTCATTTTTCGTGGGCTTCAAGCGACCCCATAAGTTCATCCAAAGATAGTGTGGATAAATCTTTGGATTCTTCAATAACAGCAACAATATGCTCGAACTTTGCTGGCAGACTTCGTAGCACTTTTTCAACGATCTTTTTATCTTCAATGGTATCACTGTATCTTATGATTTGATTGACTATAGTGGAAACTCGAGAAAAAATTCTTGGATATTTTCATTGGACTTCATAGACAAATTATCAAAATCTCGCCATAAATTTTGCAATTTACTTGAGATAACCTTTTCATAGCCTCCAAATTGTTTTTTTTTTAAAATTTCTCATGGTTCTTTTGATGTTTTCGCCCCCGTAATACGCGAAAGAATTACTCTACTTACCCCTTGGTGCATAAAGGACAAGGCTCTTGCATCTTTGGTCTTGTTCTCCTTATGCTCTTTTTCTTTGTGGCGATTAGTGCGCTTCCTCCCTCTGGATTATATGTACTATAACCCTCTTCAACAATATCCCGAGTTCATGGGACACGAATAACGTGCGCATTAGAACGCTCCATAGTTTGTAATCTTGACCAAAGCAAAGATAGGAACACCTTGTTGGGAATATGTGAATGCAAGTTCACTGAACCAGTTGATGCCATTTTTGCAAATAGGAAGGGATATCAGGTCGAGGGTGGCTCTAATACCACAATTGTTGGGTAATACGGACGAAAATGTGTAAATATGAGAAAGGTAAAAATAGACAGAGGCCAAATGTATTTAATTACTACAACAATAATTTCAAGAATATAATTTTTGAATAAAAACACTCTTGAATTTGCTACAACTCTCACACTCAAAGTTGCCTTGCTAGGCTTTTGTTCTCACCAATTGCTCTCGGTTTTCTTTTCACTCTTAGAATTCTGGTGTGTATCATATGAAGAATGCAAGCCTATTTATAGGCTGCACCATTAGAGTAGTTGATACAAATTATATTAATTTACACAATTATTATCCATTAAACTAGATTAGTGCTCAACTGAAGTCTACTACTCCACTTGATAGTATTTTGCTGCATGATTTCTTGTGAGTGCTCCATAATAGATGTTAGTGCAACACTAGTGCTCCTTATTACAAATTAAACTTTTAACATGGGTCACATGTTTGTTTGGTTTCGCTGATGTATTTTATGCGTGGTTGATTTTCTTAACCACATGTACTTCTTTTTAACTTACTGTTTTATATTGCAACATTATTAATTTTCTTGGAGCTCAAGTGATAAATCAACTTTTATCTACAGATGAAACATATAGTACTACATGTTTGGCTTACTTGATCTAGCTATAAGATATTGGGTTATTTATTAGGTCCTGTGCTAATTATATTTCCTAATTTTTCATGTATCGAGACTCAGACACATGGAAAAACAGAAACATACAAATTCCTACAAAACTTGAATTTTATTACGTTTACTGTATCCTAATATATGATGAATTATAATGTTGAGAACTTGTTATTTTCGGACTTAACAATGCATATTAGACATAATTTGAGTTTTTGGAGTGTTATGTTTTAAGGATTTATGATTTATTTAAATTATCGTCAATGGATATTGCATTAGTTATAAAGTTTATTCGGATGATGAAATATACGGATTTCAAATAGTTTAAACGAATTTGAGGTATAGCTGTTCAATATCATTGATTATATATTGGACTATATAGAAGATGCTTTGTACCTGAACAATAAAAGGAAAAATTTAAGCGATGCTTGCACTTTAGATCCTCTATTCTTCCACATGATAACCAATTCCTCAATAATACATATTTTGAAAACAAATCTCGATCTATATAGATATATATCAATTTTTGTTCTTTCACTATATTCAGTCAAAAATATAGTCTTGTAACTTGATTAGTCTTTTTTATTTGAGCCCTTTAAAAGGTAGGTCTATTAATTCACATAAGGATTTCTCAAATATTTTATATTCAATTTTGATTTTGCCAAAAATTAAATTAAATCGAAAATATCACAGAACATGACAACTAAAATTGAGGATATTTTAAGAATTGAGGAAGAATTACTTATGTGGAATTTTCAACAAATTTCTTTTTAATTTATTGTTGGTATTTCTTTTTTGGAGCTCAAGTAATAAATCAATCTGTTGTGATTAAACATATAGAATTGATTTTTGGCTTACTTGATCTAGCAAAAAGCGAGATAGGGTTTTCATTTTAATAAGTTAGGATGAGTGGTTGAAGGAGACAGGATAAATCTCGAAGAAATGAAACAATCGAGTTTGGTCCCGATCAATACTCTTGCAAAAAGTGGGCAATACCACTTGGCTACAAGCTCGTGAAGGAGATAGCAAGATTGTGTGTGTTGGGTTATTTATTGGGTTGTTGAAGTATAACAGCCAGAATAAAAAAGTGTTTAAATAGTATTATTATTATTGGATTAATTATCCAATTACGGCCATTGAGGAATCTAAGGCGCTTGGGAAACTTAGTAGGGTAATTATATTAGGAGTCTTTTGTTATTAGGGTTTTATATACCATATTAGAAAAAAAAAATAAAAAAACCGTTCCAGATCTATTTTCTCTGCGCCATCACAGTTTCCATCATCTACCACACAACCACAACGAAGTTTTCTTCAACTCCATGCTCGGTCCGTTGCCTTCCCTCTTTCATTCTCAATCCCTAAGGTAATTTCCTTATAAATTTTGAAACCCAAGATATATTGTTCCAAATTTTCTGAAATTTTAATATGTTATTCTTCATAAAGTTTTTATCGTAGTTAAAATTTCATACTAATCTGATTAGTGCTTTTGTAGTTATTAAATTTTCAAACTAAGATGCGAATTTATGTTATTCCCTGTTTTTCGTTTTAGAAAATCCAAAATCCTACTTATACATATCCAAATATCGTTAAATTTTACTATGTTATATTAACATACGCAATAATGTTTAGTTAAAATCCCATATACTTTTGAGTTGTATTTTATTTTTATGGAGTTTCAATTCATGCTTTCCAAATCTTGAATATACTACATTTCGATTTATAAATTCAAGAAACAATATATACTGAGACCTTCAAAATACCCGATTTTTTTTTATTTGTTATATACTATAATGTATACTACCGTGTGGTAAAATATCGACCATTCCAACTCATATTTATTTAAATATTAACTAGTTTCTAAAACGTTGCGAGTTTTAGCTATGACAAAAGTTTTAGGTTTATGAAATTCAAAACCTAGAGTTAATGAATTCCAATTGTGATGAAATTCAAAACATAGAGTTAATGAATTCCAATTGTTATGATTTCTAGATATGTTATACTATGGTATGTATATTATACGTTGTGAAATTTTCAAATCATGTAGTACTAAATTTATTTAAATATGATTTTTCTTCCATATTGTATAGGATTTAATGTTACAAACATTTTCGAGTTTCACAAATTCAAAACTCATAGCTAAACTTTTCGAATCTTCGACATTTTTACATTATATCTATTTGTGAACCTATTATCTACTGTAAATTTTTTAAATAACTCCGGTGTATGGTTTATTTGAAAATAATTTTCAACCCCACGTTCAAACCTACCAAGTTGAACCCTAAACTTTAGGAAAATACCGTGACGCTTCTACGGATGTTAGAAAATCAACTATTTTAGTGCTTTTGAGAACGAGGTTAATACTTAAGTTTTGTACTTCTAGGAACTAAGATGTATATATATATATATCCATGATAGGTGACGGGCGTTGAGCCCTAAAGTTCAAAAGGAATATTGCATCAAATCATTCTACTATTTTCAAGCAAAGTTTGATGGGGTTTGTTTTCTAAACTCTTATTGTCCTTGCTAAATGCTTAGTTATTTTGCATGACGTATAGTATGGTTGCTCTAGACACCTCATCACAGGGGACTCAAGAGGTCAGGGTCGATGTATCGCTCACATGGAACCCCCAGACGAGCTATGTCTATGTCTATTGTTTTCCAAAGAATCTATGTTATGTTCTATTAGATTGTTATTGCATTGCATGTTATTGTGAAATTACCACTGTTCTAAAAGACCCCGCCTAGCTCAGATTAGTCCCGCCAGCGCTAGGCCCCCTTGTCCGCCTATGTTATTTTTCCATTAGGCCCCCTTTAACCCCGCTCAAGTCCCGTCTAACCCCGCCCGAGGTTCGCCAGCGCTAGGCCTGATCTGTCTGCCGACTAGCGCTAGCGATTTTTAGAACACGGAAATTATTTGTGCATTTAGCTTGGACAATGTTAATCCCACTAAGTTGTGTTGCTCAAACCAATTATAATCCGACTTTTCGGGTTAAGGAGTAGGCGATGGTTATTGGCGGTGGATAAAGGGCGACCTATGAAAATACTAGAGTAATGTTTATATTGTTAAATGTTGTTTTTCAATTGAATAAGAAATTGTTAAACAAATTACGATTTTCTAAGTATTTTATTATGCTATTAGACTTAGTATGAATATTTGATTGGTGTTGAGAACAAATTTTCAGCTTCTACGATTTTTCAAATTGAGATCATAATACATGTCGAATTACTATGATTTTCTAAGTTTTATTTATGTAGGTAGACTTCAAAGGATATTTTTCTATTAATTAAAGAATGTGCGAATTTGTTAGAAATATATGAATATTTAAATATTCTATACTTAAATTGTTTCCGTTGTTGCTATCGAGTTTTTATTGGATTATGTTTACAACCCGATTTTCTCTTACGAAATAAATGCATGTACGTGATTTTTCAAAGTCTTTCACTGTAGAATTTTATAAAGATATCAGATTTTATTCAAATTATTTTATGTGATTGTTTCCATTTTAGATATTGCTTTTGAAAATAAAGGATCATTATAACGAGAAGTTTTTCTTATAAAAATAAAATTATTCGATAAAATTAATGTATATGTGTATTTTATAGTTCAGGCGTTACATGAACTCATAGTAATCTTCCCTAATACTTTCATATATTGAGACTAAGATGCATGGAAAAGTCCTCGGAGTACAAAAAGTCTATAGAAACTTGAGATTTATTGCTCAGTTTTATCACACAGTAGGATTAATTTGTTACTTCTCTACGACTAAGTATGTTCATCGGAGCTTGCCCCAATTATTATAATCTCAAAGTTCGAAACCTAACATAAGAATAATAAGATATAAACTATGATATCACAAATAAAAAGTCAAGTAATCTATGATAAGTAAGAACCAAATGCGAACTTCTACTTGAACAATGGCCCCCTCCCCTCCCCGCCCACCCTATACTTTGAGGTAGGGAATATTAAGTGTTACCTTTAAGCGTTCATTTTCTCTAAAATCAAAAATTCTTGAGCAACGTCCAACATCACAGGATCTAACTCAAGGACCTGGAAAAATTAGGAATCTGAATAAGGGCATGATCGCAAAACAAAGAGATATAAATGATTCATAATTTTATTACACCTCAATATTTAGAAAAGGTAGGTGATTGTTCATAAACATTGGCAGTAATCCTGCTCCAAGACCAATAACCAACGTTTTGATGTTGAAAAGAGGGACAAAACCAGTAACCATTGTTTTGACCTGAAAAAGAGGGGACAAAGCAGCTTAGTTGGAGATCTTTTTTGAAACTCGAAGCCACCTACTTGTTATTCTTTTAAGTAAGGTGTCCTGCCTAATTAGACAAATTAAGTGGAGCACAAAATCTAGACTGCTCATAGGTGAGGTGACGCACAAAAAGAGCATAGGCAGAGGTCTGTTGAGGCAAACATGGATTTTGAGAGGTTAAATAGGTCGTAGGAAAAAAATCAAGTTTTGTTTCCTTGTACCTCCCCCAACCCACACAAATCATGATAACAACAAGAATGATACTAATACGGAACACTAGCAATAGTAATGTGTCAGACATCAATACGAAAAACGAATATTCATTTTCATAATAATTTATATTATGTACTCGCTTAATATGTTAGTAGAATCATAAGAAATTTATATAAATGAGCACAATATAAATTTCATTTTGATATGATTTAATAAAGATGTAAGAGAACACACGCATAAAAAGGAAAAAAAAAGAGTATCCATATGCATCTAGGCTCCTCGAACAACGTGTGGAAAGGGACCGTGGGCGTAATGTTGTTATGCCTTCCTATAATAAATACAAAAGGGATAATTACAAAAGCACCCCTAAGGTTTGAAAATTACAAAAAAACCGTTGAGGTTTGATTACGTCTTACATTTTTCCCGGTGATTTTGGAAAATATTTCAAAAAACCCCGACATTTACAAAAGTATTACAGTTACTCTCCTTAAATTTAAGACAAAAAGAAACCTGGAGGGTTTTTTTACTTTTGAAACATGTCTGGGTTTTATTGTAATTAACCCAAACCTGAGGGGTGTTTTTATAATTATCCCTAATACAATGTCAAATAATAATATGTATAGTATTCAATTACATGATTTAGACTTCAATATGAATACCCAAAATAATAATAATAATAACAACAAATTTTTTTTTCAAAATCCAGACATCAATGTGAATAGCAAATTACAGAAACATAGTCCACGAGTGACTTATGCAGCTTTGCAAACCTTGTTCAGGAAAAGTTCAAACAATGAAATAATAAGCTAAAGAAGACAATATAGTAACTTATATGTGCTTCCAAGAGAAAGTAGATGGCTCACCAATTGTTTCAAATGTACAGAAAACAACATTAATCCAGAAACAATGGCGTTGTGCTGTCGACTTGTCAAATAGTTATTATGAACTTTCATTGTACCACTTGATCCTGCCCCATCAAAGATGAAAAAGACGATTCTTAAGTTAATGAAGATGACCAAATATTGTTACTTCTACTTCTCAGTTGTAGATAACAATTAGCATAAAAGAGTGCAACTGAAAACGTGAAACCAAATATGCAACGGGACCTAAAACGACATCAATGGACACAACCTCTTTGCCTAGCATTATGAAAAGGAAAATACTTGACAATGGACACAATGTTTTTGCAACATGAACTTAATCCACCAATCCTATAATATACTGGAACTGAAAGCTTCAGAAATTGGCTTACAAATTAAAGACGCACTAAAGGAAATAAATGCAGTGACTTTGCAATTTAACTAGTAGCACAAAAACAAATCAAGTATATGTCAATTGCTCAAGTATTCACTTAATATGTTACTTGTGGTGTCAAAATAAATTTATAAAAGTGAGAGATGGAAAAATATCAATTTGATGTAATTTAATCAATAATACATGAACATAAACTAAGAGGAACGATATGAAACTTAGTGATTAAACACGTGACATTTAGCTGAAATGATAAGTTACTTTCGGCCATCGAATAATCTGTGATCCGTTTATGAATTCCAAAGACAACATAACGTTGAAATATTCTATTATGCATCTAAAATCATAGAAAAACAAATATACACTAGGGAATTGTGATCATTTATCCTCTTTGTTAGTGGGAGAAAAATGTGACGGGTTTATGCCCTTACAAAGATGCATATCTAATCTTAACGAAATAACAAGAGAAGAGATTTTTAGTTATGGAATATACACCAAAAATCTAAACTGGATCTAAACTGATACTGATAATATAAAAAGAAGCTTTGACTAGATCAGTTATACTGGACACTGCAACAACCCAAAACAGAGATATGCAAAGCTATTCAGCTTCATTACAACGTAGGTACAGTTTCAGCTGCTAAGATACATAGAACCTTAAACTTTGTATTTAGCACCCTTAAAGATATTTCTCCAGGTAAATAATTTTTATTTCTTGAATTGCACTGCTGATAACACCTAGTCACGTCTTAAGTTAAAACCATGAATGGTTCATTTTGGGGTAGATGTGATGCAACAAATTCAAACAAAACCTGTTTGGTTATGCTGTTAATTCACTATAAAAGACAAACCTCAATTACCGAACATGAGACAGAAATCTCTTATGTGACCACAAATGGCACCCTGAAACACTTGTGCCAAAAAAAATTTAGACTTACTGAACATTTCCCTGTTTAAGATGGAATTTGATCAATCAGCGCGAGTATATAAAAATGGAGGAAAAAGTCTACCAGGCATGAATTCTTCTTGTAAACAGCATATTATATATGAATAAAAAAGACCCATACAGGTTCCAGAAATTAATTTTGGATACAATTGAACTTCTGTATAATTTAGTGAGTAACATCATAACGGAAAATATTAGAATCTCAATCAAGTAATCTGATATCTCAAAGAAAATTCTCAGAGTAACAAATAAAGAGAAAGAGTATTCAGACCTTCACCACGAGACCCAGATGAGTGAGAATGAGATTTTCTATGCTTTCCTTTCTTCCTGGTTTTGGAAGTTGCCTGCACTTTCTGTTTCTCTACTTCATCTGAAGTTCCAACTCGTCCTTCTCTCGATACAAGAACTTCAGATAGCACCAAGCTCTCAATAGTAAGGCGGCGGATTGTTAAATGCTTAGGTGGTGCGACCAGCCCTTTCGTAGATCACATCTTCTATAACTATTAAACCATTCAAGGCAGAATTAACCTGGAAATACCAAAAGAACTGAATATCAAAATGGAAAAAGGTAGATGAAAATATATATAGTTAGAGCCATAGATGTAATCATGGAGAAATGAAACTCTCAGTAACTAATTATTATGGTGGAAGCTCCTTTTTCCCTCCCATAAGAGGCTGCGGATATTGTAGGTTGTGTAGGTCAATAAAATCATCAGTTTAAATAAAGTGGAACTGACCCTTAATTGTAACTAACTGTTAAAAGAGTTGAGATGAGCTGGTGAACAGAACTGAATTCAGTAAATTGATATAATATGATGCAAGGTGTATTAAGAGAATTATGTATTCAGGTCACATGAGCAAGTCTATAATGATAGTCAATGTCAACCATGCAAGGTGTATTAAGAGAGCACATAATGAATATTAGAATTCAAAAAAGATAATCGCCACATTACTATAGCATGAGAGCACATCAATTTCATAGTTATAGTACACAGGTACCTAGCTTCTAGAACCAGTTCTACACATGAAAAAGAGAATCAATAGACATTTGATTAAAAGAAACAAGAGATAGTAATTCTTCAACCTGGTGAACAATTTTTCGCTGCTTAATTAGTCTATCACCTGCAACCGTAAACCTGCAAAAGGATGAGCTCGAGTAAGTCTAAGGAAAAAGGAAGCCAATACATTTCACCTAATATCTGGCAATTTTCGTTATACATAGCAAGGAAGAGGTGCAATGCACCCACAACATCAGAATTACTTAAATGCTTTCTCTTTTCTCGTTTTATCAGTGCCCCATAGTTTAATTATAATGATAGAGTTAAAAAGCACCTTTCGAGCAGGTGTAAGCTCCACAGAATTGACAGAAAATAAAATGAGAGAAAGAAAAAAGTTCTGTTAATTCATTCAGCAGCAAATTACATTCCATTCACTTCTACCTTATATTCCTGACATCCTAACTAAATTGATGGTCCCATGACAATGACAAAAAACGAAATACGAAAATTAAACAATTATCTCAGCCATTTTCTTAACACGTGCAATGCCTTAGCCAACTGGGTTTCTTAATGAGTCGCTTGGGCCTTGTAGAGTTCTTCTCCATTACAGGCTTATCTTTCTGGGCTGTATCACCCACTGGTTGGGCTGTTCACATAATGTAAAGTTCTGGCTGCTGCTTATACGAACATAAATATTTGTTTATTGTTCGGGTTACAAAAACAGAGATTTTACAGATAAATGGAGTAAAAATATATACCAGGCACACAGTGCTTGCCAATGATGAAAGAATATATATAAACTTCATAAACAGAATAAAGGCACAGGAATAAGATGCAGACAAAATAAATTGCAATAATTCGATGCATAGGAATATAACTGCATTGCTTCTGCCCTCTCTAACAAGCCCAAAGCATCAAGTAGCTTTATCAATGCACACCTTCACAATCCCTTAGAGCAGCGCTTGAACTTACTTCAAAAGTCTTCTTTATACATAATTACATAATTTAGCCGACCCAAGAAGGGAAAGACAAAAAAAGATATACTACATACCTCTTGTGCTTGTAAATAAGTTTGAGTCAATCAAGTAACTGACAGAGTTCCACTCAACCTACAGAGATGACATTCATACGTGAAGAATCCCACCCGTTCCCCACCCCGCATCCTCATTGGTTTCAAATGCTTCCTTCTCTGTTACCAAAAAAGCGACAAAAATTGCAATCGTCATGCAGTTCTAGGATCTTCTTACCGAGAATGTAAGACCATAATTTCCTCTAAGATGCCATCTTACTTGCAATATCAAAACTTGATTATTGAGAACACTTGAATACATATAAGGGAAGATCAAGACAAATCAAGGCTTATATCCAACAACTAAAATATGGTGTAAAAGACTACATAAAGTAGCGTTGTGCTTCAATGGTAAAAATGCCCAAGTGAGAATTACTATGGGAAAAAGATATATCGAACGATTTCACATATCGGGAATTGCCTAACTTGGTATCTTCACAACTCTAACCCAGGATAAAGATGTTATACAACTTGTTAGAGTTTGTGATTATGTCCCACATCGCCAATTTCTTCGGGTACATTGTTATGTGTGTAAATGTGGGTTGCGCATCCTCTCCCCTTGAGCTAGCTTTTGGGGATGAGTTCTACCCAAGCTCATTTATCGGGGATGAGTCGCTAGGTTACAAACGAATTGGTGTTGAGTTTTTGTTCCTTGCAAACCCTAGCGCCCAAGTGAGCGACCATCATGGGTACCTAGTTTGAGTGCACTGGTTTTCATCACCTACCGGCCTTCTCATTTAATCTTGTTTCCGTTACCAAACTCACCCGTTCTCTTAATGTTCTGTCTCATTTTTTCCCGATCATTGCCTCTTTCAGGATCTTATGACGAAGAAGATTATTGGTAAAGAACGTGAGTCAAGAGGCCTATACATTTTGGACAACCCGATATCTCGACCCATAGCGTATTCCAAAGACATTAACTCCTTTTGAAGTCCATTGTCGTTTAGGCCATCATTTCACACCTTTGCTTAAAAAACTATACCCTTAGTTTCATAGTATTTTGTCTTTTAATTGTGACCCATGTCGTTTGCTAAACACCATCGTTTGTCTTACATTCCTCGTACAAATAAGAGGGTTTGTAATAGTTTTGAGCTAGTTCATTCTCGTGTTTCGGGACCATGTTCATTTCATATAATGGATTTCGGTATTTTGTTACTTTTGTGGATGATTTCTTTCGTATGACTTGACTATATTTTATGCAATCTCGAATGAATTACTATCACATTTTCAATCTTTTTGTTTTGAAATCAAGACTCAACATAATGTCTCTGTCAAAATCTTGAGAAACGATAATGCCACGAATACTCCTCAACATCTTTTCAATCATATATTGAGCAGTACTTGGTGTCTAGTGACGTCACTTTCCATGAGATCATCCCATTCTTCGAGGACTCCTCCTCACCAACTTGCTCTAACGCAACCGATGAGGTGTTAGTTTATTTGTGTTTTGTCTCTCCTCCGATACCGCCCCACTCACATTGGTACACCCTAGACCACCAATTACTCGTGTCTATTCCGGATGCCCTAATCCTCCGATCTTAGTTCGAACCAAGATCGTCTTCATCATCGGATCCCGCTACTCATGATCTCGATTTGCCCATTGGCCTTTACAAAGGTAGACGTCAATGTACTTTTCCCATTTCATCATGTGTTACATATATTCAATTGTCTTCTACCTCTTGTTCCTTTAATGGTTCTCTTGATTCGCGGAAAGTTCTAAAATCATCCATGTGCAACAATGATTGATGAAATAGATGCCTTAATCGAAAATGGCACTTGGGATCTAATCGAGCAACCTCTTAGAAGAAAGTTGTTGGTCGCAAGTGGGTCTTTGCAAGTTTAATCCGGATGGCTATATAGCTAGCGTCTCAAAGCTCGATTGGTAGCTTAAGGCAATGCCCGGACCTATGGGATTGATTACTCTAACATTTTCTCTCCAAAGAGCAAGTTAACATGTTGGATTATTCATTTCCTCAGCCTACACACATTTGGCCTTTGCACCAACTTGATGTGAAAAATGTTTCTTTACATGGCGATCTTGCTAAGGAAGTATATATGGAGCAAACACCGGGTTTGTTGCTTAGGGGAGTCCGGGAAGGTCGTCTGTCTTTTCAAGTCATTAGATAGGTTGAAGCAGAGCCCCGTACTTGGTTTGGGAAATTTAGTCATCAAGAGAGCGGTTTGGGATGCAAAAGATCATACTATTTTCTATAAGCAATCGCTTCCTCGGTATCATTCTACTTGTTGTTTATGTAGATGATATCGTTATCATTGGAAGTAATGTGCGGGAATTTCGTCCTTAAAAGCATTTTTGCAAGATCAGTTTAGTACTAAAGATTTGGGAGTTTTGAAATACTTCTTGCGAATTGAGGTGTCTACGAGCAAGAAAGGCATCTTTTTCCCACCAGGAAGTATGTTGTGGGAAGCGAAAAATTGGGAGCTAAACCTTGCAACACTCCCATGCCTCCAAACCATCAATTTACAAAAGATGGTGATGTCTTTGACGATCCTAAATGATATAGGAGATTAGTTGGAAAACTAAACTATCTTACGAACGCAGCGTCCGCTTATTCAAAAGCACTTTAAGTCAATTCATGTCTTCTCCTACTGATTCATCATTGACCGCCTTGGAACAAATATTGTCTTTGCTTAAATTGTGCTCCTCGACGTGGTATCTTGTATCGGAATCATGGGCATAATAATATTGAAGGTTTTCTGATGTAGATTGGGCTAGTTTTAAGATTGATCGCAAGTACTCTTGGGTATTGTGTTTTGTTGGTGGAAACCTGGTTTCGTGGAAGAGTAAGAAACATAATGTTGTATCACGATCGAGTGCGAGAATTAGAATATCGAGCCACGGCACAGGCCTCGTGTGAAGTTGTGTGGATTTCACGACTTCCGACCGAGATTGATTTTGGGGTTCCCGCTCCTCCAAATCGTCAAGTTTCGCTTCACATTGCCTCAAATCATGTCTTTCATAAACGAACCAAACATATTGAGATAGATTGCCACTTAGTACTTCAAAAGATTCAGCAAAATTTGATTTCTATAGCTTATGTGAAGCGAGGAACAATTAGAGGACATCTTCACTAAGACTCTCAATGGAGCTCGGGTCACGTACATTTGTAACAAGCTAGGCATGATAGATATCTATGCTCAAGTTTGAGGGGGTGTTCTAGATATAGATATATATTGGGTTACCTTAATTATAGGAGACTTAATGTTTTAGACTTCTACTTTAACTAGAATAGGTTGATTTGTATTGTATATATAAAGTGCATCAATCCTTCAATAATAATACACAGAAATTGAGAGTCTTATTCTCTAGGTTTGGTTTGGAAGCGATGTTGGAAATGGACCTCGACCCATTTGGATTGGCATGCTCGGCGACGCGTCGGCGTGAGGTGGGGTGTTAGAGTTGTGTTTGTGTCCCACATCGCCAATTTATTGGGTTGTTATTGTGTATAAATGTGGGTTGGGCACTCTCTCCCCTTGAGCTAGCTTTCGGGGATGAGTTCTATCCAAGCCCATTTATCACAAATGAAGTGCGAGAACTTTGTGCAAACAAGACTTCAACCAAGCCAACAAAAGATCGAAAATGCACACAAGGATGGCGTTAACTGATGATAACTAATAAGTGACTAAACAGAATATACACCAACAGTGATGTGGAAATGAATTTTTGTACATAAACTCGCATGGTCGAGGTGAAATCAAGAGCTAAAAGCACCCGAATGAAATCTTCTGATCACATACATCTTACTGATGGATAAGTAGATACCGATAGATACTTACGAAAAGTCAACTCCATCATCACAATCTACAGAGAATAATTTCTTGACTAAGGTACCGAGCAGTTTCTGAAACAAGGAAGAAAATAAAAGAAAAGAAGTTACCAAATTTGCAGAGAGCAAGACAGACAATGCTCTAGAAAATAAAGTTGGATACACCACAATATCATTCATGTGAACATTTGTATGTCTGGAATCCACAATGCTCTAGAAAATAAAGTTGGATACACCACAATAAAGTTGGATACACAAATATATTTTCCTCCAGCTTTTAACAATTTTTTCACCTGGTAATACACAAAAAGATACTAGATAAGTCAAGCTTTTGGACTCATCAAGAATAACAAGATTGAAGTTAGTATCATTTCGAATAACGCTTTCATACACCTCGGACAAATATCGATTTCCAAATCTGAGGCCAACCTCGGGATCCATCAAATTATCCAATCCTCCTTATCAAGAATGGCATCAAAGGTCTCTTTTTCAAACTGAACCAAAGACAAAATCTTAGAAAACAAGGAAGCAAGTAAGATGTGAGCTACGCGAAATAGAATTAGGCATGAGTTAGATGATAATTAGCATCAGGGATTGATGAAAGCATAGCAGCTGACAGCTACCAATTAGATGCAAATGTCCAAACCAAAATTAAGGAGGATAATGAAAATAAGCCAACAATTTTTTTCCTGCCAACAGCATAAAGGTTTTAATCCAAAGTTTTGATGAAATAAATGAAACTTAGGACAGTGGTGAATACAAGTTTAGCAAGAAATATCAAACAGAACAAACGTTAATATAGTCTCATGGTACTAAAATGAGTGTCTGTGAGTTGAGTTAGGTCCTATATGAGTGCAACTATCTTTAGCATTGGCTTGGTCGATAATCAATCATAGAGACAAAAATTTAGATGTTGAAGGTTCAATTACCTTCCAACAAAAGTTCACAGTGAGACTCCAATGAAATATCCACACATATTGGACTCTGATTCACCATTCAACCTAACTAGCATATGGACTCTGATCCACCAATGAACTAACAGGTATCTAGTTGCTACGTGATGTTTTATATGGGTTCTCTGGGTAGACAGAAAGGAGTTATTGAAGAAAAAGGAATCTATTCGGAATATTCAAAGCAGTTCTCTCTTCCATTTAATGTTCACTGGTCTAATTTTTCACATTTTGGCACTTTAATGACTTGTACTGTTTTCCCATGTAAACTCATGCGGGGCAGAAATATGTTCCCCTTTATTATTTCCATCTCATGCAAATAGCAATGTGACAATGCAGCTCTCGTGTAACAATCTGCTAAATTCATAACAAAGCAGGAACATTGATCAATCTAATATATGCTACCGCATTTTGCACATCCATAGGCACTTGTTTCTTCTTTGCTTATTATCCCTTTGCACTTTTTGGTGACTAATAACCAAGGGTGGCAATATTTCAGCAGCTACTACATTATATCTACATTGAAGTTGTCTTTCAGAAAACAAAACAGAAAACAGATCATATGGATCGAGGTTATTTCTATTGCAGGATAAGTGTAGGGCGCTTAAGATTAGGATACCTACAAAGACTACACTTTGACAACTGTCATAGATAAGCAACTCAGAACTTCATCTAAATATTTTCTGATCACTTTTAGGTAATTGAAGTTATGATGCTACATTAAAAGAGCTTATTACTTTCAAATTTATGAAAGATAATCATAACATGGGCATATTCCTTTCAATGCTTCCTCATTTCAACATTCATCGGTCTAGCTACTGAAAGCAATACTCAGGGCCATAAATTGTGAGTACCAGAATAACTAGAGTCTTTCACAAAATCCCTGAGTCAAACAAAATCTGTATGTGTTAAAAGGTATCATAACTAAATCATTGCTCCAAGTAATATATTTTACTAATTAAGATTCTGAATTCCATTTTAATCTTGTGTCAGCTAACAATCTCCTTCCTTAACCCCTTCCTCCGTGTCTACTTTCTCCACCAGTTCACGAAAATTTATGCCATCGAAGGAGAACAAAAGAACCAACACTTTGGAATCATATGCATGCACTAAACGATAGTATAACATTGGATTCAAACGTTTTCGTTTTACCCCCCTCTTCTTTTTAATGAATGGAATAATTAAGCCTAAAGTACGCATGTAGAAAATTGTTTATAATTTCACATAGGCAATTTTGGAGATGCAATAACACCAAAAACGTCAGATTTCTTCCCCGTCACCCATATAACCTCAATCTCAACCAGTCAACTTGAAAGTCAAAATTCTAGTCAACCTTTTTTTCCAAGTTGAAGCCCCATAGAAAACCCATATCAGCACCATATCCCAAGAACAAACAACAAGAAATTAAACTAGTGAATATTACCTAATACCTTTACTGATTAATAATTGATTTTGTTAATTCGATCGATTATCTTAATACTCAGCTTCCTGCCTTTACTTACTAATAATAAATCACAAACTATAAGTCCAAAATCACACTGCCTTGGATAGAGAAACAGCGACTCACGGACGAGCTTGAATACAGTGACGATCGCAAATATTACCTCCGTTCTCACCATGTCCATAACGCGCCACTTCATCCGCGGCCGTTCTCTCACGTTCCTCTTCAACATGTGTGTTATAACCACTTTTGAGAAATCCACATTTGTTATATTCGTAAACCCGGCATCATACAGATGCTCCGACAGCCTCGAGTTCCCACACCCAGGCACCAGAATACTCACCTCCTCCGATGGAACAGCCGCCGCCGCCGGCGCTGCGTCGGATTCCGGCTGTTGTGATGGTGACGGAAATACGAGATAACTTGTGAGTAAGCCTTGGAGTTGGGGCCACTCGGCATTCCATTCTAAGGACTCGTCGCAGCCTCCTTTAGTGAAAAATAGGTCCCAATGCTCTTTGCTCATGGAGTCTGAATTACCTGCATACTCGTCTATGAAATTTTCCCCCATTTCGTGGCGCTTTGATCTCTGTCTCTGTGCTTGAAATGGCGGTTTCAACTTTCAAGGTCTGTGCGCTTTTTTTTTTTTTTTCAAATAAATGGCGGTTTAGGATTAACTGAAGGCTTGTTGGGATTAAGGCGTTTATAGTTAGTTGCCGAAAGTAGTAAAACAAAGGGATATTAAAACCCAAAAAAAAACCTAAAGTTTGGGCTAATTAAAAAAAAAAAAATGGAGAGAAAAAGAGTTTTTTTTTATGCACATCTCTGTCCTTTTCAGGGATGGTCCTAATTTTTGGAAGAGGAGGGACAACTCCAACCCTCACTCCGAGATAATCAAGGTTTGAACTCAAGACCTTGATGTGCAATTACGACCTCAAGGCCACTAAGTCAACTCTTAGGGTTGAGATATCAAGATGTTTTAAAATGAAAAAAAAAAAGTTCCCTTTTATTATTTTAGGGTTTATGCTTACGATTTAGATTAGTATAGATATCATTGATATCGATTTATCTTTGGCAGTTTAGACATTTTTGAATTATTTTAATGTTTAGATATTTTTATGTTGATTTCATCCCAATTTTCTAATGTGATGTTGCTGTAATTCTTAGTTCAATTCTCAATTGTATATTCAAAACTTGATTATAGTGTTTCAGAATTATTTCTGTTTTCATAAATTCAAATAATTACACGCTCGGGTTAACTTTTCTTGTGAGACAACTTTGGTCGATTTACGATAATACATTATTTTCATACTCTTACAAGTAGCGAATAAGTTTACTAGGTATTTGGTGAAACAACAAAAACCATAATTAAATAGAAATATTTGGTACGCATTGATTGTACCTAAATAATCAGTCTGGCTCAAAATTTTACCATATTCTTTTTAGTGGATCTCCTATGAGACCATCTCACAGGTCAAAATCCATTAGACGGAGTCCCAATATCCAAGCCCAAACCCAAAACAAAGAAAAACAAAAACATAAAAACTTTTTTTTTCCTTTCTTCCCTTCTTCGTTCCTTTTCCTTTTTCCTTATTCCATCTGTCGATTTTCTGATTTCAGATTCTGAGCGCATTTCGATTTTCTCTCACACGATGAACCAATTTCAAATTGTCCGTCTTCTTCTCACGTTCACCTTGAACTCTCCGCTACAAAACGACAATTAATCGATTACTCGTCCGATATTCCCTTCTCCTTCTTTGGTCGTATTTGAATGCTAGGAATTATGATATTGTTAAAATATTGCAACCCATTTCTAGACTTTTCTTTATTAGGTCTCATCTAGAATATCAATAATATTAGATAGATCATACCTGCCACTATTAGTAGTAGGTTCTAATAATTAGCATGTTCTAGTAATTAGCTAAACTGACATAATGCCTCTATAAATAGGCATCCAAGTCACTAATGTATTGTACAAGTGGAAAGACTTCAACTAATCAATACAATAACATTTCCCACATATTTACACACAATGTTGTAAAAATCGGCCTAGCGCCGACTAGGCGCTAGCGCCCCGGGCCGACCCGATTTTCCCAAAAATCGCCAAAAATCGTCTGGGACAAAAATCGGCCTAAGCGCCCGCCAGCGCCTAAAGCGGAATAAATCGCCAAAATACAAAAAAATAAAAAATAAAAAAAGAAAAACTTGGGCTTTTCTATGCGCTCGCCTAGGCGCCCAGCTCTAGCGCCGGTTGCCCCGATCGGCGCCTAGCGATTTCTCGCAACCTTGTTTACACATCATCTCCAAATCTCTTTCTTTCATTCCTAAAATAATAATTACTTTTCTAAATTAATTCTCTTATCAAATCAAATACCAATAGTGGTATCAAAGCCGGTTGGATTATTAACTGGCCGAACTAGCTTCCTTAAACTATCCCCTCACATTCACGAAAATTATCCCAACATCATTTTTTAAATTCCTATTATGTCCACTCTACAAATCATCTACCAAATCTCAATCCCTATTTTTTTAGGAGAAAATTATAATTATTGGGCTATCAAAATGAGGACATATTTTATATCCCAAGGTCTATGAGATATCATTGACAAGGGATATACTATCCCTGAAAATACAAGTGCTTTGTCTAAGGAGGAAAAAGAAAAATTAGACAAAAATATGGAGAAGCACAACTTGGCTCTTTATACGCTACAGATGGCTATGGCGGAATCACTATTTTCAAGAATTAGTGGAGTTAAAACACCAAGGGAGGCTTGGGATGCTCTAAAAGAGGAATATCAAGTAAGTGATAAGGTACGACATCTCAAACTACAAACTCTAAGTAGAGATTTGGAAAATATGAAAATGAAGAAATCTGAGACCGTAAAAGATTACTACACTCGATTATGAGAAGTAGTTAATCATGCATATGGCGAAAATATTACCGACAAGAGAGTAATAGAAAAAATATTAATCACTCTTCCGGCTAAATATGATCCTATTGTTACAACAATGAAAGAAACTAAAGATATAGAAACATTGTCGGTAATAGAATTAATAGGCTCACTTGAAGCCTATGAGAAAAGACTGAATATACGAGAAAATGAATTCGTTGAAAATGCATTTCAGTTTAAAATTAATACACGGTCTCAGAATTCTAGAAATGGGGAGAGCAGAATGGAGAAAATAATTAAAACAAAAATTATGGTGGAAATAATAATAATTATTACAATCAAAGAAAATTCAAGTATCTTCCATGTGGTATTTGCAAAAAGACCAACCATCTTGAAAAGGACTGTTGGCATCGAAATAAACCAAAATGTGAAAGTTCTGGAAAAGTTGGTTATCTTGAGAAAAACTGTCACTCCAGGAAAAAAACATCAAGCTAATTTCTCAGAAGAAAATGAAAAGGAAGATAATTAATTCTATGCATGCCATGTTGCGTCGAGAGGAGAAGAATGACACATGGTACATAGGCAATGCCGCAGCAGCAGCCTACACGATTTCGAAATGAGAAGAATTTAAAAGAGATTGATAGGTCAATCAAGTCCCAAGTGAGGCTCAAGAATGGAGAAGCGATGGAAGTTGAAGGAAGAGGTACAATTATTGTCAACACTAAGAGAGGTACGCGCGTCTCATACAAGATGCAATCGCTAGTTCCTAAACTTGACACTAATCTCTTAAGTGTGGGTCAAATGATGGAGAAAGGATATGAATTAGTTTTTAAAGGAGACTTCATGCACAATATATGACAACAAAAACAAAAATATTGCGATAGTTGTAGTAAAAATGCAACAAGGAGGAACTTCCCACTTCACTGGCAGTACATTGAAGTAGCACTAAAAGACCAAGAAGACCAATCATGGCTATGGGACTGGAGGTTCGGGCACTTCAACTTCCACGGGTTAAAGAGGCTCCACCAGAAAAATATGATGAAAGATCTTTCAGCAATCCAAATGAACGATGACATGTGCGATAGATGCTTGGATGGCAAACAACACAGGAAGTCATTTCCATCAGGATAGACAAGAAGAGCCAAACAAATCCTGGAGAGCTGGTACATACTACATGCAGATGTATGCGGGCCAATAAGGACTCCAACGTTCGAAAAAAACATGTACTTTATCCTCTTTATTGATGATTATACGAGAATGATTTGGGTTTATTTTATGAAGATAGATCGAAGTCTTCAATATTTTCAAGAAACTCAAGAATATAGTGGAGAATCAAAGCGGACGAAGAATTAAGGTATTACGGAGCGATCGAGGAACTAAATACAACTCCAAGGAGTTCAACAAATTGCGTGAGGATGACGGAGTCAACCATTAGCCGATCGGTTATGCTCCGCACGAATGGCGTGTTAGAAAGGAAGAAGCAAGCGATGATGTAGATGGGCAAGATAATGCTAGCGAGAATAAAACACTAGTAGAAGCATGGAGTGGACGAAAACCATCAAAGACAACATCTAAGAGTTTTCGGGAGCATCTGTTATGTTCACATCCCAAAAGAGAAAAGACATAACTGGATGAGAAGATTGAGAAAGGCATATTCTCGTCTACAACTCTCGATCAAAGGATATAGAATATACAACCTTAAAACCAATAAACTAGTCATAAGTCGAGATGTCGAGTTCGAACGAAAATGCAATATGTAATTGGGAAGAAGAAAAGATGGAAAAGCAAAATATTATGGTGCCAAGAACAAGAAGTTCTATGGATCCTCCCGAACGAGAAGAAACACAAACACCGGAAATGCACCACAATCTTCAAGCGCAAAGACACCATCATTATCATCTTCAAGTGAAGATCAATCATCTCCGAGTCACCACCAAGGAAAGTACGATCACCCAGGGAGATCTTGTGACCATGGAACACGAAAGTTTTGAAGTTGCTATCAAGAAAAATGAATGGGTAAAAGCCATGGAAGAAGAAATTAAAATGACCAAGAAAAACCAAACACGGGAGTTGGTGGATCTACCCAGCAACAAAGAAGTTATTGGAGTTAAATGGGTCTACAAGACATAACTTAATCCAGATGGCTCAATTCAAAAACAGAAAGCACGACTGGTTGCTAAATGATACTCGCAATTACAAAGAATTGACTAGAATGAGACCTTTGCTCCAGTTGCTCGCTTGGACACTATAAGGGCTCTTATTGCATTGGCAAAAGACAAAAGAAATGGAAGATCTACCAATTGGATGTCAAGTCGGACTTTCCTCAAAGGTTATCTTGAAGAGAGATATATGTTGAACAACCTCAAGGGTTCGTGGTCAAAGGAAAAGAAGACAAAGTTCTAAAGCTAAAAAGGCGCTCTACGGATTGAAACAAGCTCCACGAGCCTGGTACAGTCGAATTGATGACTACTTTATCAATCAAGGATTGAGAAGAAGTGAAAGTGAGCCGACTCTTTACATCAAGATCCAAGGTAATACTGACAGATTCGATTATTTCTTTATATGTTGATGATCTTATTAACACATGAAACAATGAAGAGCGATTAAGGAGTTCAAAAAGATATGATGAAATTTTTGAAATGACGGCCTTGGATCGATGCACTATTTCCTCGGCATTGAGGTTAGCCAAAAAAATGGATATTTATCTCACAAAAGAAATACGCAGAGAATCTACTAAAGAAATTCAAGTTGGAAGGTGCAAACTGTGGCTACTCCTTTGGTCATGAATGAAAAGTTTAGCAAAAAGGACGGTACATCAAATGCAGATGCATCTACATACAAAAGTCTCATCGGGAGTTTACTATATCTAATAGCTACAAGACCGGATATTATGTACGCGATAAGTATACTATCGAGGTTCATACAAAATCCAAGTCGAGTTCATTATGGAGCCATAAAGAGAATATTGAGATATCTACAAGGGACAAAGGATCGGGATATTGTACGAACCCGAGACTACTCAAGACTGATTGGCTACACTGATAGTAATTGGGTTGGATCATCTGATGATATGAAGAGCACATCAGGTTACACATTCTCATTTGGCTTAGGTATATTTTCATGATCATCTAAAAAGCAAAATTGTGTAGCACAATCCTCAGCAGAAGCCAAGTATGTTGCAGCAGCACTAACTACAAGTCAAATTATTTGGCTAAGGCACATTCTTGGATATATGGGAGAAGATCAAGAAAATCCTACGGAGATTTACTGCAATAAAAAGTCTGCAATAGCAATAGCGAAGAATCTCGTACATCATAGCAGGACTAAACATATTACAATCAAATATCACTTTTTACGGGAGGCAACAAATAACAAGCAAATAAAGCTTAAATATATCGGAACAGAAGATCAATTAGCATATATTTTCACAAAGGCACTACCGAGACCAAAGTTTGAGATATTACGCGAAAAGCTTAGAATTATTCAAATGAGTCGCAAGGGGGAGTGTTAAAATATTGCTACCCATTTCTAGACTTTTCTTTATTAGGTGTCATCTAGAATACCAATAATATTAAATAGATCATACCTACCACTATTAGTAGTAGGTTCTAGTAATTAGCTAAACCGATATAATGCCTCTATAAATAAGCATGCATGTCACTAATGTAATGTAAGAGTAGAAAGGCTTCAACTAATCAATACAATAACATTTCCCACATATTTACACATCATCTCCAAATCTCTTTCTTTCATTCCTAAAATATTAATTGCTTTTCTAAATTAATTCTCTTATCAAATCAAATACCAACGGTGGTATCGGAGCACGGTTAGATTATCAAATCAAATACATACGTCCACGAGAGTTTCCGTTCTTTACTAATAAAGAATTTTCCGGTACAAGAAAAATACACCTCTTGAGTTTTATGGACCAAACCCAAGAATAGAAGACTCTCGTATAACCACTTTACTATCTATCAAAGAACACTCTCCCCAACCCCTTTGTGTTACCCGAGATAAGAATACACCGAGTGTTTCCCCACACCTATCACAATTTGACTCACAAAAATTAATCTCCCCAGATGTGTACACTCAATTTTTCCTCTCCACCCGGTTGGATGGCAAAGCAAATGCCTGCTTGCCATGGTTTTTCCTTATGCTCCCCCGAGCCTTTTATAGGCAAACTGAGGGAGGGAGATTGCACTTTATGTGCAATTCATTCCAAATTCGTCAAAGCCCATTAAATGTGCTACCCAATAAACTTCCACCCACTTTTGCTCACCCTTTTTTTTCTTTCTCATTTACATGTGGTGGATTTCACGTGTTTTTGTGGTGGACCCCCAACAATGTGTGTGTGTGGTGATTAATTTTGGGATTTTATATTTTCTCTATGGGTTAACACCTCAAATTTAGGTTTCTTTAATCTGCTTCTGAAAAAAATCAACTTTTTTAGAGCTCCAAGATTTGATGGCTAATGAGTTGCAGAGTATGTCGAAGTAAGGAGATCTCAACGATGATGGGCCCTCGATGAGATGGAATTATATTGGATCATGTTCAGATGAAGCCGGGAGTTGATACAACAATTTGAGGCTTATTGGAGCTTCCTCTCGGAGTTTGAGGTTGATTGTTTAGACAACAACAAAAAAATCATTATTATTCACAAGAAATAATTATGATACTGCAAAAGTAAAAAAGAGGTCTTCGCTGGCATAAAAGATAAAATGTGGGCAAGACTTCAAGGTTGGAAAGAACGGCACCTCTCGCCAGTGGGGAAAGAAATTCTGATAAAATCGGTCATCCAATCCATCCCAGACGCTATCTGCCTCATACATTGCCTCTCGGTCTTCGACGATATTTCACGTCTGAAACAAGCCTCTCCAAAAGCCAATTTTTACTGGACTCGTAGAATTCACAATGGTTTAGCTCATGAACTGGCGTTTTTTGCAAAAAATATGTCTACTCATGAACAATCTTGGGATCATCCCCGCATTTCCTTGTTCAATCGTTGGACGTTTTCCAGCAAAATTAATTGAAATCTCTCCTTTCCATTTCAAAAACAAAGAAATAATTATGATACTTTTTAAAATAAAATTGATTATTTTGAACAAAAAGTGATATTTTTGAACAAGGTCATAGAATCATTATTGTACTTTGCAATTAAATAAAATAATTTTATTATTCTAAAAATATATACTTTTTAGAGTAAAAATGATACTTTTTAAAATAAAATGTGATACTTTTAAATACATGCAAATAAATAATATTTGTTTCTTTGAAAACACATATTTTTCAAAGAAAAAGTAATACTTTTTTTTTTATAATGAAGGGATACTTTTACACGAAGTTATATATACTGTGCAAGAAAATAACGTCGATTACTTTAAAAACATAATACTTTTCAGAGTAAAAGTTATACTTTTTAGTTATCACCACACCCACTTGTTAGGATCCGCCTTATCAAATACGACCCGTGAGACGGTTCAATATGAGTTTTTGCTTTTTTTGGTATTTCGGTAGGTATTTCGGCAAATCAAAATTTTCAAAAATAATAACAAACAATAAATGTTATAATCATAATTATAGTATTTATTTGTTATTTTTAAAATTTTAGTATGCAAATAATACATTATAATGCAAAACTAAGTTATAAATATATGAGAAGACATATAATATAAAAATAAATTCAATATGAGCTGAATTTTCAAGTTCGATTCGGTTCACTAAAATAAATAAATGTATATATACATATTTTTAATTTTTTTAAATGATATTGTAAAGAATGAGAGCTAAGGAAAGCTCTCACGCCATCATGATGGGCCTTGTAGATTGTAGAGGTATACTAGTGTTGACGTGCGTTTTGGTCAACAAGTAGAAATACGTAAAAGGTTTAACACGTGGAAATGAAAACGTGCGTAACGTCTCTTTATTTCTGGCTAATTATGCCTTTCTTTGTATTTTGCCGAGCCGGAATATTGGGGTCGGTCCTTTTATCATTTGTTACTCTCTTTTTCTTTTCTTTTTTCCTTTTCAGACTTTTTATACCCCTTTTGAGTAAGTGGGTTTACAATAGTCATCTTTGCACTAACTATTCATTAATTAATAAAATAGCAAAAAGGGTGACACATGTCCCTCTATAGTTGTGCATGTCAGTCAAATTTGCCACTTGTCGACTTCTCTTCATAATTCTCTGACATGTGGCAGTTTCTGATACCGATAAAGTACTAAGCATGGGCGTGTGATTATTTTTACGAGGTTGTCGCGCGTGTGCTTCATATTGAAATCTGGGCTCGGGGCTCGGGGCTCGGCGGTCGTGTTGTGGTTGGGCGTCAGCTTGATTGGGCTCGATGGCCGGCGAGCCTAATTCGTGATGATGTGTAAATCGCACGTTATTGTTGACGTCACTCGCAGTCGCCTACTCGGAAATGTGTTATCGATGGCGTGGATTAATTTCTTCCGGCTCGGCTCGGGTGTCATCAAAGGCCCCCAAGTTTGACTTCGAGAGAAAATTCTTTGACGTCGGAGTTAAACTTTAATGCTAATGATGAACAATTAATAGGAAAACGGATTTTTCAAAGGTTTTGTTCTTTCCTGGTACCTGTCGCGTAGCAATTAATGCTTGAAACGGCGCATTAATTGGGTTGCCATAATGACAGACACGTGGCATCTCGTGGTTGGACCAATCTTGCGCAGAACCGAAAAAGTTACGTCGATTCTCGGCCCGGGCGTGGGGACACGACGTTTTCTGTCATGTTTGGCGGCTTTTGAGCTTTTAAAAGGAGTGTCCTTTCGAATAAACGTCCCGTTTATCGAGGAAACTTATCTATAAATACCTTTGTTTTCCTTCATTATTCACTTTCGCATCCTTTAACCCTTGAGCTAAAGTAATTAAACCGAGCGTAAATTTGGTCGGCTTCCCAAGTTCGAGAGACTTGAACTTAGGTATTTTTTCAAATACTCTTCCTTTACCTATAAATGTCTTCTTTTGAAGATAGTAGAGTCGTAGCTATAGTGTAGAAGTTGAAATTGAAGATCCTCCATCTGAACCCTCTGTTTATTTTTCACCAGAGACGGCGATCTCCGTCCCACGGTCCGAGTATTATCCAGATATCTTCTCCAGATTCTTCACGAGGTGGAACGTCCTTGGAGCGGACGCACACTATCTTTGACCCGACGCCAGTGACCGTTTATAGAGAAGGAACGGTGTATCAACCCGGACTGGTACAAGAGAATTCCGGTGAAGAATCGCCAAGTGTTGATTCTAAATCGTGCCGACCGAGAAGAAGATATGGATCCATCTCGAGCGGAGCGTGACAACGAGAGCGAGTAGATGAGTGTCCCGGGATTCGAGGCGGAAAGGCCACTAGGGCCCATAGGCCACCGTAATGGCGACGGTCGACAAGGAGGAGGACCTCGTCTTCGTGTCGAGCCTCGTTGGACGCCGAGTGACATAAACGATATCCCGAGCATGTTGATGATTCGGGAGGTGGATGAGCTCCGGCGGATATACCGTATTCCGAGCGGTATCTACTTTTGGGTACCGGACGGCACGGAAGTTCCCCAGTACCCACCAGAGGGTTGCACGGCTGTATTTGCTCCTAGCCTTTTATACGGTTTAAGATTTCCACTGCCGGCCTTCCTCACGCGGTGGTTTTGCAAGTGGGGTATGCATCCGACCCAAGTGCACCCTATTTTGGGAAGGATCATCGGCCTCCTGGTGATGTTTCACCTGGAAAAATATCCTCGCCCCAAATTTAAGGAGATGAACGAGCTCTTTGTATGGCGAGCGACTCCATCGTCTCGGGGTCACCATCCAGGATGGTATTACGCATGCACCCGATCGGGGTATCCGGACGGTTTGGTGGAGGGTCTCTCCTTCTTCTCTCGAAGGAGTGGAAGGATAAATGGTTAAGGTGAGGTGAGCGCGAGTGGCAAGCTCGTGTGGGGGATGGAGAAAGTGAGACCGTTCTTCATCCCCCATCAAATTTTGTTTTTGGTTACAGTAAGTCTTATCTTTTCCCTTTCCCTGCTTTTGCTGTTTATTGTCTTCTTTTCATAATTGTCCTTTCTTTCCACCTTTACAGGGAACCGGGCATCAAAGGGGCCTCTGTCGCCCACTTTTATTCGAAGGCTGGAGAACATCCAGGCCCGGGGAATCATGGACAGGCGGATTGAGAGGTTGGCCACTGAGGCCAACTTGGCCGCAGCTGGTTTGAGGCCTGCTTTGCCCGACGACCCCGAAGCCGAGGGGGCGGCTCGGGATGAGGCGGCCGAGCGGGGGGTGGAGGTCGAGAGAGTGCCTCAACAGAATCCTCTCGTTAATGAAGAAATACGGCCCCATTCTCCAGGGGATCAGCCGGCGAGAACTGAGCAAGCTGCGCCGCCTCCTGCGACGACTAGTCCTGCGGGCAGATCATCTGCGCCCGTAGGCGAACACGGTTTCCCGGAGCCGGCGAGTGCGGCTGCCGTTCGAGGTAGAACACTGTATTTCTTCCATTTCCTTTTGAGTTGTCTTTTTGCTTTCTTTTGATCTTTCTTTGATGTCGGTTGCTTTATGCAGGGCGTGGCCTGGATTTGCGTGCACGCCTTCGCAGTGTGAGGAATACAGCACGGCGAACTCGGGCGGCTGCCGATCCACCTGCGGATGTGGAGGCGGCTCGGAGAGAAGATATCCGGGCAGTAAACGCCCTGGCGATGGAGTGCCGGAGCGATCGCCGCTCTTCAAAGGAGAAGAGGGGGAATTGTGATGGAGGAGCCTGATCAGACTGAAAGGGTAGGTCGAGCGGCGCCCGAACATCCTGAACAGCCCCCGGAAAAGGAAGGTCCGCGAACTTTCTCGGATGACCTCGGCAGGGAAGGTCATTTCATTCCTCCAAACCAAGCAAGAGATGAATATTGCGAGGGAATGGTTGGACTACGCCCTCGATGGTTTGTGGAATTCGTTCGATGTGCCACGCCGACAGAGGAGCAATCAAGGGTCTTACCGGAGGCAGGTCGGGCCGCAATGACTGTCCCAGCCCGTGCCTGGACAAAAGGCATCGAGCAAGTGCGCTCGGAGATCAAGCCAAGAACAAATTCAATATGCTATGGCCATGTCTGGGCGGATGATTGGGCTCTTATGGCATGCGGTTGGGGGAACCCGCGAGTTGGAGAAAAAATATGCCGACCTGGAAAGGCGGCACGGGGATCTGCAGGAGGCCTATGCTACCCTCCAAGGGGTGCAAGAATCTTTTAAGACTCAAGCGGATGAGGCTATAGCTCGGGCCAACTCCGAGAGAGAGAGTGCTGCGAGGGCCGAGGCAGCAGCGAGATCGGGCCCGCAAGGCTGAAGAAGAGCTCAGGGTTAAGGTCGCCGAGCCGAACGTCCGCCATCGCCCGGCCGAGGAAATGGAGAGGCGTCTATCCGATGTACGCAGGGAGGCTGAAGAAGCCGCCCGTCGACAAACTGAGGAAGTTCGTAGAGAGGCCATTAAAGCTTACAAAGACTCCGAGGAGTATGCATTCATGTTAACCTGTGGCCATGCGACCAGTCTCCAAGAAATTCTTGATTTACTTAAGGGCGGGCGTCTTGTTGCTCGGCCTTGAGGAAGATTTGGCCCTTCTGGAGGCTGATCTCAATACCCTTCGGCCGAACTTTGCGGAGGCTTCTAATGTGCAGGGCTCCCCTCCTCCGGATGTGGAAGAAGTCGCCTCTAGCGGTGCCGTCGATATTCCGCCCCCTGCTCAGTCTTGATACTTTTATATGTAGCCCTAGGTAGGTAATTTGGCTTCGTGCCTCGAGATGTAACGGGCTCCGGCCTCCCCTATGTAATTATTTTTGAAGTAAAAATGAATTGTTATTTTCCTTTCCTGTGTATGTATTTCAAGCTTTTTGTGGATGCTCGGCTCTTTCCTTTTTGTAAGGTTGTTGCCTGTCTTCTTTTTTCCTCTTATTTTCCCAAGTACGGGGCTCGATTTTCGGTACTTCTGAGTGAGGGGGTCTGCTTGCCTTAATCGATTCTTGCACTCAGGGATATAAACCTGTCCATTTTGTATTTGAAATTTCGTGTATAAATTGAGTCTCTGATTTGCGCTTGGTGCGTAACCAAGTCTTGGTATTGTGCTCGGCGCGTAACCAAGTCTTTGTATTGTGCTCGGTGCGTAGCCAAGTCTTGATTTTGGTGCTCGGTGCGTAGCCGAGTCTTGATTTTGTGCTCGGTGCGTAACCAAGTCTTGATTTTGGTGCTCGGTGCGTAGCCGAGTCTTGGTATGGTGCTCGGTGCGTAACCAAGTCTTTATTTTGCTCGGTGCGTAACCGAGTCTTGGTATTGTGCTCGGTGCGTAACCAAGTCTTTATTGTGCTCTCGGTGCGAGCCGAGTCTTGGTATTGTGCTCGGTGCGTAACCAAGTCTTGTATTGTGCTCGGTGCGTAGCGAGTCTTTGTATTGTGCTCGGTGCGTAGCAAGTCTTGATTTTGGTGCTCGGTGCGAGCGAGTCTTGATTTTGTGCTCGGTGCGTAACCAAGTCTTGATTTTGGTGCTCGGTGCGTAGCGAGTCTTGGTATGGTGCTCGGTGCGTAACAAGTCTTTATTTTGCTCGGTGCGCAGAATCGAAGTCTTGGTATTGTGCTCGGTGCATAACCAAGTCTTTATTGTGCTCGGTGCGTGAGTCGAGTCTTGGTATTGTGCTCGGTGCGTAACCAAGTCTTGGTATTGTGCTCTGCGTAGCGAGTCTTTGTATTGTGCTCGGTGCGCGGCCGAGTCTTGATTTGTGGTGAGTAAAAACTTCATTTTCCTTTAAAGAGCTCACGAAATACCGGATGAAGGGATAACTCTTTGGAATCCTATCCGGATCGTAGATCGAGATCTTTATTGATAATACCGCCAGGTATGCTACATTCCATGGATGCGTAAATTTTTTCCACTTAAATATTCTAATCGGTATGCCCCACCGGATAAGACGTGGCGATCCGAAACGGGCCCTCCAGGTTGGCTTCAATGGGCTCGGTTGAATGCCCGTTGTCTTTTTCAATACAAGATCGCCGACCAAATCTTCTTTCTTTTACTTTCGAATTGTAGTACCTTTCGCTCCTTTGTTTATACATCGCATTTTTCATCTCTAAGATCGCACCTTTTTCCTCGAGCAGGTCTAGTTCGGCTCGGAGCGCGTCCTCATTACGCCTTCTTCAAAATTTGCAACTGAAAGTAGGGCTCCAATCTCGACAGAATCACCGCCTCGGCTCCATAAGCTAAAGAAAAAGGTGTTTCTCCCAGTGGTCTTTCGATGTGTCGTTCGTCAGATGACCATAGTACGCCAGGTAGTTCCTCCGGCCAATTGCCTTTAGACTCCTCCAATCTCGCCTTCAGGGGGTATACTTGAGTATTTTATTAACGGCCTCAACTTGTCCGTTCGATTCGGGGTGGTATGGAGTTGAGAAATGGTTTTTATGCGGAAACCTTCACAAAATTTCGGAACCTCGGTTTGTCGAATCGCTTTCCCATTATCAGTAATAATCGAATGTGGTATCCCAAATCTACAGATGATGGATACCCATTGGCAAACGGCCATGGGCTAAATAGTAAGTAAGTCGCATTCGGATGATATCCGACTGTGGTGCAAATCTCGCACCTCTCACATCTTTTGACGAGGTCGGTAGCATCCTTTTTTCGGGATGGCGATGAGTATCCTTGCCGTATTAATTTATAGGCTAACGTTTGGCCCCAGCCGTGGTTGCCGATATTCCCTCATGAACCTCTCGAAGTGCATAACTGCATCTGTCTCTAAAGGCAAAGCGTAGAAGTGGGATGGAGTACCCTCGTTTGTAGAGGATGCCGCCCACTAGTGTAAACCGAGCCGCTTGAGTTCGTAGTGTTCGGCAAGCCAGTTTTGTTTTCGTGTTGAACTCCTTTTCGTAGATATTGGATGATTGGGGTCATCCAAGTCTGCATTCGACGGTTTCGATTGCATATATTTTCTTTGCACCAAGTGACGGGCGCATTAGGTTGTGTGACAGTGACATCCGTGATGACATCTGTCCCTGGACTGGAGCCGAGCCGAGCTAAGGCATCTGCTTGCATGTTCTCGGCTCGGGGCACATGCAAGATTTTTGTCTTAAAATGTGATAATCTTTTCTTGACCAAATCCAAATATTGTGCAATTTTTGCTCTTTTCGCCAGACTCGCCGTTGATTTGATGAACAACCAACTGAGAGTCACTGTGAACCAATAGTTGTTTTAGGCCCATAGAGGCTGCCATATCTAAGCCTGCTAGGAGCGCCTCATATTCGGCTTCGTTGTTCGTTGCGGGGAACTGAAATCGTACGGCCGAGCAGTAGCATTTTTCATTTGGATCGATTATCACGACTCCGCCCCCTGCTCGGCCTGCAGCGGAAGAGCCGTCGACAAATAATTTCCATTCTTGGTCTTCCTTGACCTCCAATTGTATGGAAGGCGTGAATTCGGCCACAAAATCGGCTAGAGCCTGTCCTTTTATTGCAGTACGTGGTTCGTATATAATGTCAAATTGGCTAAGTTCGACAGCCCACTTAATCATCCGACCAGATGTATCAGGTCGGTGTAACACTTGTTTCAATGGATAGTTCGTCCCAGGATTCCAGGAGAAAATGGCGACGGAACAGCTGGCTGGCTCCATACTTGGGGCGGTCTTCGAGACTGTTCGCCATCCGGACCGCCTTCCAATTCGTTCAGACGGCGACGTAGGCGGTGTATTTCTACATCCCGTTCCTGCCATAAGCTAGGGCCTTGGACTTGATCGACCCTGAGTTGTTCCCGCTCGTCCGGAAACCTGAGCCGGGAACTTATCGATCGAGCTGGGCGAAAGGGATCAACTCCCAGTCGTCCGGCGAACACTGAGTGGGCACGACGATGTCGTGTTTGCTCTGGAAATGACTCTCTTATACGACATTTTGCTCTTCCTCATTTTCTCTTTGCCGTCTTCTGTCATGACGGACATGTTGTTCATTACCCGAACTGGCTTCTTGGGCTTCGTGGCGAGGAAGCCCGGGAATTTGAGGATTAATGTTAACATTTAGTTGTGGGTTGAGTGGGTTAGTATTTGCAAGGAATGGAGGGGGTGCTTGAGAGTTCGTGGTAGCGAGAGTTTGTGATATGAGTTGGTTCATTTGTTGTACAAAAGTTGGGTTGGCAATTAGCTGAGCGAAGGGAAACAAAGTAGTGCTCCCTGCTTCCGTTTGGGGTATATTTTGGCCATTAGTAGTCTGGCCAGTTTGGTTGTTCAAATGTTGCTCTTCAGTCACACGAGCATTTCTCGACTGATGACTCATTTTGTCTGTTATCAAGAAGCCAAACGTTAAATTTTACCTGGTTTTTACTTAACTTGCCTGTGCTTGGAATTCTGACTGGACCAATACGGGCCCTCCTTCTAGCGCCAATTTGTTGACGTGCGTTTTGGTCAACAAGTAGAAATACGTAAAAGGTTTAACACGTGGAAATGAAAACGTGCGTAACGTCTCTTTATTTCTGGCTAATTATGCCTTTCTTTGTATTTTGCCGAGCCGGAATATTGGGGTCGGTCCTTTTATCATTTGTTACTCCCTTTCTCTTTTCTTTTCCTTTTCAGACTTTTTATACCCCTTTTGAGTAAGTGGGTTTACAATAGTCATCTTTGCACTAACTATTCATTAATTAATAAAATAGCAAAAAGGGTGACACATGTCCCTCTATAGTTGTGCATGTCAGTCAAATTTGCCACTTGTCGACTTCTCTTCATAATTCTCTGACATGTGGCAGTTTCTGATACCGATAAAGTACTAAGCATGGGCGTGTGATTATTTTTACGAGGTTGTCGCGCGTGTGCTTCATATTGAAATCTGGGCTCGGGGCTCGGGGCTCGGCGGTCGTGTCGTGTGGTTGGGCGTGCTTGATTTGGGCTCTCGTGAGCGGCGAGCCTAATTAGTGACGATGTCGTAAATGACGTTATTGTTGACGTCACTCGCAGTCGCCTACTCGGAAATGTGTTATGCGATGACGTGGATTAATTTCTTCCGGCTCGGCTCGGGTGTCATCAACTAGGTGGAGGCCGAGTACTCTTGCAGCGACACTGCGTGCGGCCCAAGTTATAAGACTCTTGTTGCTCGGTCACATGCGTCTCTTTAGGTCCTCACGAGCCTTGGAAAGTCGCTTCTCCAACTCTTCGCACTTGATCCGCAGGACTGATCTCCTTAGCAAGCTTGTTTCGGCTTCATTCACAACTTATTGACAAAGCAAAGAATTCCATCAAGAAAAAGGTCAATGTGCGACGAGTTCGCAACGTTTTGTCATCGCACTTATTGGCGACGGTAATTCTTTAAAACCAACCATCGGTAATTTTTTTCACCCCTAGGAGTAATGGACGAGTGACGATATCTAAACTTCGAAATAGTCCCCCAAACAAGCAAAAATGCAAACTACATGGATTACGCAAGTAATATGACTCAATCTTTGGCGGTGGACAACATAACAAATCATAAAGCTGAGAAAAAGATAAATATAACTCATATATAATTACTAAGTTATATCTCTAAAGTTCTATCCAATTCAAAAATCATTTAGCATGAATATATGCGGGGACGGACGAGGAGGGGCCGTATATCACGGAGAATTTCATAATAGGGTCCAAATTTAGGAAAATCTATCACTTCAAGACCTAAAATTTAAATCTTCTCAAATCAAGACCCAAATTTAATTTTTTTTTTTCTCAAATGGGCCCTCCTCAAATTTTAGGTTCTCACTTCAAGACACAAATTTTTTTCATTCTCAAATCAAAACCCAATTTTTACTTTTTTCTCAAATCGAGATCCTCCCCAAATTTTGGGTTCTCACTTCAGGTTTTAGAATTTAACAAAAAGAGAAATAATAGTGTAATCTATCACTACACCACAAAAATTATTTTTTCTTCTGTTTCGTTTTTTTTTATTCATTCTTTTTTCTTAATCCATACTTATTGTCAATTTTGTTTAACGTGTATATACCGAGATCTATAAATTTAAATGTATATGTAGCCGTAAAGATGAAAAAAGTTGTAAAATATTTATTGGTTACTTAAAAAATAAGATATCCAAATTATGAATGGAAAAAAGTAGTAAAAAATTTTCGGTTACTAATTAAAAAAATAAGACATTCAAATTATGATTGAATTTTTGAGTCTTAAACAAGTATCGATTAGGAAAAAAGGAATGAGCAAAAAAATAAAAAGAGAAAAAAATAATTTTTGTGGTGGCGTGATAGATTATATTAGCGTTTCTCTTTTTGGTAAATTTTAAACTTGAAGTGAGAATCTTAAATTTGGGGGAGGGCCTAATTTGAGGGGGAAAATTGGGTCTTGATTTGAGAAGGTTGAAATTTTGGGTCTTGAATCGAGAACCCAAAATTTGAGGGAGACCTGGTTTGAGAAAAAGTAAAAATTGGGTCGTGATTTGAAAAGATTGAAATTTTGGGTCTTGAAGTGATAAATTTTCTTAAAATTGGACCCTATTATAAAATTCTCCGCATATCGCCCCCTCAAATTTTTATATTATGTAGTATATATATTTATATATAAAAATATCTCCCTAAATATTTCCAATCTCGCCACCCCTCTCTCAAATATTTTCAATTTCGCCCCCCATGCTACATTTTATGTGTTAGTCGTCCCTAGGGAGAAGACATTTTCTCATGACGATTGTCTTTCTTTTCTCTTAGTTGATACTCTGTTCACCTCCCATAGCATTATGTCTCCTATTAAGTTGCTGCTACCCACAACATAACCAAATCAATAAAATTTTCAAAAATGCATGCGGGAAAAAATAAAGAAAGAGAAAGGAGCTCAAATAACGCATGTGCTCAACCGAGATACAATTAGCCATTCAAACGAACTAATCACTTATATACAAAAGTACATGTCTCCTAATGTGAAATTGATCATAACAAGAAACATAAAAAACAAAAGAGATAGTTACCAAAACACTCGTGATGTTTGGGAATCATCGTGTTTGGTAGGTTTTTGTACAAGAAGTTTGCAAGTCAAACAACAGAACTGAATGATATTTCACAAATTTTCAGCAACAAATCATAGTGGCTTGATCAATCTTGAGGCCTCTATAAGTTTTTGGCGCAACTCCTGATTTCCAATCTCTAACGATGTTGCGAGTGAATCCCAAGCCTCGGAAAGATGATCTTCGTTGATGAGAGAATCCGTATTTAGGGCAAAAATTACTTCATTGGAATCTTCTTCACCTTCCTCAAGCTGGAGGGAGAAGACGTTGCCAAATACCTGCAAAATGTATTTTGTAGTTAGAAAAAACTACAAATTAGAGAAACTACCCCTAATTAGAAACAAAAAAAAACAGTTATATTTCAAAACTACACCCTCAAGAAGGGTATTTGCTAGGTGAATACAAACCTCAAGGGGAATTTGTAATTTTGAAAGATAATTGGAGCTTTTCTGTCACAATGCTAAACCTCGGAGGTAGTTTTTGTAATTACCCCTTACTTTTATATACTTCTTTCCTTACCTTCTTTAATCTTGAATGTATTTGACCCTTCAACCTGGAGGATGTTGTGGCCAAATTAATGACATATAGACCTTCCTGAGAAAGTGAATCTTTTACGGTCCAAAGAACTGATTCCATAACAAAAGCTGGCGCAGGAGAGATCAAAGGAGAACTACACAATTGAAAACTTGTAAGAAGAGCGTATATAAAGTGATGACAAAATTGATCATTTGAATAAAAGCTACATTACCTTGATTTTGGTGCGGCCACATCAACTATGAGTATGTCGATTTTGGAAGAGCCTATCCCGTCTGCATGAACTACAGTGCAACTATCTAATTACTTCTTGTGGAGTATATATATCATCTTACAACCAGTTATCGCTACAAACCTTCATGAGAATTTGCTTTCTCCATGATAAACTCAATTGCATTGGTTATATTTACCTGCACAATAAATACTAGAAGTAATTTGTAAAATATAAATTTTAATCATAATTTATGTCTACAAGAAACAAAATGAAAGGAAAATATATAGATTAATTACGAATAATTAAGTTATTATCAATAATTAATTGAATCAACTGGTATATCTCAAGCATAATTATGAATCAATAAAAAAAATAGAGTAAGCCTTTATTATGGGGCCTTATAAATAAAATCATAAAGTTTATGATCATAGTAACCTATTAATCCATGTCATAGCATTACACAACAGAAAGGGAAGAAAATACTAGAAGCCCACCAAAGAAGCTTATTAAAAGAATGAGTTAGAATAAGGAATAAAAAACTAAATGTGGTGGTTTGTACATGCAGATATATAGAGGTACTTCTAAAACTTCATTGTTGAGATCTTATATCATCGACTATTGCGGATATATAGAGGTACTTCTAAGAATTCATTGTTGAGACCTTATATTAGCGTCTATGCCGATTTATAAGTATTGGATAACATTTGGGATTTGACTGCTTGGACTGGCAAGACTCAAACCTGCACCAATGACCCAGTACAAGGAGTTCAGGACCCCTAAGACAGGGGGGTTGAACATGTCCTTAACCATGGTTGGGTGACATGTTTGTTTGGTTTCTGCTGATGTATTTTATGTGTGGTTGATTTTCTTAACCACATGTACTTCTTTTAAACTTACTGTTTTATATTGCAACATTATTAATTTTCTTAACCCATTTCCCTCCCCGCCACCACCCCTACCCTATAGTTTGAGGTAGGGAATATTAAGTGTTACCTTTAAGCGTTCATCTTCTCTAAAATCAAAATATTCTTTAGCAACATCCAACATCACATGATCTAACTCAAGGACCTGGAAAATTAAGAATTTTAATAAAGGGCATGATAGCAAAACATAGAGATATACATGATTCATAATTTTATTGCACCTCAATATTTAGAAAAGGCAGGTGAATGTTCATAAACATCGGCAGTAATCCTGCTCCTAGACCAATAACGAACGTTTTGATCTTGAAAAGAGGGACAAGACCAATAACCATTGTTTTGACCTGAAAAAAGAGGGGAAAAAGCAACTTAGTTGGAGATTTTTTTTTTTTTTTTAAGTTGAAGCCACGAGCCCAAACTCTAGACTGCTCATAGGTGAGGTGACACATAAAAAGAGCATAGGCAGAGGCTCGATGAGGCAGATACAATTTTTGATAGGTTATATAGATCGTAAGTAAAGAGCCTTGCATCCCCAACCCACTCAAATCATGATAACAACAAGAATAATACTAATAAGAAACATTAACAACAAGAATGGGTCGACATCAATACGAAAATGAAACTAATTTTCCTAATAATTCGTGTATGTACTCACTTAATATGTTAGTAGAATCATAAGAAATCTGTATAAATGAGAACAACCAAAATTTCATTGATGTGGTTTAATTAAGATGTACGAGAACACACACAGCAAAAAAAAAAAAAAAATGTATTGTTATGCAACTAGGATTTCTAAAACAATGTGTGGAAATGGACCTTGACCATATTGTTGTTAGTCCTTGCTATAATAATACAAATGACAAACATTAATTTGTATAGAGGATTCAATTACATTATTAAACATCAATATGAATAGCAATTGTGGGGTGGAGGTAGGGGTTCAAATCCCTACTCCATCAATTTGCTCCCGAGGCATATATTATTAGATTGGGCTTTATCAAAAAATAAATAAATAAGGAATAATAATAATAATAATAATAATAATAATAATAACAATTAATAATAATAATAATAAATTTTCAAAATTTAGACATTAATGTGAACAGCAAATTACAGAAACATAGTCCACGAGTGACTTATGCAGGTTTGCTAACTTTGTTCAGGAACAGTTAAGACAATGTAGTAACTTAAATGTGCTTTCAAGAGAAAGTAGATGGCTCACCAATCGTTTCAAATGTACAGAAAACAACATTAATCCAGAAATAATGGCGGCATGCTGTGGACTTGTCAAATAGTTGTTATGAACTTTCATTGTACCACTTGATGCTGCCCCATCAAAGATGAAAAAGACGAGTCACAAGTTAATGAAAATGAACAAATATTATTACTTCCACTTCTCAGCTGTACATAACAATTAGCATAAAGAGTGAAACCAAATATGCAACTGGGACCTAAAAAGACATCAATAGACACAACCTTTTTGCCTAGCATTATGAAAAGGAAAATACTTGACAATGGACATAACATTTTTGCAACATGAACTTAAGTCCACCGATCCTATAATATATTGGAACTGAAAGCTTCATAAATAGGCTTACAAATTAAAGATACACTGAAGGAAACAAATGCAGTGACTTTGCTATCTAACTAGTAGCATAAAAACAAATCAACTAATGTCAATTGCTCAAGTATTCACTTAATATGTTACTTGTGGTGTCATAAGAAATTTATAAAAGTGAGATGTTTCATTTTGGGGGTAGATGTGATGCAACAAGTTCAAACAAAACCTGTTTGGTTATGCTGTTAATTCACTGTAAAAGATAAACATCAAATACCGAACATGAGACAGAAATCTCATATGTGACCATAAATGGCACCCAGAAACACTTATGCCAAATTTTTTTAGACTTACAGAACTTTTCCCTGTTTAAGATGGAATTTGATCATTCAGCGAGTAAATTAAAATGGAGGAAAAAGTCTAACAGGCATCAATTCTTCTTGTAAACAGCATATTATATATTATATGAATAAAAAAGACCCATACCAGAAATTAATTTTAGAAACAATTTGGACTTCTGTATAATTTAGTGAGTAACATCATATCGGAAAATATTAGAATCTCAGTCAAGTAATCTGATATCTCAAAGAAAAAATTTCAGAGAAACAAATGAAGAGAGAGAGTAGATCAGACCTTCACCACGAGACCCAGATGAGTGAGAATGAGATTTTCTATGCTTTCCTTTCTTCCTGGTTTTGGAACTTGCATGCACTTTCTTTTTCTCTACTTCATCTGAAGTTCCAACACGTCCTTCTCTCGATACAAGAACTTCAGATAGCACCAAGCTCGCAATAGTAAGGCGGCGGATTGTTAAATGCTTAGGTGGAAAGCGACGACCAGCCCTTTCGTAGATCACATCTTCTATAACTATTAAACCATTCAAGGCAGAAGTAACCTGGAATACCAAAAGAACAAAATATCAAAATGGAAAAAGATAGATGAAAATATATATAGTAAGAGCCATAGATGTAATCATGGAGAAATGAAACTCTCAGTAACCAATTATTATGCTGAAAGCTCCTTTTTCCCCATAAGATGCTGCTGATATTATAGGTTGTGCAGGTCAAGCAAATCATCAGTTTAAATAAAGTGGAACTGACCCTCAATAGTAATTAACTGTTAAAAGAGTTGAGATGAGCTGGTGAACAGAACTGAATACAGTAAATTTATATAATATGATGCAAGGTGTATTAAGAGAATTATGTATTCAAGTCACATGAGCAAGTCTATAATGATAGTCAATGTCAACCATGCAAGGTGTATTAGAAAGCACATAATGAATATTAGAATTCAAAAAGATAAGTCTCCACATTACTATAGCATGAGAGCACATCAATTTCATAGTTATAGCACACAGGAACTAGAACCAGTTCTACACATGAAAAAGAGACAATCAATAGACATTGATTAAAAAAAACAAGAGATAGTAATTCTTCAACCTGGTGAACAATTTTTCGCTGCTTAATTAGTCTATCACCTGCAACCATAAACCTGCAAAAGGATGAACTCGAGTAAGTGTAAGGAAAAAGGAAGCTACATTTCATCTAAAATTTGGCAATTTTTTCGTTATACATAACAAGGAAAAGGTGTAATGCACCCACAACATCAGAAATACTTAAATGCTTTGTCTTTTCTCGTTTTATCAGTGCCCCATAGTTTAATTATAATGACAGAGTTAAAAAGCACCTTTCGAGCAGTTGCAAGTTCCACAGAATTGACAGAGAATAAAATGAGAGAAAGAAAAAATCTGTAAATTCATTCAGCAGCAAATTACACTCCATTCACTTAACCTTATATTCCTGACATCTAACTTGATGGTCCCATGACAATGACAAAAAAGAAATACGAAAATCAAAAAATTATCTCAGCATTTTCTTGACAAGTGCAATGCCTTAACCAACTGGGGTTTCTTAATGAGTCGCTTGGCTTTGTGGAGTTCTTCTCCATTACAGGCTTATCTTTCTTGGCTGTATCACCCATTGGTTGGGCTGTTCACATAATGTAAAGTTCTGGCTGCTGCTTATACAAACATAAATATTTGTTTATTTTTCGGTTACAAAAACAGAGATTTTACAGATAAATGGAGTAAAATATATACCAGGCCCATGGTGCTTGCCAATGATAAAAATGAATATATATAAACCTCATAAAGCAGAATAAAGGCCCAGGAATAAGATGCAGACAAAAACAAATAGCAATATCTCGATGCATATGAATATAACTGCGTTGCTTCTGCCTTCTCTCACAAGCCCAAAGCATCAAGTAGCTTTATCAATGCACACCTTCACAGTCCCCTAGAGCAGCGCTTGGACTTACTTCAAAAGTATTCTTTAAACATAATTATATAATTTAGCCAACCCCAGAAGGGAAAGACAAAAAAAGATATACTGCATACCTCTCGTGCTTGTAAATAAGTTGGAGTCAATCAAGTAACTGACTGTTGGGAAAAACGGATCCCACATTCATCCCCTAGGGACCAGCAGAAATAATCGAGAAATAAAATGAAAAATAACAACAATCCACAACACAAGAATTTACGTGGAAACTCCGAAACTGGGGTAAACTACGGCCCACAGAGAAAGAAATTGCACTATGTGTAACATTTTTACAATCACACAGATATTCTCTCTCCCGACCCCAATACCCCTACACTCTTACAAACCTTTGACTAACTCACATCTCTCTCCCAACTCTCCATACTAGAGAATACAAGAAAGGAATTTAAGTAGAGTCAAACCACAAAAGTTAAAAGGTATTTGACTGGTGAAACCACACCACATGGGTTCCTTAAATAACCTTAAGGTCCCCATCACTTTTGTTCCACAAGCAAATGGGACAAACCCCTTCTTTTATTTGACACAAACCAACAATTTTCACTTGGCAAAATAAATGAAGTTCCATTCTTCGCCGACAATCATGACTCTCAAACCAGAAGAACCATCATTCTCAAACCAGAGAACCCTACTCCACCATATGAGTGAACCACTTAGAATACACCATTTTAAGAATTTTTTCAAGCACATGCCATCCACTTTTGGCCCTCCTAGAAGTCCTTGACCATCGACATAACACACACCTTGTATCAATGCCAAACTGACACCTGTGGTAAACCTATGTCAAACCAATGCCTGTGTGAAATTCCACCACACCCTGCATCCATGACAAGCCAATGCCCGTGTGCAAATTCCTAGACCCGCTAACAAAACCACATCCTCTTTCATGGCAACTTGACATGTCAAAAGGACATATATTTTCTCATCAGAGAAAATCCTCACTATCACAATGTTAGCCCGGATTAGGTGTTGTTTGTCGGATCGGCTCCACCTCCACATGTGATTCACTTTCAAAGCCTTGTTTAACCCCGATTATAACATCACATCTCGACTTATACTTGCAATAAGCCAAACATGAACCTTCCATCAAATTTCTCCACTTGCTTGAACCACTCTGGCCGGATGAACAACCGCCTCCAATAAGACCCCGGAACCCACTTAAGAAATCTTTTACGATGTGGAAGGTCGACATCGCTGCGACCACGAGCATACTCGGAATTTCGGAGAACCGACCCAGGCTCGATACTACTTGTTGGGAAAACGGATCCCACATTCATCCACTAGGGACGAGCAGAAATAGCACATAAATAAAATGAAAAATAACAACAATCCACAACGCAAGAATTTACGTGAAACTCCAAAATCGAGAAAAACTCCGAACTCTCCATACTAGAAAATATAAGAAAGGAATTTAAATAGAGTCAAACCACAAAGATTAAAATGTATTTGGTGGTGCACTTGAAACCACACCACATGGGCTCTTCAAGCAATGTGGGACAAAACCCTTTCTTTTATTTGACACAAAACCAACACGACGCGGTGTTCCACTCAACTAACAGAGATGACAGTCATACGTGAAGAATCCCACCCCTTCCCCACCCTCCATCCCCTCTTGGTTTCAAATGCTTCCTTCTCCATTCCCCAACAAAGCGACAAAAATTGCAATCATCATGATCTTCTTACCAAGAATGTAATCCCATCATATTCTCAAAGATGCCATCTTACTTGCAATATCAAAACTTGATTATTGAAAACTTTGAGATACATATAAGGGAAGATCAAGACAAATCAAGGCTTATATCCAACAACAAAAGATATATTAGAACAATTTCACATATCGGGAATTACCTCACTTGGTATCTTCACAACTCTTTTAACCCCAACTAAAGATCTTTATACAATTGAAGTGCGAGAACTTAGTGCAAACAAGACTTCAACCAAGCCAACAAAAGATCGAAAATGCACATAAAGTCAAGCGTCAACTTACGATAACTAATAAGTGACTAAAGAATATACACCAACGATTATGTGGAAATGACTTTTTGTACATAAACTAGCATGGTCGAGGTGAAATCAAGAGCTAAAAGCACCCGAATGAAATCGATCACATACATCTTTCTAATGGATAAGTAGATACCGATAGATACTTACGGAAAGTCAAAGCCATCATCACAATCTACAGAGAATATTTTCTTGACTAAGGTGATACAAAGCCTCTTACAAAACAACCAAGAAAAATAAGAGACAAGAAGTTATAAAATTTACAAAGAGCAAGATAGATAATGCTCTAGAAAATAAAGTTGGATACACCACGATATCATTCATGGGAACATTTGCATGCGGGTTCCAAAGATAACCTAAAACGAATAAAAAACATTCTATAAATGAAAGATCAAATAATTACAGATGAAATAAAGGAAGAAAGTAAAATGTATTTACAGGTAACGGCAAATGTTTACCATCAGTAATCGGGCAGTTTCACAGCTCTCAACAAGTAGCCATTGTCCTTCAGAGAAGGATAGCATCCATCCAAGAGTGCACAACTGAAATATAAATTTTGGTTATATGCCATTCGGATTGAAAGCAAATGAGGTTAACAAGATAAGCCAAAAATTCTGTGGAACCATATAGCACAAAGGGGACACCTTCAAATTACTAACAAGAAACAAGTAACCAAAGTTCCAAGGTCTAACCATTATTTGAAATTGAAATAGCAAGGCCATTAAAATGACAAGAAAAAAAAAACCATGTTTGAAAATAAAGGGAAGACTGTTAAGGGAAGAAAGCATTCTTTATTTCGTGTTACCCAAAGCATTAGGCATAAAGAGCACAAATGGACGCAATGTTGTGCAGGTTGACAATAGTTGAATCAGAAATTTAACTGACAGGAAAAACATGCTCCCTCATCCCATAAATAAACAATTAGAAAAATTAAATTAAAAAAAAGTGATAATTGTTTAAAATCATCTCAGAATAATACTGCACTTCCAGTTCCAGATTAGGGTGCTGGTATTTGATTCACACACCCATGATGTACGACTTTTTGAATCAAATTTAAGTATAACTAACTTCAAATTTTCTAGAACTAAAGAACAATAGAATCTCAAACAGTAAATAAGAATGACAAGTAAAACAACGTGGAACTGTCATCAAATAGCATCTTAAGATTTGGGAGAAAAGAAAGGTACTGACTTTGGGAACAACGAATACACAGAACTGATGGGAGAAAGGTCCAGAATCTAGCTGAGCATCAAGAAGTATGCAGTTATAGCCGAAATGAGCTTTACCAAAACTAAACTTCAACCTACGACCTGGTTCATGCATCCTAATGTGTGCTTTCATCCCAATAATCAGGTCTTCAAGTGGGATGAACACATCCGAAGCATTGGAATATCCTGTGCGAACCTTTTTTTCTCTTTCAAGTGCTTCATTGAATTTATCAGCCTAAAAAAAACAATGGTGAAAAAGTAAACCTATTTCTCCATATATATTTGTTGAGTTGAGCCTCTGACAAGAAACAGATAAAATTGATTATATACAAAACTTAAATCCCTCTGGAAAGGGTATTGTGTAAATTTAAAATATTTGAATAGAAGTATTAAGGGTATATATAATTTATGAAGTTAGATTATAAGGTTAGCAGAATAGGTTAGGATAATTTTTATAAAATAGATTAAACTTTAGGGTGGTTATTATAGTTAATTCTACAAATGAAGATAAATTATCTGACCAAAGGGCATATTCTTTTTTTTTAAGAGAACATTTCAAGGTTCACGTGTTTTTACCCGATAACCATGACGTTCAGCAGAATATTCATCTAGAAATAATGATATCTGTGAAACAACAGTAGAAACAAGTTTCTCAGCAACCACCATAAAAGCCTGTTCGTGGTCTCTAGGTTCAAGAGCAATGGCATGAAGAATCAATTTCCACCCAAAGCAAAACTTTCGAAAAAGTAGATCTGAGAGAAAGTCATGATGGAAAACGGTATCAATGTAAAATTTGGAGCAGGGAGGCGGCATTAGAAAAAAGGATACTGAATAAATATCCAACTCATATTTTTACATTCACCGATATCAGAATAAGAAAGTAAGTGACATTGAAGAAGAAACAGATGAGCTATAGATTGCAAAAGCAAATTCTCTAGAAGCCATTTTCCTTCAAAGTACCTAACACATCGGGTTCCGCCAAGGTGACACAAATATATTTTCCTCCAGCTTTTAACAACCTTTTCACCTGGTAATACACAAAAGATACTAGATAAGTCAGGCTTTTGGACTCATCATGAATAACAAGATTGAAGTTAGTATCATTTCAAATAACGCTTTCATACACCTCGGACAAATATCGATTTCCAAATCTGGGGCCAACCTCGGGATCCATCAGATTATCCAATCCTCCCTTATCGAGAATGGCATCAAAGCTCTCCTTTTCAAACTGAATCAAAGACAAAATCATTAGAAAACAAGGAAGCAAGTAAGATGTGAGTTGCACGAAATAGAATTAGGCATGAGTTAGATGATAATTAGCATGAGGGATTGATGAAAGCATAGCAACTGACAGCTACCAATTAGATGCAACTGTCCAAACCAAAAGAAAGGAGGATAATGAAAATAAGCCAGCAAATTATTCAAATCCATTTTTTCCTGCCAACAGCATAAAAGTTTGATGAGATAAACGAAACTTAGGACAGTTGTGACTTGTGAATACAAGTTTAACAAGAAATAGCAAACAGAACAAACGTTAATATAGTCTCGTGCTACTAAAATGAGTGTCCTTGAGTTGAGTTAGGTCCTGTATGAGTGCAACTATCTTTAGCATTGGCTTGGTTGATAATCAATCACAGAGACCAAAATTTAGATGTTGAAGGTTCAATTACCATCCAACAAAAGTTCACAGTGAGACTCCAATGAAATATCCGTACATATTGGACTCTGATTCACCATTCAGCATAACTAGCATATGGACTCTGATCCACCAATGAACCTAACAGGTTTCTAGTTGCTACTTTATGTTTTATATGGGTTCAATGGGTGACAGAAACGAGTTATTGAAGAAAAAGGGATCTATTTGGAATAATCAAAGCAGTTCTCTCTTCCATTAATGTTTATTGGTCTAATTGTTCCCTGGCCTTTATTTAATTGATCATATGTTCAGCAAGCTTTCACCTAAAAAGGTTCGTTTAAATCATTAGAGTGCAAGGCAAAAGAGTTCAGTGATTTGGGCAGAACTTATCATCCATATGGAACACAAAATGTTTCACATTTGGCACTTTAATGACTTGTACTGTTTTCCCATGTAAACTCATGCGGGGCAGAAATATGTTCCCCTTTATTATCTTCCATCTCATGCAAATAGCAATTTGACAATGCAGCTCTCATGTAACAATCTGCTAAATTCATATCAAAGCAAAAACATTGATCAATCTATTATATGCTACCGCATTTTGCACATACAAAGACACTTGTTTCTTCTTTGCTTATTATCCCTTTGCAGTTTTGGTGCCTAATAACCAAGGTGGCACTATTTCAGCAACTACTGAAGTATATCTACATTGAAGTTGTCTTTCAGAAAACAAAACAGAAAACAGATCTTATGGATCGAGGTTATTTCTATTGTAGGATAAGTGTAGGGCGCTTAAGATGAGGATACCTATGAAGACTACACTTTGATAACTGTCATAGATAAGCAACTCAGAACTTCAACTAAATATTTTCTGATCACTTTTAGGTAATTTAAGTTATGATGCTACATTAAAAGAGCTTATTACTTTCAAATTTATGAAAGATAATTATAACATGGACATCTTGCTCTCAATGCTTCCTCATTTCAACAATATCAGTCTAGCTCTTGAAAACAATACTCAGGGCCAAAAGATAGTATAATATTGGATTCAAACGTTTTTGGTTTACCCCACTCTTCTTTTTAATGGAGGGATAATTACAAAAGGTACCCTCAGGTTTGACCTAATAAAAAAAAAACAACTAACTTTTAGAATTACAAATAGACCCTTGAGGTTTCATTCAAGTGTTAAAATTAAGGTGTAGATCGCGAATGATTTTATAAATATGAAGGGGATCTTGAACTATTTTTTCTTATGAAGGGTAAAATGCTAGACAAAATAAATCCTTGGGGTATTTTTGTAATTTCAAAAGTTAGCTGAGTTTTTTTGTAATTAGGTCAAACCTCAAGGGTACTTTTTTAATTAACCCTTTAATGAATGGAATAATTAAGCCTCAAGTACGGATGTAGAAAATTGTTTATAATTTCAGATTGGCAATTTTGGAGATGCAATAATACCAAAAACGTCAGATTTCTTCCCGTCACCCATATCACCTCAATCTCAACCAGTCAACTTGAAAGTCAAAATTCTAGAAAACCCATATCAGCACTACATCCCAAGAACAGACAACAAGAAATTAAACTAGTGAATATTACCTAATACCTCTACTGACTAATAATTGATTTTGTTAATTCGATCGATTATCTTAATACTCAACTTGCTACCTTTACTTACTAATAATAAATCACAAAATAGTGAATAATATAAGTCCAAAATCACATTGCTTGAATACAGCGACGATCGCAAATATTACCTCCGTTCTACCCATGTCCATAGCGCGCCACTTCATCCGCGGCCGTTCTCTCACGTTCCTCCTCATCATGTGTGATATAACCACTTTTGAGAAATCCACATTTGCTATATTCGTAAACCCAGCATCATACAGAAGCTCCGACAGCCTCGAGTTCCCACACCCAGGCACCAAAATACTCACCTCCTCCGATGGCACAGCCGCCGCCGCCGCCGGGGCTGCGTCGGATTCCGGCTGTTGTGGTGATGACGATGGAAATACGAGATAACTTGTGAGTAAGCCTTCGAGTTTGGGCCACTCGGCGTACCATTCTAAGGACTCGTCGCAGCCTCCTTTAGTGAAAAATAGGTCCCAATGATCTTTGCGCAAGGAGTCTGAATTACCTGCATACTCCTCTATGAGATTTTCCACCATTTTCGTGGCGCTTCGGTCTCTGTGTGCTTGAAATGGCGGTTTCAAGGTCTGTGCGCTCTCTAATTTTTTTCAAAAAAAATGCAAATCAGTTAGGATTAACTGAAGGCCTGTTAGGATTAAGAGTGCGTTTATAGTTAGTTGCCGAAACAAATAGTGTGGGCTAATTACAATAAAATCGAGAGATGTTTTAAAATAACAAAAGGTCCCGAGTTTATTATGTTTTTAATTTAAGGGAATATTTGTAATATTTTTATGGTAAAAAATACTAGTCCCCTCAAACTATGCGATTTTTTGTACTTTACCATATTCACTAATTTACTTTACATTTTACCATATATACTTACGGCAATAGTCGTCGGAATATTCTCATAACATTCGACGCAAGCTTCCATGTGAGGGCAAAGTTGTATTTGCCAAAAATTCAAACATAAGTTGTTACGTATGAACTTTGTTAAGAATTTCAATTTGCCATATGAGTTTTATACAATTTCACTTTACCATATCAATTTAAAAGAAAATTTTAATTTCACCTAAAGCGAACTTTCAAGATTATACGAGCCTAGGGGATGAAGTTAAACCTCGCAAATGCACTTTTGGGGTTCAAGAGGGGAAATTTATGGGATTCATGGCCAATGAAAGAGGCATCGAGTTGAACCCATAAAAGAGAAAAACGATCTTGGAAATGGCCTCACCTAGAATTGTTAACAAGGTCCATCAGTTGATAGGGAAGCTAGCCTCGTTAAACAGATTCATTTCGAGGTCAGTGATAGAAAACTAGTTTCTTCTCCACGTTAAGAAATATAAACAAATTTAAGTGGACAGAAGAGTGTGAAAGGGCCTTCGAGGAACTAAAAGCGTATTTAAGGTCACCACCCCTATTGTCAAAGCATGAAAAATGCAAACCACTCTTTGTATACTTGGTTGTGTCCAAACGGAGCAGTTAGCACGATTTTAGTTAAAGAAGAGATGGGATGCACAAGCTCGTTTATTATTTGAGTAAATTACTGCAAGGAGTCGAAGAAAGGTACCTAGAATCAGAAAAGTTAGCACTATCTTTGGTAGGGTAAGCAAGGAAATTACACCCATATTTCTAGTCCCATTAGATTATTGTCATTATAAATCAACCCTTGAGACAAATCTTAGGGAGGCCAGAACTATCAGGTCACCTCGTCAAGTGGTCAATAGTTCTAGAGGAGTTCAACATCATGTATCAATACAAGTCGGCAATCAAAGCCCAAGCTGGCCGATTTCGTCAATGAAGCTACAATATTGGAACCAACGACCCAAAGAAAAACAACATGCATGGATCATGCATGTCGATGGCTCATGTAACTCGATGGCACATCTGTAGCAATGGGATGAGGAGCTAGGATCCTATTATAAGGACCATATTCATTCGCAGTAGAGGTCGCATTGAAGCTTGATTTTGAGGTAAAAAATAATGAGGTTGAATATGAAGCTCTAATCGTTGGAATGAAGATAGCATACAAGTGTATGTTAAGAGACTCATCACTTACACTGATTCACAGTTAGTCGTTATACAATTGGAGGGCTCATTTGAAGCAAAAGACAAATCCATGGTGAAATATTTGAATAGAACCAAGAAGTTGGTAGGTAATTTCGAATCTTTGTAACTGCAATAGATCCTTAGAGAGGAAAATGACAAAGTAGACGTTTTAGCACGCTTCGCCAATACGATATCAGGAACAAACTCGAGGAAGGTAGTAGTGTCCATAGAGAATCAATCCGAAGTGGAATCGGAGAGCAGACCCATAGATCACTATTTGAAGAAGGCTTTAATCCTCCACATCGGAGCACCAGGTGCACTGAATTGAAAGACTCCGAGAATTCTTGAGATTGGAAACCCAACTAGCGAATCCGAGCAAGGCAAGCAGAATACAAACAAGAGCCTCAAGATTTTAGTTAATTGGAGAAGACATGTATAAGAGGTATGCACAACATGTGATGAGAGAAATACATGAGTGAAATTGCGGGAACCATTCAGGAAGTTGTTCGGTACTCAGAAAATTCTAAGGCAAAGATTTTTGGCCTATGCTGACAAAATATGCTATTGAGTTCGTCGAAAAATGTGAGAAAAGCCAATTTCATGCCAATTTGACACACCAACCAGTGAATCCTTTGGAGACAATCCCTATCGCATGCCCATTGCATCAACGATAGATTGATATTTTGGGACCCTTTCCAGTAGCAAGGGCACAAAAAATGTCCATCATCGTAGGAGTGGAGTACTTCTCGAAATGGATCGAGGTTGAGGCAATAGCCAAGATATCAGGACACGAGTTCATGAACTTTATATGGGAAAAATCATTAGTAGATTTAGGCTTTCTATAACCCTCATCTCAGACAATGGAACGTTGTTTCAATGAAGGAAAGTTCGAACTTGGTGTGAAGAAATGAAAGTTCGCAAAACTTCACAGCTATAGGGAATCCACACGCTAATAGTCAAACTGAGGTGCCGAACTGAATCATATTACAACATTTGAAGGCTAGGTTAGGTGCAGTGAAGTCATACTGGGTGGAAGAGCTTCTCGGGGTTCTCCGGGCCTATCGAACCACACCAAGAACATCCATGGGAGATACACTATTTGGGTGGGTATTTGGATTTGAGGTTGTTATCCTAGTGGAAATAAGAGAGATCTCCCACAAGGTAGCCCATCATGACCCCGTACTGAATGAGGAAGCTCAAATGTTGGATCTGGAAATAATCAAAGAAATGAGAGAGAACCATCATACAATTACAAGCAATCAAGGGAATGATGCGAGCCACATATGACAAATGGGTGCACGGATTCAAGTAGGAGACGTAGTGCTGATGAAAGTCGAAGTATCAAAGCACATAGGAAAACTTGAAGCGAATTGGGAAGGAACGTTTGTTGTAGGCGGAAATGTCCTTTCATTATTATGATTATAATATTATATATGTATTTATTTAATCCCATTAATTATCGATTAATTAGTGGACTACAGTTGGAATAATCCATCCCACAAGGTCTGAATCCAGCCCATGTGTCGTTTTCTCCCCGAATCTCATTGTAAGTCATATTATGATATTCTCGTATTTCGTATTCAGTAATTTCTGTATAGCTTAATATTATCACTACTGACTTGAGCGTCAGAGGGGCTTACATAGGACCATCCCATCGACCCCCTAATCTTGTTCTGTATGTTGCATGTTAGTTCCTATCCGAAGAATCTACCATCTCTAAAGAAAAACTGGACCGACTTATCAGATTCCTTGACTAGGAGTTAGCTGCAAGAAAAGGCAGCATCACCTTTCAAGGTAACAAAGAAAACTGAACAGAGCACATACCGCCTAGAAGATATGGAAGGGAAAGAGCTCCCTAGACCATGGAACATTCACAATTTGCGCAAGTTTTATACTTAGGTAATGTTTTGAATATCCTTATCCATTTTGAAAGCATATATAAAATGTTAATGGATGAGTAAAAATACCCCTTTGTTTTGTGAAAACTCTTGTGAACAGGTTCAAAGAAGAGACCCTATGAGGCTCGCCCTATCATTAAGCCAAAAATGATCTAGAAACAATCGCAACAACTAAATAACAGACCCTACGCGCTCGCCCCTAACATTAAACCAAAATCGATCTATTAACGATCGCGGTAACCAAAGAAGTGAACCTACGGGCTCTCTCTAGCCTTAAGCCAAAAGCGATCTGGAAAAGATAGCAACAACTAATGAAGCGACCCTACGGGTCTCGCTCTAACACCAAGTCAAAAGTGATCTGGGAAAGATTGTGGCAACTAAAGAAGCGACACTACGAGGCTCGTCCCAATCTTAAGCCAAAGAATTATAAACTATCGCGGTAAAAAAAGAAGTGACCTACTAGGAAACAAAAAGAATAAATGAGGTAAAAATGAAACAAAACAGAGGCCGAAATCTTAAAAAAATAAGTAGATGCCTTGCGCGAAATATTATACCTTTACAAAACACTCTAAACTTCTAAGAAGATAGCTTGGGGTTACAATTGTATCTTTACAAACATATAGGTCACCTAAGTTAAAGAACGGTTTACATGAACTGTGAGGCATGCCATTTACAAAAATCGACCTTGAAATGCTTAAGTTTCCTCGTCATCATTTTCAACATCAATGACCTCCGGAGGATGCTCCGTAGTAGCAATATGAGAGCACATCAATTCAGTGAACTCGTCAGTCTCTTCCAAACCTTCAACCAATATTGTAAAAAGCGCTAGGAGCTCGCTAGGCGGCAGATCGGGGCCTAGCGCCTAGGCGGGTTAGGCGGGACCTGTGTCAAAAATCAGAGTTACTAAAGCAGCTATGAAAGATAGAAAGATGACAGATGAAGAAAATCTTCATTTTGTATTGACTGTGAATTGAAAACCAATATTTTTGTGTACTATTTACAATGACCTCTCTGCAACCTTTATACAATCTGAGAATAGCTAAAAACAAAAGGAATAAAAATCTGTTACTAAATTCTATCTGCAGACTATATGACTCAACACTAGTTTGTTATTTATGCAGCTGGAATATTCTCTGATCTTTGCACCAAATCATTCTCTGCTTCATGGTGCACTGCTCCCTTGATGTTTCTACCTTGATCTTGACTTTGTTTGATAACAATATTCTGATACTCCCCCTCAATATGGGAGTAGATATTAATGATGCCCATCTTGGACAATAAGAAGTGGAAACTGGTACTTGGAAGAGCTTTTGTAAAAATATCAGCCAGCTGAAACCGGGACCCAATGTGAACAAGCTGAATCATTCCTGCTGAAACTTTTCACGTACAAAATGGCAATCCAATTCGATATGTTTGGTTCTTTCATGAAAAATGGGGTTCTTGGTGAGATGTATGGCTGAAAGATTATCACAAAAAAGCAAGGCTGGTTTGATGTCCAAACAGTTGAAATCCTTCAACAAATATGTTAACCAAATGATCTCACAACTAGTCTGTGCAAGGGCCCTGTACTCTGCCTCTGCGGAAGATCTCGAGACAGTGGCTTGTTTCTTGAACGCCATGAAATTAACGAATCTCCAAGAAATATGCAAAATCCAGTTGTCGACCGTCTAGTGCTAGGGCATGCAGCCCAATCCGAATCACAGTAGGCTTTCAATTGAACATCGGACTGAGAAGAATAAAAAAGTCCCTGACCAATAGAACTTTTCAAATACTTAAAAATACGGTGAGCAGCATGCAAGTGATCTTCAGTAGGCTTATCCATGAACTGACTTAAAAAATGAACACCATAAGTTATATCAGGCCGAGTAATGGATAAATAAATCAACCTCCCTATGAGCCGTCTATATGCAGTAGGATCAGAGAGAAGAGCACTAACACTTTTGTGCAAATTATTGTTTACTTCAACTGGTGTTGAATTTGGCTTGCATCCCAATAGACCAGCATCTTCCAATATGTCCAAAGTATATTTGCGCTGACAAACTTGAAGACCTTTTGAAGTTCTTGCAACCTCCAAACCAAGAAAATATTTGAGAATTCCCAAGTCCCTTACTTTGAATTGATTTTGAATCTGACTTTTAACTTCTGCAATAAGATCTGCACTTGAGCTTCCTACTAAAATGTCATCCACATAGACCAACAAAGCCACAAAACCCTTCGAATCAGACCTTGTGAATAAAGAATAATCAGACTTTGACTGAATAAAATTAATTCTGAGAAGAAAAGAGGTGAGTTTAAAATTCCATTGCCTTGAGGCTTGCTTCAAGCCATAGAGAGACTTGTGCAGTCTACAAGCCAGTTTTTCTTTTCCTATATTCTCCCCCTCAATGCAAAGACCAGGGGTAGCTGCATATAGATAACTTCATCAAGATCCCCGTTCAAAAATGCATTGTGAACATCAAGCTGGTGAAGGTGCCAATTTTGTTTGGCAGCAATGGCAAGGAATAATCTCACTATGGTAACCTTGACTACCGGACTGAATGTTTCATGGTAATCAAATCCCTCACGTTGAGTATATCCTTTGGCAACTAAGCGGGCTTTGTATTTGTCAGCACTACCATCGGGTTTGAATTTCGTTTTAAACACATACTTACAACCAACAGCACGATGACCATGAGGAAGAGGAGTGATGGTCCAGGTATTATTGTCCATCAAGGCCTTTAATTCAGTAGCTATAGCCTACCGAACCGATGAATTCGGTGCGGTTTGGAGAAGATAGATCGAGGGAGGAAGAAGGTGGACTGGGAGCAGGGGATGGAATAGTAGGTGCAGCAGGAAGAGAAGAAGAGGAAGGTGATCTGTCTTTATCAAAAAATAGAGGAAAATCTGGTAAGACAGGAGGCAAAACAGGATCATCAGAGTTTGTGGTATATGGTGTAGAAGGATTGTTGCTGGAGCAAGGGTTGGAAGATTGTGAAAAAGGGAAAATATGTTCCAGGAAACTAACATCTCTAGAGACTGAAATAGTGAAAGTGCTGAGGTCCAAAACTTTGTACCCTTTTATCCCAACCGAATACCCCAAAAAAACATGTGGTTTAGCTCTAGGGTCAAATTTGGTTCTATGTACATGTGTGGTGGACACATAGCATAGACAACCAAACACTCTAAGATGAGAGTAAGTGGGAATGGATTTGAACATAATCTCATAAGGACTCTTATTATGGAGGTAAGGGGATGGTGTTCGATTTATTAAATAAACTGCAGTGAGGATAGATTCTCCCCAGAATTGAGGAGGTAGAGATGACTGAAACATAAGGGCTCGAGCAACATTAAGGATATGCTGGTGTTTTCTTTCAACAATGCCATTTTGTTGTGGGGTGTAAACGCACGATTTTTGGTGTATAATCCCCATTGAGGCAAAATATTCTGGCATGTTGAATTCTAACCCATTATCGGTTCTTATTTGTTTGACAACACATTGGAATTGAGTTTGAATTAATTTTATATGGTTTTGTACAATTTGTTTAGTTTCAGATTTGAGCTTCATGAGGTAAACCCAAGTGGTTCGACTATGATCATCTACTATGGTTAGAAAGTATTTGTGCCCATGTTGAGTAGAAACAGAGTGAGGCCCCAAATATCTCAATGTAATAAATTAAAGAGAGACAATGAAATGGAATTACTAGACTGAAATGAAAGTCTCTTTTGCTTTGAAATATGACAAATATTACAATCCTTTCGATCTAGGACAACTACATTAGGATCAGTTTTCTTAATAATACTGAGCCTTTGATTCGAGAGATGGCCAAGTCTAAGATGCCAAAGAGAGTGCTCCACGGTTTGACAGGGGTGAGGATGGGCAGGCAAGACAACAGGATTATGAGGCATTCTTGGCTGAAAAAGATAGAGACCTTGATGAAGCCTAGCTAGTCCAATCTTCATCTTGGAAGATAGGTCCTGAAGATAGCAAAAACCATTTAGAAAAATGACAGAATATGAAGATCTATGAGTGAGTTTACTAATGGAGATGAGATTAAAGTGAAATGAAGGAATACACAATACATTTTCTAAGAGTATAGCAGGGGTAAGCTGAATGGAGCCCTTGAACGTGACTTGTGCCTTTGTTCCATTGGGCAGGTGAACATATGAATTATATGAAACAGGAGGCGAGGTAAAAAAGATGGAGAGCAAACCATATGGTCCGTTGCACCAGTATCAATGATCCATGGTGTGGCAGTGTGAAGAGATGAAATATGAGAAAAAGGTATACCTGCCATGTTTGAAGAGTGAATGGGAATAACACCAGAGGGCTGGGAGGCATGGTTCATTGCATCATTGTTGATCAGTGCCAGGAGCTTCTGAATTTGGTCTTGAGTGAACAATGTACCTGTACCCTGGGATTCAGCAAGATGATTAGAAACTTCCTGTGAAGAAGTAACATTTGCAGAGTGTTTTTGGCCTTGGTTTCGCGGTTTTCGACTTGGTGAATTTGAAATTTGGGGGAAATCCACTCAGCCTGTAGCACCTATCACGAAAGTGTCCCCCTTTGCCACAATGATCACATACTGTATCAGAAGAATTTCTCTTTTTTCGGGTTATAGTTGACGGCAAATGACAAAAAGTCCATCATAGGAGTCAAGGACGTGCGTGCTTCCCGCTGACGTTCCTCCTGAAGAACCATGGAAAATACCTTATCCAGGGAAGGTGTGGGGCTGATAAGAAGTTTGACCACGAATCCCTTCATAGGACTCATTCAAGCCCATCAAAAATTTAAAAACATAATCGCACGACTGAGTTTCACCATAAGATCGTAAAGCATTGCAGGTGCATAACCCACAAGAACAAAACAGAATTGGTCGATAATTTTTCAATTCTTCCTATACGCCATTGAGCTGAGTAAAATATTCACTGATGGTGCTTGTGCCTTGAACAATAGAGTTCAATCTTTGCTGTAACTGGAATATCCGAATGTTATCAGGCTGTGAAAAACGAGTTTTCAATTTTTCCCAAATTTCTTTCGCGGAATTGATATAGAGTATGTTTGAGGCAATTTTCTTAGAAACGGAGTTTAAAAGCCAGGACAAGATAAGATTATTGCAGCGTAACCATGGTGTGTACAGAGCATCATCAAAGGCTAGTGTGGGAATCGAACCATCAAGAAACCCAAGTTTGTTCTTGATGGATAAAGCAAGAGTGAAAGCTCTGCACCATGTGACATAGTTTGGCCCGGTGAGAGGAGGTGAGATGACTACCGTATTTGCAGTATCAGTATGATGAAGGAAAAATGGGTGATTAGGATTTTCAGTGAGTGAGATATTGATAATACGACCTGGAGGAGTTTGAGGAGGAGTTTGAGGAGGAGTTTGAGTATCTTGAGACTGATCTTCTGCCATGGAAGAAGGTCAGATGAAGCAGAAAAGCAAAAAAAAAAAATGGAAAGAATGAAGAAAAAGGGATAAAACAAAAATGGATGCAGAAGCAAGATTGGGATTACCCAACCTGCTCTGATACCATGTCAAAAATCAGAGTACTAAAGCAGCTATGAAAGATAGGAAGATGACAGATGAAGAAAATCTTCATTTTGTATTGACTGTGAATTGAAAACCAATATTTTTGTGTACTATTTACAATGACCTCTCTGCAACCTTTTTACAATCTGAGAATAGCTAAAAACAAAAGGAATACAAATCTGTTACTAAATTCTATCTGCAGACTATATGACTCAGCACTAGTTTGTTATTTTTGCAGCTGGAATATTCTCTGATCTTTGCACCAAATCATTCTTTGCTTCATGGTGCACTGCTCCCTTGATGTTGCTACCTTGATCTTGACTTTGTTTGACAACAATATTCTGATAATCTTGACTTTGTTTGACAATAATATTCTGATAACCTGGGCGGGATAGGCGGGACTAATCGAAAAAAAAATCGTAGGCGGACAAGGGGGCCTAACGCCTGCAGGCGGGGATTAATCGGGCTAGACGGGGATTTTTACAATGAGCCTTCAACATCACTCACGACGTTAAGCCCTATCGCAGCCTCGCCTCGATGGAGTCGCCTCCAACTGTTTTCTCCAAATCGTCAGTTCAAAATAAATCTAATTTACAAAAATTGAAATATTCTTTAAAAGCCCCCTCACTAATCCCTTGGTCATGACAATGCTCAAAACCGTCAAGTAGATATACAACAGCTGTGTGAGCCACCAAAGTTTTGTTGTATTTTGTGAGTGTTTTTAAAAGATTCTCAATCCCACATAGGAAACTAAAAGAAGTTTTATCCTCCTTTTTAATGAGTGACCCTTATGGACTTAGTAATAATGGGCGAGAGAATAAGGAGGTCTTGTACACATAAAGAAAGTTGGGCCAAATTTGCGGTTTCATGTGCAGAATTGCAAATTTGCTCCACCCCCTTGTACAGCGATATAGGCTCGACCCGATTTGTTTTGCCACTTTAAAATTAATTTTTACTTGGTATTGACCCATTCTCTGCTATTTCAAAAAGAGCAAGTCTCTTGTGAGACGGTCTCACTGGATCTAAATCCGTGAGACGGATCTCCTAAGGGCTCCGTCTTGAGAACATGAACCATGAAAATAAATTTAAAAATAATAATGAACCATGAAGAAACAAAAATAAACCCTAAAAATATGAACCATGAAGAATAAATCCGAAAAACGAAAATAAACCCAAAAAATAAAAAATAAACCCTAAAAAAACTAAAAATCCTAAAAACCCAAATCAATTAAAAATAAACTCAAGAAACAAAATAAACCCTAAAAAAACAAATATAAACCCTAAGAAAAATAAAATCCAAAAAAAACCTTTAAAACTTTGTGTAATGGCTCCGTCTCACGGATCTAAACCGTGAGACCGTCTCACGCAAGTTTTTGCCTTTCAAAAATTAGTTCCTACTCGTTTGTTTAGTAGAACTTCTCCAATGGCTGTTCCTATTTTTGCCAATTCAAATAAGCTCTTATCTTGTTAATTGAATTAGTCAGGCTTTTATCAAAATGAAAAACGTTCCTCTACCTTATCAGTTATAAACTTGCAGCCTAATTTTCTGAGGTTGGTTGAAACGTGCGTCCGAATTTTGCGCTTCTTCCCAGTTAGTTTTCAGCCTATATATTTACACCTTAGTTTGCTGAAAAAATACACTGAAGAATACACTCTGCCTTCTTCATTCTCGTACAAAAACTGGTTACAAATTATATTTTTCATTTTCCATTCGACCACCTGTTGAATCCCGGGGGATTGTCGAAATAAAATCCTTAACAACAGTACATTCTCGCACGCCACAGGGTTTTTTTCATTTCTGTTTCGTTACAAGCTTCTCAGTTTTTGTTCTTTTTGGACTCCTGCAACAAAATTATACAAGAAGTTTCATAAGAGAGTGTGCTTGCATAGCTCAAAGGAATCCTCACTAGCATGGGTCTCAAGGACAGATTATATAGATGGACTAGCAACGGAAAATTTCCATCGCTAAAATAGTAAAAACAACATCGTTTTTGGACGAATTTTATCTCGTATTTTAAAATTTGGAAAATAACTATAGCGACAGATTTTATTCGCCGCTAAAATGTTAATAATTTAAAAATATAGCGACGGATTTTAAATTCGCTGCTAAAATGGTAGAAAAATTTAAAATCCGTCACTAAAAAGGTAACTAAAACTTGGAAAACTGGAAAAAAACTTTTGCGATGGACTACATTTGTATCTATAATATTAAGAATTTAATTATATAGCAAATCCGTCGGGAAAATGTTATATTATAATTATAAACAACGGATTTTATATTCTTCGCTAAAAAGGAAACTAAAATTTGAAAAATGGAGAAAACATTTGCGATGGATTACATCCATCGCTACAATGTTAAGAATTTAATTATATAGCAACATATTTTTATATATGTCCCTAAAGTGTTAATATTTTAATTATTTAGCGATGGATTCTGTCACGTCGACAATCTTCCATCACTAATCCATCGTTGTTTTGTTTATGTTTTTACCCCTAACAAGTTTTTGGTGTCGTTCTTTGGAAAATATATTTTGTGCAATATCAAGGTTGATTGCCTAGTTGTAATTTGACTACTTTTATTTTGTCGTTTATTTATTTTTATTATTTTAATTTTGTTAATTTCTTTTTATTGGAGGCACATCATTGGAAGAAATCATAATGCATGCATATAATTGGACAATCGATAATGCTTCAGGGATTTTTGGAAGTCAAAGAGTGAACACTTTTGTTCCTTATTATCCACTCAAGATACAAATCATGAAATCTCTTATCACCACAAGAACAATTACCTCACTTGGAAGAAATATTTTATCAATTCTTAGTTGATTTGTGAGACAAGAAAACAACAAGTTGAGATAAAACATAAGTCCAAATTGGAGGAAATTCTCGCTCAATTTATCGCACGATAAGACATCGGGACATTGAGGATAGAGTACTACGAGCCGAGAGAAGATTTCAACAAATTGAGATTAAATGTCAACATATATCCAAGTCACTCCAACAAATGATTGACCAGATTAATAATGAAAAGTTGTCATCATTCTTGGGACCCGATGAAGTGGAAATTCATGAACATGGTGAGGAATTGCCCAATTTGAAAAAGGTGGACATCCTTCAAACTTTGAAGGAGACTTTTGAAGAGTGCAATGGGATCTCACAAGAGAGCCACATCAAATTAACTCGAGTTTTTCTATCTCTCATTCAATAGAAAATCCTCTTTTTGATAAAAATGTGTGCACTCTAGATGATGCTTTAATACAAATTTATCAAATTTTAAGAAGCATACACTAGATGGAACAATTCTCGAAAATGGTGATCAATTCATATGTTCTCTGATTCATTGTTATTTAATATGAAAAAAGATAGAAATATCTTTACTATAATTGAAAAACCATTTTTAATTATTAGGAGCATATTTTTTTATTTCCAAAATATTCTCAAAATGATCCTAAATCATCTACGTCTTACATATACAAAAGGATCGCCTATACTATTGGAAAATACTAAGGTGTGGCATGATCGACACTTGTTTTTAGATCCAGGTTGAGTAAAGCAATAGTCCGGGTCAAGACTATAAATTTAGCGCTTCTCGGGAGGCAACCCGAGGTTTGTGTGATTTGTTTAAATTGATTTGTGTGCGTGTTAGGTTTTGAAGCTAATAGAGTATTTTTTTTTATATATATATATATATATATATATATATATATATTATATTTTTTTATTTAATAAAAAAACATTTGTACCTGATGACAAAAAAAATTGTACCGCGCCAAAAAAAAAAAAATTTACCCAAAGAACGTCGAAGTCAGTCTAAAATCACTTTTTCTCCACAATCACTTATGTTTGTCTTTCCTATCAACATAGAGTATTCAACACACACAACACTTAACAGGCCGAACCCAACCCCCTTCCCTCGACTTTTTACCAACTTTAAAAAAAGGAATTACTAGAAGTGTTCCACGAAAGTCAACAGATGGAGACCGAACAACATACTCGGGTTAAGGTGTGAAGATGCAATAAATAGTTTTTTTGGCCAAAGGCCGATTCGACTCGCCTAACGAAGCTTCATGATACTCACTCACTTCATCGGATGACGATAAGCCCTTTATTGAAGGATATTCAGGAAGTTTTATTAACCTTAAACTCCTAATTGCTTATCATTCGTACATTGAGGTCAATGAACATTTTAAGTTTGGTGGGTAGTATTACGCATCATAATAACTTTTGAGTATATTTTTGTAGCCTATGATGTTTTATATTTTGAATTTGCATGATTTGATGAATTGTCGAATGTGATGTGTTTAATTGTTTGCTAAGACATGTTATAAATCTTGAAATTGTGACTTAAGTATTATAAATAATCTTTGAATCAATTTTTAATAAGTTGCTCTAGTGAATTTAAAAATATTAATCGAATGATCCACCATAACTCAAGGATCGAATATTTTTAAACATTTTTCAAAACAATTATGTAGGGTGATATAACATTAGGAAAATAATTTAGACCATTTTTTTTTGAAAATCTAAAGCCTATATAGCCTACCAAAATTAATTTTTCCCTAGTACCCCTTTTGATCTTAATAAATCTTTTTCGTTGTGACTACGATTATACAAGCCAAAAATGAGAAAATCTTCCAAAAATAACCTGTTTTTACCCATACATATGAAAGTCCATACAAACGATATATTTGGAGTCAAGATGGGTATATTTTTTTTAAGAAGGTTGTCCAAAAGAAATATTGAAAAACGCAAGCTTGAAATTGGTCGTTGCTATACATGGTTGAGTGAATTGTAGCCACTTATCCTATATTTTCATACCTTTAACCCAAGCTTACATTACAACCCGAAAAGTCCTATTGATTCTTATGTTTTTATTGCATACAATGTGGAGATTAATGTGGAATTATATCCAATAAGTTAAACAGGGACCATTGGAAAATATTTGACTATTTATTTGAGCAACGAAAATAAAATTGAGACATCGATTATATTTATATATGAAGTACGAAATTGAGGTAAACTTGCATGTCAAATCGACAAATGAATATATCTACATTTTTACAAATTCCTTAATTCATGTATTATCTCAAATCTCCTACGGCAATAATATCACTTGTAAAACTCAAAAGTTTATTCCTTGTTGCGGTGGTTTTCAGATTGCTTGAGGACAAGCAACAATTCAAGTCCGGGGTAAAAAAAATTGTTAGGTGTAAAAACTCACCTAATTTACCGCAAGTGTGCGATTGCCAAGTTTTAATATAGTGTAATGAGTAGGACTATAGTATCCACAAGGAATGTGTGTGTAAGTACCAAGTATAAATTATCTCTCGCTATATTTGATCGATCAATAATAGATGGATTTGTGGATTTATAAATAACAACAATTAAATGTAAATAAAAATACAAACATCTAAATCTACGGAGAATTATTCTAGAGATTGACTTCATCAAGTTATCACTTATGTAAAATATATAATCAATCTATTTCAAGCAATGGTTTATAAGTTGAAATTCTCAATTTAATCAACTACCTCTCTCGAGTGCCTAGTGACTTTAAATTATAAAACAAGATTTCGATATCCCTATAAAAATCTCAAGAATTATAATTCTAAATAGAAACAGTGAATTTCATCAACAACTGAGGAAGATTTATAAATCTCTCGATTATATAGTTTCCTATGTTGTATTATTCTAGATCCGTATTAAATCACTTCTCTCGAATGTGGATTAATACATCGAGGCATTAAAGATTAATGGTTAGTTAATCAAGATGTAATTAATACAAATAACATAAATAAACCATGAATTGCACGAAATAATATAGATCTACAAATCAAACATAGGATCAAACAATATTACATCAAGCCCCTAAAATATCTAATTAATACATCAAACAACACACGAGGAAGAATTTCGATATATACGGATTAATACGGGAATTATACTAGAAAGAAAGAGAAGAAGGAAAAACTTATTTTTAATGAATTGCTCGTCGGTTCTCAAAGATTGAAGAATTAGTCCAGTTCTTCCTCGCAGCATCGAAGGATATCTCCCACGATTTCCCAATATAAATTCCATTATTATATTTTTCTCGTGTCAATTTTTCCCCTGTCTCCGGTGTCCCGATCTGTCTTTCTCTTCTTTGAACTCACGGGTATTTATAGTGAAGATTGGTAGGTGTTTCTTTGTCAAGCAAATAGGTCTCCTTCTTGTCCATTATCGATGTCTTCCACTAATTTTCCTTTTGATGTGTAGATTGTTGTCTTCTTCTTCTTTAGGCCGATAATGCTTCCCCGTTGTTAAATAATTCGTTCGTAGTTTTCCGCCGTGTAAAGTCGTTGAAAGCTGTTTTTGTAGGTACCACGGTAGGCATTGAATGTATCGCGGTTCAAAATAGTAAAACGGGATCAAACGCTGCACAAATGACTTGTACCGCAACATATATGCATTGGTGTACCGCAGTAAACATTACCCTTTTTTATTTTCTTTTCTTTTTTAGTTTCTTTTATTTTTCTTTTATTTTTGTCGACCCCATGTAGTGGGATTAAGGCTTAGTTTGTTGTTGTTGTTGTTGTTGTATTTTTCTTTTCTTTTCCGTTCTTTCACCGCCATGATTCATTTTTCATCGTCTTCACTGTTTTCTTGATTTCTTGGTACCTTGATACTATTACAACTCAATGTACAATTTCAACAATAATCAATTCAATCTACTTAAAAACAATACAATTTTTAAGTCTTAGAATACCTATTTTGTTGGTAAAATTCCAACTTAACGGTTTGTATTTAATAAAATATTTTATTGGTTAAATTTAATTTAATTATATAGCGACAAATATTATATTCTAAAGTGTTAATAGTTTAGTTATTTAGTACCGGATTCTCGTCCGCCGCAAAATCTCCTATCGCTAATCCGTCATTGTTTTGTTTGTATTTAATAAAATATTTTATTGGTTTAATTTTGTTGATATTCCGTCGTTGATCCATCATCATTTGCGACGGATTTGTTCCGTCGCTAATTTTCTTTTGTACTATTTATATATTTTCTTGGTTTAGTTTCGTTCGTATCCATCGTTGATCGTCGTTATTAGCTTACGAATAATGTCCATCGCTAATATCGTCACCAATCTGCGGTTTTCTTGTAGTGAATAGAGTCAACCGTTAGTGAGCGGTTAGGGACCTTGCGAGGCACTAAACGTTGAAGGAAGAAAAATATAACTTGCGGTGTCTTACTTCGCTCTTAGGGCATCTCCCAGTCTTTCAGAGAGTAGCGTTGGCGCTATTTGTGCACTCCAAAGATGCGCTCTTTTTGCTCTATTTTGGCATTCGCTACTGAGTGTTGCGCCACAAATGGCGTTGCACTATAGCAACGCCACTTTTTTTTTTGTTTTTTTATTTAATTTGTTATGGATTTACTTTAGTTTAAATACTATTATATTTTAATTAATCTAATAAAAAATAATACTTGAAATTAATTCAATCACATGTGATAATTTTTAAATAATATAATATGTAGTTTTATGAATTATTATTTTAATTTTGCATTAATTTCATTAAATTTATGTTTTTTTAATTGTGTAATTTTTAAAATAAAGTATTTAGTAAATACTATATTAAATAAAATTATCGATGTAATATTTTTATCAATTATATGTAATGAAAATTAATATTAAATGAATAAAAGAAGAAATTTTATAGAATATTTTTTTAGTGCGAGAAAGTAGTGTAAATTTGGAGATGGAATACCCAATCGCACTAAAGTAGTGCAAATTTTGCATTAAAGTAGTGCAAACTATTGGAGATGGTCTTATGCGCGCGCAAATCAGCCAATTGGCTATCACACATTTGCAACCAGGCATTTTCTAATTTATTTCTTAGTATTTTCTAATTTACATTCATTAGATTTGGTTCCGCAAGCGCAAGACATTTTACTCATATTTTTATTAAGCCATGGACTCAAATAAGTATATTTAGGATCACTACAGAAAATTCTCAATTTATCCGCCGGTAAATCTTAAAAATGTGTCTCTAACGAGTTTACCGATTGGTTCACCAACGGATAATTAACGCGGTAAATTCCTCATCGGTAGATTCACCGACGGATTATAAAGTTGTTGCTAAATTGTCAACGGATTTTACAAAGCATTAATTCCATCGGTAAAAGGTCAATGGACGATGAGTTTTTGTCATGGTACTTAATCGCGTCGGTAATTACCCGTGAGAAACCAACCGTCGGTAATTTTATTTTTATTTCACCCCATAGGAGTAATGGACGAGTGAAGATATCTAAATAGTGAATGGGGAGACGGTTCTTCAAAATAGTCCCCAAACAAGCAAAAATGCAAACTACCCACAACATAACCAAATCATAAATTTTCAATCTCTACCCCTCTCAAATATTTTCGTTTTTTTCCCCCCTCCTCGATACAGTTTGTGTGTCCGTCGTCCCTAAATATACGTATGGATCAGCTTTAGGGAGAAGAAGTTTTCTCATGACGATTGTCTTTCTTTTCTCTTAGTTGATACTCTCTTCACCTCCCATTGCATTATGTCTCCTATTAAGTTGCTGCTACCCACAACATAACCAAATCAATAAAACTTTCTAATGAACCGAGACATCTGCTGAACTGAGACAAAATTAGCCATTCAAATGAACTAATCACTGATATACAAAGGTACATGTCTCCTAATGTGAAATTGATCATAATAAGGGAAGGATACATTCTCTAGAACCACAAGAAACAGAAAAAAACAAAAGGGATAGTTACCAAAACACCCGTGATGTTTGGACTCAGATATTGGAGGGAATCATCGTGATTGGTGGGCTTTTGTACAAGAAGTTTGCGAAACGAACTGAATAATATTTCACAAATTTTCAGCAACAAATCATAGTGGCTTGATCAACCTTGAGGCCTCTATAAGTTTTTGGCGCCACTCCCGATTTTCAATCTCTAACGATGTTGCAAGTGAATCCCGAGCCTTAGACAGATGATCTTCGTTGATGAAAGAATCCGTATTTAGGGAAAAAATTACTTCATTGGCATCTTCTTCATCTTCCTCAAGCTGGAGGGAGAAGACGTTGCCAAATACCTGCAAAATGTATTTGTCATTAGAAAAACTACAAATTCGAAAAACTACCCCTGAGGTTTAGCCTAATTAGAAATTCTCTCTTACTAATTGCATCCTCAAGAAGGGTATTTGCTAGGTGAATACAAACCTCAAGGGTAATTTGTAATACCTTAAGGGGTATTTGTAAGTTTGAAAGATAATTGGAGTTTTTATGTGACTATGCTAAACCCCTTACTTTTATATACTTCTTTTCTTACCTTCTTTAATCTTGAATGTATTTGACCCTTCAACTTGGAGGACGTTGTCGCCAAATTAAGGACATATAGACCTTCCTCAGAAAGGGAATCTTTACGGTCCAAAGAAGTGATTCCATAACAAAAGCTGGCGCAGGAGAGGTCAAAGGAGAACTACACAATTGAAAACTTGTAAGAAGAGAGTATATAAAGTGATGACAAAATTGATCATTTGAATAACAGCTACTTTACCATGATTTTGGTGCATCCACATCAACTATGAGTATGTCGATTTTTGAAGAGCCTATCCCGTCTGCATGAACTACAGTGCAACCATCTAATTACTTCTTGTAGAGTATATATATTATCATCTTTCTAACTACAACCAATTATTGCTACATACCTTCATGAGAATATGCTATCTCCATGATAAACTCAATTGCGTTGGTTATATTTACCTGCACAAGAAACAAAATGAAAGTAAGGTATACGCAATACTTGTAGATTAATTATGAATAATTAAGTTATTATCAATAATTAATTGGATAAATTGGTATATCTCAAGCATAAATATGAATCAATAAAAATATAGAGAAAGCCTTTATTAATTTGCTATTAAAGAGTAATCAGGGCCAGTGGTTATTATGGGGCCTTATAAATAAAATCATAAAGTTTATTATCCTAGTAACCTATTAATCGATGTCATAGCATTACACAACAGAAAGGGAAGAAAATACTAGAAGCCCGCCAAGGAAGCTTATTAAAAGAATGAGTTAGAATAAGGAATAAAAAACTAAATGTGGTGGTTTGTAATTGCGGATATTTAGAGGTACTTCTAAAAATTCATTGTTGACACCTTATATTAGCGACTATTGCGGATTTATAAGTATTGGATAACATTTGAGATTTGACAGCTTGGACTAGCAAGACTCAAACCTGCACCAATGAACCAGTAGTACAAGGAGTTCAGGACCTAAAGACGGGGTTGAACATGTCCTTAACCATGGTTGGGTTGTTGGGTAATACGGATGAAAATGTGTAAATGTGAGAGAGGTAAAAATAGACCGAGGCCAAATGTATTTAGGGTTATTGATTTTTGCAACTTTGTACTATAGGGTTATTGCGGTTTTAGTCCTGTACTATTTTTTTTGTGAAAATAGTACCTAAACTAAACGAATTTGTTGAAATGCAACCTAATACACACCGGCGATGGAATATTCCACCGGGATTCCATCACGTGACACGCACGCCCCTTTTGTTTTGTGAAAATAGTACCTAAACTAAACGAATTTGTTGAAATGCAACCTAATACACACCGCGATGGAATATTCCACGGGATTCCATCACGTGACACGCACGCCCTTTTTTTAAGGGTATTTTCGTCAGTTTAGGTTGTCATTAATCTCCACCCAAATAGGGGCTTAGCGTTCCCAAATTGCAAGTTGTGAACCCTAAACTAAACAAATCATTAACCTCCGAAAAATCTCTAACCTGTGAAAAAAATTGCAATCAAAATTCTCTTCCACAATATAAACCCTAATTCGAATATCTCAAATTACCCTTCTCATTCAGAAATCCATTCTGTTACTAAAAAATGGCAATCAAAATTCTCTTCCACAATATAAAGACGGACCAGAAATTGGGAGAGATTTTTGAAATGAGGTCTCCATTTTCGTAAACAGATAGATAAAAAAGCAGAGCAAGAAAAGATTTCAAATGGCGGAGGTGGTGGAGGTAGCGGCGGATACTTCATTTTTCCCGACCATAAATCCTAGTTGGTATGACAGGGTATATTTGTCCATTTATAAATAATGACAACCTAAATCGATTTAAAATACCCTTAAAAAAGGCGTGCATGTCACGTGATAGAATCCCGGTGGAATATTCCATCGCGGTGTGTATTAGGTTGCACTTCCACAAATTCGTTTAGTTTAGGTACTATTTTCACAAAACAAAAGGGGCGTGCGTGTCACGTGATGGAATCCCCGTGGAATATTCCATCGCCGGTGTGTATTAGGTTGCATTTCAACAAATTCGTTTACTTTAGGTACTATTTTCACAAAAAAATAGTACGAGGACTAAAAACCGCAATAACCCTATAGTACAAGTTGCAAAAAATCAATAACCCATGTATTTATAATTTTGAATAAAAACACTCTTGAATTTGCTACAACTCTCACACTCAAAGTTGCCTTGCTAGCTTTGAATCTCACCAATTGCTCTCGGTTTTCTTTTCACTCTTAGAATTCTGGTGTACATCATATGAAGAATGCAAGCCTATTTATAGTCGCACCATTAGAGTAGTTGATACAAATTGTATTAATTTACACAATTATTATCCACTAAACTAGATTAGTGCTCCACTAAAGTCCACTACTCCACTTGATTGTATTTTTTTCGCATCATTTCTATGAGTGCTCCATAATAGATGTTAGTGCAACACTAGTGCTCCATATTACAAATTAAACTTTTAACATCCCCTCTTAATTTGTAATTTTAACATTCTTTTGAAGTTGCTCCAATTTTTCAAGGCTCATTGCTTTTGTGAAACCATATGTCAATTGCTCCTTTGTGTTAACAAACTCCAATTGAATTTCTTGATAATTCACAAGACTTCACGATGAAATGATGTCGAAGTTCAATGTGCTTTGATCTTGCATGAAAAACTGGATTTTTGTCATTGCGCAATAGTTGACATGTTGTCACGAACATTATTGTGGGAGTGTCTTCGCTTTCTTGAACACAAAATTCTTCTAAGCCATCTTCGCTTTCACAAGCCGCATCCGCGATATATTAACCGTCACGATGAAAGTGACAACGCCTTTTTGCTTCTTTGATGACCAAGATATTATTTTCGAGCAAGCAAGTGATCCAACCCAAAGAACTATCTGTATATCCAATGAGCTTATTATATTTTTCTTTGACATACTTGATGCCGAAGTTTTCTCGCACTTGAAGGTATCGAAGAATTCTTTTTGTTGCCGCATAATGTAGCTTGCTTGGATCATGCATGAATCGTGATATCGGTGACTAGCCTTGTATTTGTCAAGTAAATCAACGAACCAACTAAGTCATGTACATCTTTGGATCAACTTTAGTTGCACCATCATTCAATTACGTTTTTCATCGATCGCAAGTGGAGTTGAGATTAGCTTGCGATTTGCTCATCTAAAATTTCTTTAACAATGCTTCAAGATACTTTTCTTGAGAAATAAATATTTCTCCTTTTGATTGGCGAACTTGTATCCCAAGAAAATATTTCATGAGACCCAAATCACTCATCTCGTAATCTTTCATCATCGCTTTTTGAACTCTTTTCGCACCAATCTTTGGATTTGTCCCTGTGTAGATCAAGTCATCTACGTAAAGACAGACAATTAGAAAATTTTGCGCACCTTGTTTCTTTACGTATAATGACGGTTCACTCGCTTCTTTGAAAACCAGTTTGTTGAAAATACTTATCAATCTTGCTATTCGGGCTCTTGATGCTTGCTTCAATCCATATAGTGCTTTTCATTTCGACTTTATCTTCTTCACCGTTGGCAATGTAGCCTTCCTGGTTGTTCCACGACACTTCTTCTTCCAAGTCACCATTGAGAAATGTTGATTTAACATCCATTTGGTAGAGATCGTAACTCAGGTGTCAGGCCGCAATGGCCGGACAATTCGGATTGTCTCCATTCGAGCAACCTGGTGCAAATATCTCGTTGAAATCAACTCCTGGTTCTTTGAGAATATCCTTTTGCAACTAAGCGAGCTTTGGCTTATGAATTGAGCCATCTTCTTTGTACTTGGTCTTGTAGATCCATTTGACTCTAATCACACTTTTCCTTCGGGAAGGTCTACGAGTTCCCAAGTATTGTTCTTTTCAAGCATTGCAATTTCTTCATCCATTGCGATTTGCCAAACTTCTTCTTTGGCGGCTTCTTCATAATTCTCGAGTGCTCACAAGCAAAAAATGCAACATCACAAGTTTCGTATATTTCTCTTAAACTTACCCTTCTAATGGACTTTCGGATTCGGATAGAATTCTTGGATGGTCTGGTGAACTCGAGCTTGGGTGGAACTTGAGTTGGTGCTTGGTTGATCTCCATGACTTGTTGGAGTAAGCAATGTTCCGGCAAATTCACAATCTTTTTCATTTTTTTCATTTCCAATCCAATGCCATGATCGCATTTCATCAAAAATGACATCTCGAGAAATAATAAGTTTATTTGTCTTTGGATTTAGTAAACGATGTCCTTTCGATTCATCACTATAACCAACAAAGATCATTTTTTCTCCTTTTTCATCAAATTTTTCTCTTTGTTGAGATGGAATATGAGAATAAGCAATGCGATCAAAAACTTTGAGATGGTTTACCCGTGGCTTTCTTTGGTGCCACGCTTTCATACTGGCGTCTTATTTGGAAGGCGCCTTTGTTGGCGAACGGTTCAAAATATAGATCGCCGCATTTATCGCTTATACGCCGAGAAAGTTTTGGAAGTCCTTTGCTCGTCATCATGCTCCGTGCCATCTCGACTATTGTGCGATTTTTTCATTTGGCAACGCCATTTTGTTGTGGGTCAGAACGATTGTTAGTCGTTTGTGGATCCCTTTGTCTTTGCAATAATCCGAAGGATTTTCCGATGAATTCTCTTCATCGGGTCGTAGAGTCTTTATTTTTCCGCCACTTTGATTTTCCACATAGTTTTTAACTCCAAACATTGGGAATGCTTCGACTTTTGCTTCAAAATGTAAACCCACATCATTCTCGGGAAAAATCATCAACGAACAATAGGAAGTACATGTCATTGAGGGACGGTGTTTGAGTTGGCCCACAAATATGTGCATGTACTATCTCGAGCGGAGGTTTGGCTCAGTATGATGTCTTTGGAAATGGCAAACATGCATTTTGCCAAAAATACATCCTCAAATGACTTTTGGAAGACCGGATACCATATGTTTCTTTTTAAACAAATTTAAACTTTTATAGCTCAAATGCACATACCTCAAATGCCCGAGATTATATTCTTCTTCTATGGTACTTTGTAGTGCAATTTTTCGATCAATGGCACATTAAGAGGAAATATTTTGTTTGAACTCATCTTAATTTTAGCCATTGTGAGATTCTTCTTTTTGTCAATAATGATACAGTTGTCATTATTGAACTCCACCTTGTAATCTTTCTCCAGGAGTTGGCCCACGCTCAATAAATTTTGAGTCAAATCAGGTACATAAAATACATCTTTGATGATATTCATTTTACCTTCTTTTGTCTGGACTGTTATTTCTCCTTTTCCGGTGATTTTGCGTGATTTGCCATCTCCGAGCTTTACTTCAGATGAATATGATTCATCGAGATTTACGAACATTTTCTTGTTTCCACACATGTGATTCCGCAACCACTTTGCCCACGCACCAAATATTCTCAATTTGTTGTTGAGAATTCAAACATAAAAAGAATACATGATTAGGCTCCTTTTCTTCGGATAAATTGGCTTCATTTGTATCTCCATCATCTTTATGCCTGATCTCTTTGAGAATGATTCGTATTTCTACATCTTTTGCACTTAAAACGGCAATCTTTGGTATTGTGGTTATTCTTTTCGCATATCCGACAATACAAATCAGAATTTTGATTTGAATTTCTCTGATTTGAATCCACCTCGTCTTTCTCGTCCTCGTTCCTGGTGTCTGCCGCGATCTCTTCCTCTTGCACCTCGATGTGCTGAGTTATTTTGCCTTTCTTGCTCGCCATCTTTTTTATTTTCGTTTTCTGAAATATTTGTTTTCACTTGGAAGGCTTGCTCCAAGCTTTGATTTGAGAATCTACTCATTCTTTTTTCATGGGCTTCAAGCGACCCCATAAGTTCATCCAAAGATAGTGTGGATAAATCTTTGGATTCTTCAATAGCAACAACAATATGCTCGAACTTTGCTGGCAGACTTCGCATCACTTTTTCAACGATCTTTTTATCTTCAATGGCATCACTGTATCCTTCGATTTGATTGGCTGCAGTGGAAACTCGAGAAAAAAATTCTTGGATATTTTCATTGTCCTTCATTGACAAATTATCAAAATCTCGCCATAAATTTTGCAATTTAATTGAGATAACCTTTTCATAGCCTCCAAATTGTTTTTTTAAAATTTCCCATGCTTCTTTTGATGTTTTCGCCCCCGTAATACGCGGAAGAATTGCTCTACTTACCCCTTGATGCATAAAGGACAAGGCTCTTGCATCTTTGGTCTTGTTCTCCTTATGCTCTTTTTCTTTGTGGCGATTAGTGCGGCCTTCCTCCTCCTGGATTATATGTACTATAACCCTCTTCAACAATATCCCGAGTTCATGGGACACGAATAACGTGCGCATTAGAACGCTCCATAGTTTGTAATTGACTCAAAGAAAGATAGGAACACCTTGTTGGGAATATGTGAATGCAAGTTCATTGGAACGGTTGATGCCATTTTTGCAAATAGGAAGGGATATCGAGGCGGGTGGCTCTAATACCACAATTGTTGGGTAATACGGACGAAAATGTGTAAATATGAGAGAGGTAAAAATAGACAGAGGCCAAATGTATTTAATTACTACAACAATAATTTCAAGAATATAATTTTTGAATAAAAACACTCTTGAATTTGCTACAACTCTCACACTCAAAGTTGCCTTGCTAGATTTTATTCTCACCAATTGCTTTCGGTTTTTCTTTTCACTCTTAGAATTCTCGTGTACATCATATGAAGAATGCAAGCTTGTATTTATAAGTGCACCATTAAGTAGTTGATACAAATTGTATTAATTTACATAATTATTATCCACTAAACTAGATTAGTGCTCCACTAAAGTCCACTACTCCACTTGATTGTATTTTGATGCATGATTTCTGTGAGTGCTCCATAATAGATGTTAGTGCAACACTAGTGCTCCATATTACAAATTAAACTTTTAACATGGGTCACATGTTTGTTTGGTTTCCGCTGATGTATTTTATGCGTGGTTGATTTTCTTAACCACATGTACTTCTTTTTAACTTACTGTTTTATATTGCAACATTATTAATTTTCTTGGAGCTCAAGTGATAAATCAACTTTTATCTACAGATGAAACATATAGTACTACATTTTTGGCTTACTTGATCTAGCTATAAGATATTGGGTTATTTATTAGGTCCTGTGCTAATTATATTTCCTAATTTTTCATGTATCGAGACTCAGACACATGGAAAAACAGAAACATACAAATTCCTACAAAACTTGAATTTTATTACATTTATGTATCCTAATATATGATGAATTATAATGTTGAGAACTTGTTATTTTCGGACTTAACAATGCATATTAGACATAATTTGAGTTTTGGAGTGTTATGTTTTAAGGATTTATGATTTATTTAAATTATCGTCAATGGATATTGCATTAGTTATAAAGTTTATTCGGATGATGAAATATACGGATTTCAAATTGTTTAAACGAAATTGAGGTATAGCTGTTCAATATCATTGATTATATATTGGACTATATAGAAGATGCTTTGTACCTGAACAAGAAAAGGAAAAATTTAAGCGATGCTTGCACTTTAGATCCTCTATTCTTCCACATGATAACCAATTCCTCAATAATACATATTTTGAAAACAAATCTCGATCTATATAGATATATATCAATTTTTGTTCTTTCACTATATTGATCAAAAATCATCATAGTCTTGTAACTTGATTAGTCTTTTTCTATTTGAGCCCTTTAAAAGGTAGGTCTATTAATTCACATAAGGATTTCTCAAATATTTTATATTCAATTTTGATTTTGCCAAAAATTAAATTAAATCGAAAATATCACTGAGAACATGACAACTAAAATTGAGGATATTTTAAGAATTGAGGAAGAATTACTTATGTGGAATTTTCAACAAATTTCTTTTTAATTTATTGTTGGTATTTCTTTTTTGGAGCTCAAGTAATAAATCAATGTTGATTTGATTAAACATATAGAATTGATTTTTGGCTTACTTGATCTAGCAAAAAGCAGATAGGGTTTTCATTTTAATAAGTTAGGATGAGTGGTTGAAGGAGACAGGATAAATCTCAAGAAACTAAAACAATCGAGTTCGGTCCCCGATCAATACTCTTGCAAAAGTGGGCAATACCACTTAAGCTACAAGCTCGTGAAGGAGATAGCAAGATTGTGTGTGTTGGGTTATTTATGGGTTGTTGAAGTATAACGACCCGAGAAAAAAAAAAGTGTTTAAATAGTATTATTATTATTGGATTAATTATCCAATTACCTGGCCATTGAGGAATCCTAAGGCGCTTGGGAAACTTAGTAGGGTAATTATATTAGAGTCTTTTGTTATTAGGGTTTTATATACCATATTAGAAAAAAATATAAAAAAACCCGTTCGGATCTATTTTTCTCTGCGCCATCACGACTCCATCATCTACCACACAACCACAACGAAGTTTTCTTCAACTCCATGCTCGGTCCGTTGCCTTCCTTCTTTCATTCTCAATCCCTAAGGTAATTTCCTTATAAATTTTGAAACCCAAGATATATTGTTCCAAATTTTTGAAATTTTAATATGTTATTCTTCATAAAGTTTTTATCGTGACAGTTAAAATTTCATACTAACGATTAGTGCTTTTGTAGTTATTAAATTTTCAAACTAAGATGCGGAATTTATGTTATTCCCTGTTTCGTTTTAGAAAATCCAAAATCCTACTTATACATATCCAAATGTCGTTAAATTTTACTATGTTATATTAACATACGCAATAATGTTTAGTTAAAATTCCATATACTTTTGAGTTGTATTTTATTTTATATGGAGTTTCAATTCATGCTTTCCAAATCTTGAATATACTACATTTCGATTTATAAATTCAAGAAACCATATATATAGACCTTCAAAATACCCGATTTTTTTATTTGTTATATACTATAATGTATACTACCGTGTGGTAAAATATCGACAATTCCAACTCATATTTATTTAAATATTAACTAGTTTCTAAAACGTTGCGGTTTTAGCTATGACAAAAGTTTTGAGTTTATGAAATTCAAAACCTAGAGTTAATGAATTCCAATTGTGATGAAATTCAAAACATAGAGTTAATGAATTCCAATTGTTATGATTTCTAGATATGTTATACTATGGTATGTATATTATACGTTGTGAAATTTTCAAATCATGTAGTACTATATTTATTTAAATATGATTTTTCTTCCATATTGTATAGGATTTAATGTTACAACATTTTCGAGTTTCACAAATTCAAAACTCATAGCTAAACTTTTGAATCTTCCGATATTTTTACATTATATCTATTTGTGAACCTATTATCTATCTTGTAAATTTTTTAAATAACTCCAGGTGTATGGTTTATTTGAAAATAATTTTCAACCCCACGTTCAAACCTACCAAGTTGAACCCTAAACTTTAGGAAAATACCGTATGCTTCTACGGATGTTGGAAAATCAACTATTTTAGTGCTTTTGAGATCGAGGTTAATACTTAAGTTTTGTACTTCTAGGAACTAAGATGTATATATATATATATCCATGATAGGTGACGAGGACGTTGAGCCCTAAAGTTGATAGGAATATTGCATCAAATCATTCTACTATTTTCAAGCAAAGTTTCGAGTGGGGTTTGTTTTCTAAACTCTTATTATCCTTGCTAAATGCTTAGTTATTTTGCATGACGTATAGTATGGTTGCTCTGACACCCATCACACGGGGACTCAAGAGGTCCGGGGTCGATGTATCGCTCACATGGAACCCCGCAAAGACGAGCTATGTATATGTCTATTGTTTTCCAAAGAATCTATGCTATGTTCTATTAGATTGTTATTGCATTGCATGTTATTGTGAAATTCTTGTGCATTTAGCTTGGACAATGTTAATCTCACTAAGTTGTGTCGCTCAAACCAATTATAATCCGACTTTTTTCAAGGTTAAGGAGTAGGCGATGGTTATGGCGGTGGATAAAGGGCGACTATGAAAATACTAGAGTAATGTCTATATTGTTAAATGTTGTTTTTCAATTGAATAAGAAATTGTTAAACAAATTACGATTTTCTAAGTATTTTATTATGCTATTAGACTTAGTATGAATATTTGATTGGTGTTGAGAACAAATTTTCAAACTTCTACGATTTTTCAAATTGAGATAATAATACATGTCTAATTACTATGATTTTCTAAGTTTTATTTATGTAGGTAGACTTCAAAGGATATTTTTCTATTAATTAAAGAATGTGCGAATTTGTTAGAAATATATGAATATTTAAATATTCTATACTTAAATTGTTTCCGTTGTTGCTATCGAGTTTTTATTGGATTATGTTTACAACCCGATTTTCTCTTATGAAATAAATGCATGTACGTGATTTTTCAAAGTCTTTCACTGTAGAATTTTATAAAGATATCAGATTTTATTCAAATTATTTTATGTGATTGCTTCCATTTTAGATATTGTTTTTGAAAATAAAGGATCATTATAACGAGAAGTTTTTCTTATAAAAATAAAATTATTCGATAAAATTAATGTATATGTGTATTTTATAGTTCAGGCGTTAAATGAACTCATAGTAATCTTCCCTAATACTTTCATATATTGAGACTAAGATGCATGGAAAAGTCCTCGGAGTACAAAAAGTCTATAGAAACTTGAGATTTATTGCTCAGTTTTATCACACAGTAGGATTAATTTGTTACTTCTCTACGACTAAGTATGTTCATCGGAGCTTGCCCCAATTATTATAATCGCAAAGTTCGAAACCTAACATAAGAATAATAAGATATAAACTATGATATCACAAATAAAAAGTCAAGAAATCTTTTCTACTATGATAAGTAAGAACCAAATGCGAACTTCTACTTGAACAATGGCCCCCCCCCCTCCCCCGCCCACCCTATACTTTGAGGTAGGGAATATTAAGTGTTACCTTTAGCGTTCATTTTCTCTAAAATCAAAAATTCTTGAGCAACGTCCAACATCACAGGATCTAACTCAAGGACCTGGAAAAATTAGGAATCTGAATAAGGGCATGATCGCAAAACAAAGAGATATAAATGATTCATAATTTTATTACACCTCAATATTTAGAAAAGGTAGGTGATTGTTCATAAACATTGGCAGTAATCCTGCTCCAAGACCAATAACCAACGTTTTGATGTTGAAAAGAGGGACAAAACCAGTAACCATTGTTTTGACCTGAAAAAGAGGGGACAAAGCAGCTTAGTTGGAGATCTTTTTTGAAACTCGAAGCCACCTACTTGTTATTCTTTTAAGTAAGGTGTCCTGCCTAATTCACAAATTCGTGGAGCACAAAATCTAGACTGCTCATAGGTGAGGTGATGCACAAAAAGAGCATAGGCAGAGGTCTGTTGAGGCAAACATGGATTTTGAGAGGTTAAATAGGTCGTAGGAAAAAAATCAAGTTTTGTTTCCTTGTACCTCCCCCAACCCACACAAATCATGATAACAACAAGAATGATACTAATACGGAACACTAGCAATAGTAATGTGTCAGACATCAATACGAAAAACGAATATTCATTTTCATAATAATTTATATTATGTACTCGCTTAATATGTTAGTAGAATCATAAGAAATTTATATAAATGAGCACAATATAAATTTCATTTTGATATGATTTAATAAAGATGTAAGAGAACACACGCATAAAAAGGAAAAAAAGAGTATCCATATGCATCTAGGCTCCTCGAACAACGTGTGGAAAGGGACCGTGGGCATAATGTTGTTATGCCTTCCTATAATAAATACAAAAGGGATAATTACAAAAGCACCCCTAAGGTTTGAAAATTACAAAAAACCCGTTGAGGTTTGATTACGTCTTACATTTTTCCCGGTGATTTTGGAAAATATTTCAAAAAACCCCCGACATTTACAAAAGTATTACAGTTACTCTCCTTAAATTTAAGACAAAAAGAAACCTGGAGGGTTTTTTTACTTTTGAAACATGTCTGGGTTTTATTGTAATTAACCCAAACCCGAGGGGTGTTTTTATAATTATCCCTAATACAATGTCAAATAATAATATGTATAGTATTCAATTACATGATTTAGACTTCAATATGAATACCCAAAATAATAATAATAATAACAACAAAATTTTTTTTTCAAAATCCAGACATCAATGTGAATAGCAAATTACAGAAACATAGTCCACGAGTGACTTATGCAGCTTTGCAAACCTTGTTCAGGAAAAGTTCAAACAATGAAATAATAAGCTAAAGAAGACAATATAGTAACTTATATGTGCTTCCAAGAGAAAGTAGATGGCTCACCAATTGTTTCAAATGTACAGAAAACAACATTAATCCAGAAACAATGGCGTTGTGCTGTCGACTTGTCAAATAGTTATTATGAACTTTCATTGTACCACTTGATCCTGCCCCATCAAAGATGAAAAAGACGATTCTTAAGTTAATGAAGATGACCAAATATTGTTACTTCTACTTCTCAGTTGTAGATAACAATTAGCATTGTTAAAGCTAATGTATATAATAAATAGAATCAATATATTAGGGAACATAGTGGAATATTTTAGGGAACATAGTGGAGTACTTTAGGGAGTGCTTTAGGGAGTGAGTGGGTGGATTTTAGGGTATGTGTCTCCAACATTCCTTGTATAAATATGTAACCATTTAATGAAGAAAGATTAAGTTCTCTCAAACTATTTTACATGGTATCATAGAGCAAGGTTTCTAAACCCTAGTTTTATTTTTTTCCAAAAATCTCAGTTTTCATTTTCAGAAATTCCAGTTTCCTGATTCCAATTTCAGTTTTTTTTTTTTTCTCCCCCAGAACCTTCGTTTCCTGTTTCAATTCTGTGGGAGTACTGTTCACTGTTCATCTGATAGTCTGACGGGGGTACTGTTCATTTTTGGAATTACTGTTCATCCCCCGGAAACACTATTCACGGACAGAAAAAAATATTGTTCTACTCGGAAATACTATTTTTTTTTTTCGTTTGCCACCTAGCATAACCGCCACCACTTGCAGCTGTGCCTCCCGCCGTTCGGTCATTTTCCAGAGTTTTGTCGTTGTCGTTGTCGCCGGCACGCACTGTTCACACGCGCTCTGACAGTCCCTGTTGAGGTCAAGTTACCTCATTTCTCTGTGTTTTGAGCTCTTATCCAGCTGGGTTTGTTTTAAGATTTACTTTATCAATTATTTCTTGCTAGTTGGCACACCTTACTTCCACTTTTCGACCTTTTACTCTCTGTTTTCCTGGTCTGTCCGGTTTGACCAGGTTTGACCCTTTGTCAATATTAATTTTTTTTCTGATTTTAGTCAGCCTTCGTGTTGGCTTTATTGAAAATGTACACAAATGGACATCAAAATAATGAAATTCGGGGATCTTATCGGAGCAACATTGTCTGTCGCTATTGTCATGAACCAGGACACATTAAGATGGATTGCCCAAAGTTACATCGAAAGAATCGGTTCAACCAATCAAGACATCTTGCTTTTGCTAATGGGCCTCCTGAGTATATTTCAATTTCTGCCAATGAATATGCTAAGTTCTTACAGTACCAAGAATCTCTAAAGTCTTCATCTATTCCCATCACAGCCATAACTGATTCAGGTAAAATACCAACATGTCTTGTTTCCTCATCTTCCAAATGGGTAATTGACTCTAGTGCAACAGATCACATGACAGGTAATCGTGACCTATTTACTTCCTTTAAATCTCATGCTTCAAATTCTTCAGTTACTTTAGCAGATGGATCCACATCTCATGTATCGGGATCCGGCACCATTATCCCAACACCATCGCTTCCTTTACAACTGCCTTAAATCTGCTCGACTTATCCTTTAATTTGATTTACGTTAGTAAACTTACTCGTTCCCTTAATTGTTGCGTCTCATTTTTTCCGATTTTTGCTTGTTTCGAGGATCTTTGTGAAGAAGAAGATTATTGGTAAAGGACATGAACTGGGGTCTCTACATCCTTGATACTCAAATTCCCAAGTCTATTGCATGTTCCGGAATTGTGACCCCTTTTGAAGCGCATTGTCGGTTAGGTCATCCTTCATTACCTTTGTTGAAGAAAATTTGTCCACAATTTTAGTCTTTCTACATTAGATTGTGAGTCATGTCGGTTTGCTACGCACCATCGTTTGAGTTCGATCCTCGAGTCCAAAAACGAGCTACCTCTCCTTTTGCATTAGTCCGTTCGATGTTTGGGGTTCTTGTCCTATAGTGTCTAAAATAGGGTTTAAATACTTCGTTACTTTCATTGATGACTATTCTCGTATGACATGGTTATTTTTTATGAAAACTCGTTCAATTGTTTACTCATTTTACTACCTTTTGTCTTGAAATTAAAACTCAATTTAATGTCGGTGTCCAAATTTTGAGAAGTGATAATGCTAAAGAATACTTATCGATTCTTTTCAAAAATATATGGCCCAACATGGCATTATTCATCAAACTTCTTGTGTGGATACGCCATCTCGAGAATGGTGTTCTTTGAACGAAAAAATAGGCATCTCCTTGAGACCGCTAGAGCTCTATTATTTCAAATGAAGGTTCCTAAACATTTTTGGTCCGATGCGGTTTCATTTTGTTTTTGATTAATAGAATGCCCTCTTCATTCTATCCGGTGAAATTCCTTTTCAAATCCTTTTTCCCAATAAGGCCCTATTTCCCATTGAGCGAGGACATTGGTGTACTTGCTTTGTTCGGGATATTCGACCACAAGTTACAAAACTTGACCCAAAATCTCTAAAGTGTGTTTTTCTTGGATATTCCCGAGTGCAAAAAGGTTATAGATGTTATTGTCCCGGTCTTAATAGGTATCTCGTGTCACCGACGTCACATTTCTAGATCAAACACCCTTTACCTATTCTTCGATATTGTTCCCTCGCATACAACGCGATGATATACTAATCTACCTTTGTTGCATCCCCTAGTTATGACCTTCATCCATCTCCTACTAAACCTCCAATAACACAAGTTTATTGTCGCCGCCAACCATCTAACATATCTCGCTCCTCGCTCCTGCCGGCTCAGCTCGACTCCATGTCCTACGCCAGTTCTTCCGTCATCGATTCGGATCAAGTCATGACCTTCCTATTGCTCTTCGTAAAAGGTAAACGACGGTGTACTTATCCGATGTCTTCATTTGTGTCATATAGTCATTTATCACCATCCTCATGCTCTTTTATCATCGCTTGACTCTATCACTATTATACCTAAAACTACTCATGAAGCTTTATCTCATTCGGGTTGGCGTAAGGCTATGATTGAGAGATGAATGCTTTAGACATAATAATAATGGTACTTGGGACTTAGTGAACTTACCCGCAGGTAAAAAGGCTATTGGTTGTAAATGGGTGTTTCTTTGTTAAAACTAATCCGAGATGGAACTATTGCTCGATTGAAAGCTCGACTTGTTGCTAAGGGATATGCTCAAACATATGGAGTCGATTATTCGACACTTTTTCTCCTGTTGCTAAGCTCACATCTGTCCGGTTGTTCATTTCTATGGCAGCCACATATTCTGGCATTTACATCGAGTTAGACATCACAAATGCATTTCTTCATGGTGACCTTCCGGAAGAAGTTTACTTGGAGCAACCACCTGGTTTTGTTGCTCGGGGAGTTTGGGAAAGTTTGTCGTCTTCGTAAGTCTTTATATGGTTTGAAACGAGTCCTCGAGCATGGTTTGGAAAGTTTAGTCGGGCTATTGAGCATTTTGGGATGAAGAAGAGTAAATCCGATCATTCGGTTTTTTCTACAAACAACGGCCGGTATCATTCTATTAGTGGTTTACGTTGATGATATTGTCACATTGGAAGTGATAATAGTGGTATCTCATCTCTGAAAGCGTTTCTTCATACCCGATTTCATACAAAAGATTTAGGGGCACTAAAGTATTTTTTGGGCGTTGAGGTCTAAGAAGTAAGAAAGGAATATTCTTATCTCAAAGAAAATATGTACTTGATATATTATCCGAAAGGGAAAATTAGGGGCTAAACCATGCAAAGACTCTATGGTTCCTAATGTACAACTTATGAAAGATGGTGAGTTGTTTACGGATCCGGAGAGATACTGAGAAGATTGGTTGGAAAATTGAATTATCTCATCTTTATTACTCGTCCGGATATTGCCTATTTCGTGAGTGTAGTAAGCGATACATGTCTTCTCCAACAATCGATCATTGGAAAGCTGTTGAGCATATTTTGTGCTATCTGAAAGGAGCACCTGGGCGAGGAATTCTATATAGCAATCATGGGCATACTAGAATTGAAGGTTTCTCAGATGCTGACTGGGCGGGATCCAAGGAAGATCGAAGATCTACTTCAGGTTATTGTGTATTTGTTGGAGGCAATTTGGTGTCATGGAAAAGCAAGAAGCAAAATGTAGTTTCACGGTCGAGTGCAGAATCAGAATATAGAGCTATGGCCAAATCTGTGTGCGAAATAATGTGGATACATCAGCTTCTCACTGAAGTAGGCCTTAAAGTCTCTATACCTGCTAAGTTATGGTGCGACAACCAAGCTGCACTTCACATTGCGTCCAATCCTGTCTTTCATGAACGAACAAAGCATATTGAGATTGATTGTCACTTCATTCGTGAAAAGATTCAGGAAGGTTTGATTTCTACAGGATACGTGAAAACTGGAGAGCAATTGGGAGATATCTTCACAAAAGCTCTTAATGGGTTTCGGGTTGATTATCTTTGTAACAAGTTGGGCATGATAAATGTGTATGCTCCAACTTGAGGGGGAGTGTTAAAGCTAATGTATATAATAAATAGAATCAATATTTTAGGGAACATAGTGGAATATTTTAGGGAACATAGTGGAGTACTTTAGGGAGTGCTTTAGGGAGTGAGTGGGTGGATTTTAGGGTATGTGTCTCCAACATTCCTTGTATAAATATGTAACCATTTAATGAAGAAGGATTAAGTTCTCTCAAACTATTTTACAAGCATAAAAGAGTGCAACTGAAAACGTGAAACCAAATATGCAACGGGACCTAAAAAAACGACATCAATGGACACAACCTCTTTGCCTAGCATTATGAAAAGGAAAATACTTGACAATGGACACAATGTTTTTGCAACATGAACTTAATCCACCAATCCTATAATATACTGGAACTGAAAGCTTCAGAAATTGGCTTACAAATTAAAGACGCACTAAAGGAAATAAATGCAGTGACTTTGCAATTTAACTAGTAGCACAAAAACAAATCAAGTATATGTCAATTGCTCAAGTATTCACTTAATATGTTACTTGTGGTGTCATAATAAATTTATAAAAGTGAGAGATGGAAAAATATCAATTTGATGTAATTTAATCAATAATACATGAACATAAACTAAGAGGAACGATATGAAACTTAGTGATTAAACACGTGACATTTAGCTGAAATGATAAGTTACTTTCGGCCATCGAATAATCTGTGATCCGTTTATGAATTCCAAAGACAATTTAAAGACAACATAACGTTGAAATATTCTATTATGCATCTAAAATCATAGAAAAACAAATATACACTAGGGAATTGTGATCATTTATCCTCTTTGTTAGTGGGAGAAAAATGTGACGGGTTTATGCCCTTACAAAGATGCATATCTAATCTTAACGAAATAACAAGAGAAGAGATTTTTAGTTATGGAATATACACCAAAAATCTAAACTGGATCTAAACTGATACTGATAATATAAAAAGAAGCTTTGACTAGATCAGTTATACTGGACACTGCAACAACCCAAAACAGAGATATGCAAAGCTATTCAGCTTCATTACAACGTAGGTACAGTTTCAGCTGCTAAGATACATAGAACCTTAAACTTTGTATTTAGCACCCTTAAAGATATTTCTCCAGGTAAATAATTTTTATTTCTTGAATTGCACTGCTGATAACACCTAGTCACGTCTTAAATTAAAACCATGAATGGTTCATTTTGGGGTAGATGTGATGCAACAAATTCAAACAAAACCTGTTTGGTTATGCTGTTAATTCACTATAAAAGACAAACCTCAATTACCGAACATGAGACAGAAATCTCTTATGTGACCACAAATGGCACCCTGAAACACTTGTGCCAAAAAAAAATTTAGACTTACTGAACATTTCCCTGTTTAAGATGGAATTTGATCAATCAGCGAGTATATAAAAATGGAGGAAAAAGTCTACCAGGCATGAATTCTTCTTGTAAACAGCATATTATATATGAATAAAAAGACCCATACAGGTTCCAGAAATTAATTTTGGATACAATTGAACTTCTGTATAATTTAGTGAGTAACATCATAACGGAAAATATTAGAATCTCAATCAAGTAATCTGACATCTCAAAGAAAATTCTCAGAGTAACAAATAAAGAGAAAGAGTATTCAGACCTTCACCACGAGACCCAGATGAGTGAGAATGAGATTTTCTATGCTTTCCTTTCTTCCTGGTTTTGGAAGTTGCCTGCACTTTCTGTTTCTCTACTTCATCTGAAGTTCCAACTCGTCCTTCTCTCGATACAAGAACTTCAGATAGCACCAAGCTCTCAATAGTAAGGCGGCGGATTGTTAAATGCTTAGGTGGTAGTTTACCGACCAGCCCTTTCGTAGATCACATCTTCTATAACTATTAAACCATTCAAGGCAGAATTAACCTGGAAATACCAAAAGAACTGAATATCAAAATGGAAAAAGGTAGATGAAAATATATATAGTTAGAGCCATAGATGTAATCATGGAGAAATGAAACTCTCAGTAACTAACTATTATGGTGGAAGCTCCCTTTTTCCCTCCCATAAGAGGCTGCGGATATTGTAGGTTGTGTAGGTCAATCAAATCATCAGTTTAAATAAAGTGGAACTGACCCTTAATTGTAACTAACTGTTAAAAGAGTTGAGATGAGCTGGTGAACAGAACTGAATACAGTAAATTGATATAATATGATGCAAGGTGTATTAAGAGAATTATGTATTCAGGTCACATGAGCAAGTCTATAATGATAGTCAATGTCAACCATGCAAGGTGTATTAAGAGAGCACATAATGAATATTAGAATTCAAAAAGATAATCGCCACATTACTATAGCATGAGAGCACATCAATTTCATAGTTATAGTACACAGGTACCTAGCTTCTAGAACCAGTTCTACACATGAAAAAGAGAATCAATAGACATTTGATTAAAAGAAACAAGAGATAGTAATTCTTCAACCTGGTGAACAATTTTTCGCTGCTTAATTAGTCTATCACCTGCAACCGTAAACCTGCAAAAGGATGAGCTCGAGTAAGTCTAAGGAAAAAGGAAGCCAATACATTTCACCTAATATCTGGCAATTTTCGTTATACATAGCAAGGAAGAGGTGCAATGCACCCACAACATCAGAATTACTTAAATGCTTTCTCTTTTCTCGTTTTATCAGTGCCCCATAGTTTAATTATAATGATAGAGTTAAAAAGCACCTTTCGAGCAGGTGTAAGCTCCACAGAATTGACAGAAAATAAAATGAGAGAAAGAAAAAAGTTCTGTTAATTCATTCAGCAGCAAATTACATTCCATTCACTTCTACCTTATATTCCTGACATCCTAACTAAATTGATGGTCCCATGACAATGACAAAAACGAAATACGAAAATTAAACAATTATCTCAGCCATTTTCTTAACACGTGCAATGCCTTAGCCAACTGGGTTTCTTAATGAGTCGCTTGGGCCTTGTAGAGTTCTTCTCCATTACAGGCTTATCTTTCTGGGCTGTATCACCCACTGGTTGGGCTGTTCACATAATGTAAAGTTCTGGCTGCTGCTTATACGAACATAAATATTTGTTTATTTTTCGGGTTACAAAAACAGAGATTTTACAGATAAATGGAGTAAAAATATATACCAGGCACACAGTGCTTGCCAATGATGAAAGAATATATATAAACTTCATAAACAGAATAAAGGTACAGGAATAAGATGCAGACAAAATAAATTGCAATAATTCGATGCATATGAATATTTTTTTTTGATAAGAAACAAAGATATTTTATTAGAATAAAAGATAGAACATGTTACAAAGGGACGAGGAGTCCCAAGAACACAAAATAAAACCTAAGGTTAAAGGGCACAGCTCCAGTCTCTAGCGATATCAGATACAAAAAAAACTTTAAAGTCTTTGTGATTTGAGACCCACCAAGCGACCCTAAACTTAATCTTATACCACACATCCTCTAAAGGTTCCTCCTTATCTTCGAAAATTCTTTTATTTCTTTCTATCCATAATGACCAGAACATAACATGAACGATCACATTCCATAAGACCTGACCCCTGGGACTGAAACGACCTCCCATATTACACAAAAATAAATCTGTAACTGCGTTTGGCAATGTCCATTGACAGCCCATCTCTCTAAGTACTTTGTGCCATAGTCCAGTTGTGAAGGGACATTGAAGGAAGACGTGATTCGAGTCTTCTAAATGATTCCTACAGAGAACGCACCAATTTGGGGATAAAAAAGCATAAGGAAACCGTTTTTGAAGAACATCACAGGTCGACAACTTACCCTTAACCAAAAGCCATGAGAAGAGCTGAACCTTCTTAGGTACGGGAGTTTTCCAAATAGAATTATAAAAAGGACAGAGAGGGAAATTATCAATGGGAAAAAAGGAAGCAAAAAAGGATTTACTAGAGAACACACCAGATGGATTCAACTTCCATATTCTAGAATCCTCCAACCCTTCCTCCAACCTAACACCTTCTAACTGATTAAGCAGGGAGCACAAATCCTGAACTTCGGATTCCTTTAAGTTACGATAAAAATGAAAATCCCAAGATAGAGAATGGGTCAATGAATCGTTGCGGTCAGGATTAACAAACGAAATAATAGGTTTAAGATGACAAGAAGATATACGGAATAATGCTGGATAAAGTTGTTCAAAAGAATTAACACCCACCCAAACATCCTCCCAAAATCTAATCTTGTTCCCGCCTCTAATGTGGTACGCAACTGATTGATGGAAATCTGGAAAAACTCTAGAGATACACTTCCATGGGCTCCTAAATGTATTACTCAAAGCCAAACCCAGGTCCCAATTATTGGCTTGCATACCATATTTACTCTTGATAACTGTGCACCACAGAGCTTCCGTCTCATCTTGAGAGCGCCACCACCATTTCCCAAGTAATGCTTTATTTCTGAGGCAAATACTACCAATACCCAACCCTCCAACTTCTTTAGGCCGAGCAACCTCATCCCAAGCAACAAGGTGAATGTGCTTATCGCCATCTGTTCCGTCCCATAAGAAGTCTCTCATCTTTTTCTCCATCAATCTTGCTATGCCTTTTGGTACCGAAATAAAGAGAGGTAGTAAGTTGGTAAGGAACTTAAAACTGACTGAATCAGAGTCAAGCGTCCTCCTCTAGACAAGAAGGCTTTCTTCCACCCCGCTAACTTGCTCGAAAACTTGTTCAAAACTGGTTCCCAGAAAGAAAACTTTAGTGGATTACCACCCAAAGGCACCCCCAAGTACCTAATCGGCCATTTCCTGCAACACAACCAACTTTATCGGCTAATCTCTTGACCTCATTCTCCTCCATGTCGATGCATATGAATATAACTGCATTGCTTCTGCCCTCTCTAACAAGCCCAAAGCATCAAGTAGCTTTATCAATGCACACCTTCACAATCCCTTAGAGCAGCGCTTGAACTTACTTCAAAAGTCTTCTTTATACATAATTACATAATTTAGCCGACCGAAGAAGGGAAAGACAAAAAAGATATACTACATACCTCTTGTGCTTGTAAATAAGTTTGAGTCAATCAAGTAACTGACAGAGTTCCACTCAACCTACAGAGATGACATTCATACGTGAAGAATCCCACCCGTTCCCCACCCCGCATCCTCATTGGTTTCAAATGCTTAAGCCTCTGTTACCCAAAAAAGCGACAAAAATTGCAATCGTCATGCGAGTTAGGATCTTCTTACCGAGAATGTAAGACCATAATTTCCTCAAAGATGCCATCTTACTTGCAATATCAAAACTTCAGTTATTGAACACTTCGAATACATATAAGGGAAGATCAAGACAAATCAAGGCTTATATCCAACAACTAAAATATGGTGTAAAAGACTACATAAAGTAGCGTTGTGCTTCAATGGTAAAAATGCCCAAGTGAGAATTACTATGGGAAAAAGATATATCGAACGATTTCACATATCGGGAATTACTAATTTGGTATCTTCACAACTCTCTAACCCAGGATAAAGATGTTATACAACTTGTTAGAGTTTGTGATTATGTCCCACATCGCCAATTCTTGGTCATTATTGTGTGTAAATGTGGGTTCGATCCTCTCCCCTTGAGCTAGCTTTTGGGGATGAGTTCTACCCAAGCTCATTTATCATGGTATGAGTCGCTAGGTTACAAACGAATTGGTGTTGAGTTTTTTTCCCTTGCAAACCCTATTTTGCCCAAGTGAGCTGACCATCATGGGTACTAGTTTTGGTGCCTGGTTTTCATCACCTACGCCCTTCTCATTTAATCTTGTTTCCGTTAGCAAACTCACCCGTTCTCTTAATGTTCTGTCTCATTTTTTTCCGATCATTGCCTCTTTCAGGATCTTATGACGAAGAAGATTATTGGTAAAGGGCGTGAGTCAAGAGGCCTATACATTTTGGACAACCCGATATCTCGACCCATAGCGTATTCCAAAGACATTAACTCCTTTTGAAGTCTATTGTCGTTTAGGCCATCATTTCACACCTTTGCTTAAAAAACTATACCCTTAGTTTCATAGTATTTTGTCTTTTAATTGTGACTCATGTCAGTTTGCTAAACACCATCGTTTGTCTTACATTCCTCGTACAAATAAGAGGGTTTGTAATAGTTTTGAGCTAGTTCATTCTCATGTTTCGGGACCATGTTACATTTCATATAATGGATTTCGGTATTTTGTTACTTTTGTGGATGATTTCTTTTGTATGACTTGACTATATTTTATGCGATCTCGAATCGAATTACTATCACATTTTCAATCTTTTTGTTTTGAAATCAAAACTCAACATAATGTCTCTGTCAAAATCTTGAGAAGCGATAATGCCTGAATACTCCTCAACATCTTTTCAATCATATATTGAGCAGTCTTGGTGTCTAGTGACGTCACTTTCCATGAGATCATCCCATTCTTCGAGGACTCCTCCTCACCAACTTGCTCTAACGCGAATCGATGAGGTGTTAGTTTATTGCGTTTTTGTCACTCCTCCGATACCGCCCCACTCACATTGGTACACCCTAGACCACCAATTACTCGTGTCTATTCCGGATGCCCTAATCCTCCCGATCTTAGTTCGAACCAAGATCGTCTTCATCACCGGATCCCGCTACTCATGATCTCGATTTGCCCATTGGCCTTTACAAAGGTAGACGTCAATGTACTTATCCCATTTCATCATGTGTTACATATATTCAATTGTCTTCTACCTCTTGTTCCTTTAATGGTTCTCTTGATTCCGTGAAAGTTCTAAAATCAGTCCGCCAGGCCTTATCCAATCTGAATGGCAAGCAACAATGATTGATGAAATAGATGCTTGGCGAAAATGGCACTTGGGATCTAAGCGAGCAACCTCTTGCAAGAAAGTTGTTGGTCTGCAAGTGGGTCTTTGCGGTCAAGTTTAATCAGGATGGCTATATAGCTCGTCTCAAAGCTCGATTGGTAGCTTAAAGCGCAATGCCGGACTATGGGATTGATTACTCTAACATTTTCTCTCAAAAGAGCCAAGTTAACATCTGTTGGATTATTCATTTCCTCGTGACTACACACATTTGGCCTTTGCACCAACTTGATGTGAAAAATGTTTCTTTACATGGCGATCTTGCTAAGGAAGTATATATGGAGCAACCACTGGGTTTGTTGCTTAGGGGAGTCCAGGAAGGTCGTGTCTTTTCAAGTCATTAGATAGGTTGAAGCAGAGCCCCCCGTGCTTGGTTTGGGAAATTTAGTCGATCAAGAGAGCGGTTTGGGATGCAAAAGATCATACTTATTTTCTATAAGCAATCGCTTACGGTATCATTCTACTTGTTGTTTATGTAGATGATATCGTTATTTGGAAGTAATGTGCGGGAATTTCGTCCTTAAAAGCATTTTTGCAAGATCGGTTTAATCTTAAGGATTTGGGAGTTTTGAAATACTTCTTGCGAATTGAGGTGTCTACGAGCAAGAAAGGCATCTTTTTGTCCCACCGGAAGTATGTTGTGGGAAAGCGAAAAATTGGGAGCTAAACTCGCAACACTCCCATGCCTCCAAACCATCAATTTACAAAAGATGGTGATGTCTTTGGCGATCCTAAATGATATAGGAGATTAGTTGGAAAACTAAACTATCTTACGAAGAGCGTCCGCTTATTCAAAAAGCACTTTAAGTCAATTCATGTCTTCTCCTACGTTCATCATTGGACCGCCTTGGAACAAATATTGTCTTTACTTAAATTGTGCTCCTCGACGTGGTATCTTGTATCGGAATCATGGGCATAATAATATGAAGGTTTTCCGATGTAGATTGGGCTAGTTTTAAGATTGATCGCAAGTCTACTCTTGGGTATTGTGTTTTGTTGGTGGAAACCTGGTTTCGTGGAAGAGTAAGAAACATAATGTTGTATCACGATCGAGTGCGAATTAGAATATCGAGCCGTGGCACGGGGCCGTGTGAAGTTGTGTGGATTTTGCCTTCCGACCGAGATTGATTTTGGGGTTCCCGCTCCTCCAAATGTCAAGTTTCGCTTCACATGCCTCAAATCATGTCTTTCATAAACGAACCAAACATATTGAGATAGATTGCCACTTAAGTACTTCAAAAGATTCAGCAAAATTTGATTTCTATAGCTTATGTGAAGGCGAGGAACAATTAGAGGACATCTTCACTAAGACTCTCAATGGAGCTCGGGTCACGTACATTTGTAACAAGCTAGGCATGATAGATATCTATGCTCAAGTTTGAGGGGGTGTTCTAGATATAGATATATATTGGGTTACCTTAATTATAGGAGACTTAATGTTTTAGACTTCTACTTTAACTAGAATAGGTTGATTTGTATTGTATATATAAAGTGCATCAATCCTTCAATAATAATACACAGAAATTGAGAGTCTTATTCTCTAGGTTTGGTTTGGAGGCGATGTTAGAAATTGGACCTCAACCCGTTTGGATTGGCATGCTCGGCGATGTCGGCGTGAGGTGGGTGTTAGAGTTGTGTTTGTGTCCCACATCGCCAATTTATTGGGTTGTTATTGTGTATAAATGTGGGTTGGGCACTCTCTCCCTTGAGCTAGCTTTCGGGAATGAGTTCTATCAAGCCCATTTATCACAACTGAAGTGTGAGAACTTTGTGCAAGCAAGACTTCAACCAAGCCAACAAAAGATCGAAAATGCACACAAGGATGGCGTTAACTGATGATAACTAATAAGTGACTAAACAGAATATACACCAACAGTGATGTGGAAATGAATTTTTGTACATAAACTCGCATGGTCGAGGTGAAATCAAGAGCTAAAAGCACCCGAATGAAATCTTCTGATCACATACATCTTACTGATGGATAAGTAGATACCGATAGATACTTACGAAAAGTCAACTCCATCATCACAATCTACAGAGAATAATTTCTTGACTAAGGTACCGAGCAGTTTCTGAAACAAGGAAGAAAATAAAAGAAAAGAAGTTACCAAATTTGCAGAGAGCAAGACAGACAATGCTCTAGAAAATAAAGTTGGATACACCACAATATCATTCATGTGAACATTTGTATGTCTGGAATCCAGCATAACCTAAAACGAATAAAAAACATTTTATGAATGAAAGATCAAATAGTAACACGTGAAATAAAGGAAGAAAAAGTAAACTGTATTTACAACTAACTGCAAATGTTTACCATCAGTAATCGGGCAGTGTCACAGCTCTCAACAAGGAGCCTTTGTCCTTCTGAGAAGGATAGCAGCCATCCAAGAGTGCACAACTGAAATAATAAATTTTGGTTATATGCCATTAGGATTAAAAACAAATGAGGTTAATAAGATATGCCAATATTCACCGGAACCATATAGCACAAAGGGGACACCTCCGATTTACTAACAAGAAACAGAAAGCAACCAAAGTTCCTTGGTCTAACCATTATTTGAAATTGAAATATCAAAGCCATTAAAATGACAAGAAAAATCATGTTTAAAAATAAGGGAAAACCATTCTTTATTTAGCGTTACCAAAAACATTAGGTATAAAGTGCGAAAATGGACACAATGTTGTGCAGGTTGACAATAGTTGAAATAGAAATTTAACTGACAGGAAAGACATGCTCCCGCATCCCATAAATAGAAAATTAGAAAAATTAAATAAAATGCAGTGATAATTGTTTAAAATCATCTCGGAGGTCGTTTCTTTAGCGATCTCAGATAATTCTGTACTTCCAGTCCCAGATTAGGGTGCTGATATTTGATTCACACACCCATAATGTACGACTTTTTGAATACCATCAAATTAAAGTATAACTAACTTCAAATTTTCTAGAACTAAAGAACAATAGAATCTCAAACAGTAAATAAGAATGACAAGTAAAACGACCTGGACCTGTTATCAAATAGCATCTTAAGATTGGGGAGAAAAGAAAGGCACTAACTTTAGGAACAACGAATACACAGAACTGATGGGAGAAAGGTCCAAAATCTAGCTGAGCATCAAGAAGTATGCAGTCATAGGCGAAAGAAATTTCACCAAAAATAAACTTCAACCTACGACCTGGTTCATGCATCTTAAGGTTTCCTTTCGTCCCAAGAATCAGGTCTTCAATTGGGATGAATACATCACAAGCAATGGAATATCCTGTGCGAACCACTTTTTCTCTTTCAAGTGCTTCATTGAATTTATCAGCCTAAAAAAAAACAATGTTGAAAAAGTAAACCTATTTCGCCACATATATTTGTTGAGTTGAGCATCTGACAAGAAATAAATCCCCTGGAGAGGATATTGTGTAAATTTAAAATATTAGAATAGAAGTATTAAAGGTATATATAATTTATGAAGTTAGATTATAAGTTTAGCAGAATAGTTTAGGATAATTTTTATAAAATAGATTATCTGACCAAAGGGCATGTTCTTCTTTTAAGAACATTTCAAGGTTCATGTGTTTTTTACCCGATAACCATGACGTCCAGCAGAATATTCATCTAGAAATAATGATATCTGTGAAACAACAGTAGAAACAAGTTTCTGAGCAACCACCATAAAAGCCTGTTCGCGGTCTCTAGGTTCAAGAGCAATGGCATGAAGAATCAATTTCCACCCAAAGCAAAACTTTTGACAAAGTAGATCTGAGAGAAAGTCATGATGGAAAAGGGCATCAATGTAAAATTTGGAGCAGGGAGGCAGTATTAGAAAACAGGATACTGAATAAATATCCAACTCATATTTTTACATTCACCGATATCAGTAAAAGAAAGTAAGAGACATTGAAGAAGAAACAGATGAGCTATAGACTGCAAATGCAAATTCTCTAGAAGCCATTTTCCTTCAAAGTACCTAACACATCGGGTTCCGCCAAGGTGACACAAATATATTTTCCTCCAGCTTTTAACAATTTTTTCACCTGGTAATACACAAAAAGATACTAGATAAGTCAAGCTTTTGGACTCATCAAGAATAACAAGATTGAAGTTAGTATCATTTCAAATAACGCTTTCATACACCTCGGACAAATATCGATTTCCAAATCTGAGGCCAACCTCGGGATCCATCAAATTATCCAATCCTCCCTTATCAAGAATGGCATCAAAGGTCTCTTTTTCAAACTGAACCAAAGACAAAATCTTAGAAAACAAGGAAGCAAGTAAGATGTGAGCTACGCGAAATAGAATTAGGCATGAGTTAGATGATAATTAGCATCAGGGATTGATGAAAGCATAGCAGCTGACAGCTACCAATTAGATGCAAGTGTCCAAACCAAAATTAAGGAGGATAATGAAAATAAGCCAACAAATTGTTTTTCCTGCCAACAGCATAAAGGTTTTAATCCAAAGTTTTGATGAAATAAATGAAACTTAGGACAGTGGTGAATACAAGTTTAGCAAGAAATATCAAACAGAACAAACGTTAATATAGTCTCATGGTACTAAAATGAGTGTCTGTGAGTTGAGTTAGGTCCTATATGAGTGCAACTATCTTTAGCATTGGCTTGGTCGATAATCAATCATAGAGACAAAAATTTAGATGTTGAAGGTTCAATTACCTTCCAACAAAAGTTCACAGTGAGACTCCAATGAAATATCCACACATATTGGACTCTGATTCACCATTCAACCTAACTAGCATATGGACTCTGATCCACCAATGAACTAACAGGTATCTAGTTGCTACGTGATGTTTTATATGGGTTCTCTGGGTAGACAGAAAGGAGTTATTGAAGAAAAAGGAATCTATTCGGAATATTCAAAGCAGTTCTCTCTTCCATTTAATGTTCACTGGTCTAATTTTTCACATTTTGGCACTTTAATGACTTGTACTGTTTTCCCATGTAAACTCATGCGGGGCAGAAATATGTTCCCTTTATTATTTCCATCTCATGCAAATAGCAATGTGACAATGCAGCTCTCGTGTAACAATCTGCTAAATTCATAACAAAGCAGGAACATTGATCAATCTAATATATGCTACCGCATTTTGCACATCCATAGGCACTTGTTTCTTCTTTGCTTATTATCCCTTTGCACTTTTTGGTGACTAATAACCAAGGGTGGCAATATTTCAGCAGCTACTACATTATATCTACATTGAAGTTGTCTTTCAGAAAACAAAACAGAAAACAGATCATATGGATCGAGGTTATTTCTATTGCAGGATAAGTGTAGGGCGCTTAAGATTAGGATACCTACAAAGACTACACTTTGACAACTGTCATAGATAAGCAACTCAGAACTTCATCTAAATATTTTCTGATCACTTTTAGGTAATTGAAGTTATGATGCTACATTAAAAAGAGCTTATTACTTTCAAATTAATGAAAGATAATTATAACATGGACATATTCCTTTCAATGCTTCCTCATTTCAACATTCATCGGTCTAGCTATTGAAAGCAATACTCAGGGCCATAAATTGTGAGTACCAGAATACCTAGAGTCTTTCACAAAATCCCTGAATCAAACAAAATCTGTATGTGTTAAAAGGTATCATAACTAAATCATTGCTCCAAGTAATATATTTTACTAATTAAGATTCTGAATTCCATTTTAATCTTGTGTCAGCTAACAATCTCCTTCCTTAACCCCTTCCTCCGTGTCTACTTTCTCCACCAGTTCACTAAAATTTATGCCATCGAAGGAGAACAAAAGAACCAACACTTTGGAATCATATGCATGCACTAAACGATAGTATAACATTGGATTCAAACGTTTTCGTTTTACCCCCCTCTTCTTTTTAATGAATGGAATAATTAAGCCTAAAGTACGCATGTAGAAAATTATTTATGATTTCACATAGGCAATTTTGGAGATGCAATAACACCAAAAACGTCAGATTTCTTCCCCGTCACCCATATAACCTCAATCTCAACCAGTCAACTTGAAAGTCAAAATTCTACTCAACCTCTTTTTTTTTCCAAGTTACAGCCCCATAGAAAACCCATATCAGCACCATATCCCAAGAACAAACAACATGAAAAACTAGTGAATATTACCTAATACCTTTACTGATTAATAATTGATTTTGTTAATTCGATCGATTATCTTAATACTCAGCTTCCTGCCTTTACTTACTAATAATAAATCACAAACTATAAGTCCAAAATCACACTGCCTTGGATAGAGAAACAGCGACTCACGGACGAGCTTGAATACAGTGACGATCGCAAATATTACCTCCGTTCTCACCATGTCCATAACGCGCCACTTCATCCGCGGCCGTTCTCTCACGTTCCTCTTCAACATGTGTGTTATAACCACTTTTGAGAAATCCACATTTGTTATATTCGTAAACCCGGCATCATACAGATGCTCCGACAGCCTCGAGTTCCCACACCCAGGCACCAGAATGCTCACCTCCTCCGATGGCACAGCCGCCTCCGGCGGCGCTGCGTCGGATTCCGGCTGTTGTGATGGTGACGGAAATACGAGATGGCTTGTGAGTAAGGTCTGGAGTTGGGGCCACTCGGCATTCCATTCTAAGGACTCGTCGCAGCCTCCTTTAGTGAAAAATAGGTCCCAATGCTCTTTGCTCATGGAGTCTGAATTACCTGCATACTCCTCTATGAAACTTTCCCCCATTTTCGTGGCGCTTTGACCTCTGTCTCTGTGCTTGAAATGGCGGTTTCAACTTTCAAGGTCTGTGCGCTTTCTAATTTTTTTTTTTCAAATAAATGGCGGTTTAGGATTAACTGAAGGCTTGTTGGGATTAAGGCGTTTATAGTTAGTTGCCGAAAGTAGTAAAACAAAGGGATATTAATTTAAAACCCAAAAAAACCTGAAGTTTGGGTTAATTACAAAAAAAAAAAAAAAATGGAGAGAAAAAGAGTTTTTTTATGCACATATCTGTCCTTATCGGGATGGTCCCAATTTTTGGAAGAGGAGGACAACTTCAACCCTCACTCCGAGATATTGAGTTGAACTCAACACGCTTGATGTACGACCTGAGCGCCACTAAGTCAACTCTTAGGGTTGAGATATCAAGATGTTTTAAAATGAAAAAAAAAAAGTTCCCTTTTATTATTTTAGGGTTTATGCTTACGATTTAGATTAGTATAGATATCATTGATATCGATTTATCTTTGGCAGTTTAGACATTTTTGAATTATTTTAATGTTTAGATATTTTTATGTTGATTTCATCATAATTTTCTAATGTGATGTTGCTGTAATTCTTAGTTCAATTCTCAATTGTATATTCAAAACTTGATTATAGTGTTTCAGAATTATTTCTGTTTTCATAAATTCAAATAATTACACGCTCGGGTTAACTTTTCTTGTGAGACAACTTTGGTCGATTTACGATAATACATTGTTTTCGTACTCTTACAAGTAGCGAATAAGTTTACTAGGTATTTTGGTGAAACAACAAAAACTATAATCAAATAGAAAATTTGGTACGCATTGATTGTACCTAAATAATCAGTCTGGCTCAAAATTTTACCGTATTCTTTTTAGTGGATCTCCTATGAGACCATCCCACAGATCAAAATTCGTTAGATGGAGTCCCAATATCCAAGCCCAAACCCAAACCAAAGAAAAAACAAAAACAGAAAAACTTTCCTTTTTTTTCCTTTCTTCCCTTCTTCGTTCTTTTTCCTTTTTCCTTATTCCCTCAGCCGATATTCTCATTTTAGATTCTGAGCGCATTTCGATTTCTCTCTGCCGCTGATGAACCAATTTCAAATTGTCCGTCTTCTTCTCACGTTCACCTTGAACTCTCCGCTACAAAACGACAATTAATCGATTACTCGTCCTGATATTCCCCTTCTCCTTCACTGGTCGTATTTGAATGCTAGGAATTATGATATTGTTAAAATATTGCAACCCATTTCTAGACTTTTCTTTATTAGGTCTCATCTAGAATATCAATAATATTAGATAGATCATACCTGCCACTATTAGTAGTAGGTTCTAATAATTAGCATGTTCTAGTAATTAGCTAAACTGACATAATGCCTCTATAAATAGGCATCCAAGTCACTAATGTATTGTACAAGTGGAAAGGCTTCAACTAATCAATACAATAACATTTCCCACATATTTACACATCATCTCCAAATCTCTTTCTTTCATTCCTAAAATAATAATTACTTTTCTAAATTAATTCTCTTATCAAATCAAATACCAACAGTGGTATCAAAGTCGGTTGGATTATTAACTGGCCGAAACTAGCTTCCGTTAAACTATTCCCTCACATTCATTAAAATTATACCAACATCATTTTTAAATTCCTATTATGTCCACTCTACAAAACATCTACCAAATTTCAATCCCTATTTTTTTAGAAGAAAATTATAATTATTAGGCTATCAAAATGAGGACATATTTTATATCCCAAGGTCTATGGGATATCATTGACAAGGATATACTATCCCTGAAAATACAAGTGCTTTGTCTAAGGAGGAAAAAGAAAAATTAGACAAAAATATGGAGAAGCATAACTTGGCTCTTTATACGCTGAGATGGCTATGGCGGAATCACTATTTTCAAGAATTAGTGGAGTTAAAACACCAAGGAGGCTTGGGATACTCTAAAAGAGGAATATCAAGTAAGTGATAAGGCACGACATCTCAAACTACAAATTCTAAGAAGAGATTTGGAAAATATGAAAATGAAGAAATCTGAGATCAGTAAAAAGATTACTACACTCGATTCGAGAAGTAGTTAATCATGCATATGGCGAAAATATTACCGACAAGAGAGTAATAGAAAAATATTAATCACTCTTTAGGCTAAATATGATCCTATTGTTACAACAACGAAAGAAACTAAAGATATATAAACATTGTCGGTAATAGAATTAATAGGCTCACTTGAAGCCTATGAGAAAAGATCGAATATACGAGAAAATGAATTCGTTGAAAATGCATTTCAGTTTAAAATTAATACACGGTCTCGGAATTCTAGAAATAGGGAGAAAGAATGGAGAAAATAATGAAAACAAAAATTATGGTGGAAATAATAATAATTATTACAATCAAAGAAAATTCAAGTATCTTCCATGTGGTATTTGCAAAAAGACCAACCATCTTGAAAAGGACTGTTGGCATCGAAATAAACCAAAATGTGAAAGTTCTGGAAAAGTTGGTTATCTTGAGAAAAACTGTCACTCCAGGAAAAAAACATCAAGCTAATTTCTCAGAAGAAAATGAAAAGGAAGATAATTTATTTTATGCATGCCATGCTGCGTTAGAGGTGAAGAATTACACATGGTACATAGGCACTACACAGCAGCCACATATTTGAAATGAGAAGAATTTAAAAGAGATTGATAGGTCAATCAAGTCCCAAGTGAGGCTCAAGAATGGAGAACTGGTGGAAGTTGAAGGAAGAGGTATAATTATTGTCAACACTAAGAGAGGTACGCATCTCATACAAGATGTACTGCTAGTTCCTAAACTTGACACTAATCTCTTAAGTGTGGGTCAAATGATGGAGAAAGGATATGAATTAATTTTTAAAGGAGACTCATGCACAATATATGACAACAAAAACAAAAATATTGCGATAGTTGTAGTAAAAATGCAACAACAGAGGAACTTCCCACTTCACTGGCAGTACATTGAAGTAGCACTAAAAGACCAAGAAGACCAATCATGGCTATGGCACTGGAGGTTCGGGCACTTCAACTTCCACGGGTTAAAGAGGCTCCACCAGAAAAATATGATGAAAGATCTTTCAGCAATCCAAATGAACGATGACATGTGCGAGAGATGCTTGGAAGGCAAACAACACAGGAAGTCATTTCCATCAGGATAGACAAGAAGAGCCAAACAAATCCTGGAGCTGGTACATACTACATGCAGATGTATGCGGGCCAATAAGGACTCCAACGTTCGAAAAAAACATGTGCTTCATCCTCTTTATTGATGATTATACGAGAATGATTTGGGTTTATTTTATGAAAGATAGATCAGAAGTCTTCAATATTTTCAAGAAATTCAAGAATCTAGTGGAGAATCAAAACAGACGAAGAATTAAGTTATTACGGAGCGATCGAGGAACTAAATACAACTCCAAGGAGTTCAACAAATTCTGTGAGGATGACGGAGTCAACCATCAGCTGACTGTCGGTTATGCTCCAGAACAGAATGGCGTGTTAGAAAGGAAGAACAGAACAGTGATGTAGATGGCCAAGATAATGCTAGCAGAGAAAGGCATGCCGAAGGAGTTTTGGGCAAAAGCAGTTTACACTGCAGTTTATCTACTCAACAAGTGCCAAACAACGATAGTGCAAAATAAAACACTAGTAGAAGCATGGAGTGGACGAAAACCATCAGCACAACATCTAAGAGTTTTCGGAAGCATCTGTTATGTTCACATCCCAAAAGAGAAAAGACATAACTGGATGAGAAGATTGAGAAAGGCATATTCCTCGTCTACAACTCTCAGTCTAAAGGATATATAATATACAACCTTAAAACCAATAAACTAGTCATAAGTCGAGATGTCGAGTTCGACGAAAATGCAATATGTAATTGGGAAGAAGAAAAGATGGAAAAGCAAAATATTATGGTGCCAAGAACAAGAAGTTCTATGGATCCTCCTGAACGAGAAGAAACACAAACACCGGGAAACGCACCACAATCTTCAAGCGCAAAGACACCATCATCATCATCTTCAAGTGAAGATCAATCATCTCCAGAGTCACCACCAAGGAAAGTACGATCACTTAGGGAGATCTTGTGACCATGGAACCTGAAAGTTTTGAAGTTGCTATCAAGAAAAATGAATGGGTAAAAGCCATGGAAGAAGAAATTAAAATGACCGAGAAAAACCAAACACGGGAGTTGGTGGATCTACCCAGCAACAAAGAAGTTATTGGAGTTAAATGGGTCTACAAGACATAACTTAATCCAGATGGCTCAATTCAAAAACAGAAAGCACGACTGGTTGCTAAATGATACTCGCAATTACAAAGAATTGACTACAATGAGACCTTTGCTCCGGTTGCTCGCTTGACACTACAAGGGCTCTTATGCATTGGACAAAGACAAAAGAAATGGAAGATCTAATAATTGGATGTCAAGTCACTTTCTCAAAGGTTATCTTGAAGAAGAGATATATGTTGAACAACCTCAAGGGTTCGTGGTCAAAGGAAAAGAAGACAAAGTTCTAAAGCTAAAAAGGCGCTCTACGGATTGAAACAAGCTCCACGAGCCTGGCATATTTAATCGAATTGACGACTACTTTATCAATCAAGGATTGAGGAAGAAGTGAAAGTGAGCCGACTCTCTACATCAAGATCCAAGGTAATACAAACAGACTGATTATTTCCTTATATGTTGATGATCTTATTAACACATGAAACAATGAAGAGACGATTAAGGAGTTCAAAAAAGATATGATGAATTTTTTTGAAATGACTGGCCTTGGACTGATGCACTATTTCCTCGGCATTGAGGTTAGCCAAAAAAATTGGATATTTATCTCACAAAAGAAATACGCAGAGAATCTACTAAAGAAATTCAAGTTGGAAGGCTGCAAATCTGTGGCTACTCCTTTGGTCATGAATGAAAAGTTTAGCAAAGAGGACGGTACATCAAATGCAGATGCATCTACATACAAAAGTCTCATCGGGAGTTTACTATATCTAATAGCTACAAGACCGGATATTATGTACGCGATAAGTATACTATCGAGGTTCATACAAAATCCAAGTCGAGTTCATTATGGAGCCATAAAGATAATATTGAGATATCTACATGGACAAAGGACTACGGGATATTGTACGAACCCACAGACTACTCAAGACTGATTGGCTACACTGATAGTAATTGGGTTGGATCATCTGATGATATGAAGAGCACATCAGGTTACACATTCTCATTTGGCTTAGGTATATTTTCATGATCATCTAAAAGCAAAATGTGTAGCACAATCTCGCCAGAAGCAGGCAAGTATGTTGCAAAGCAAAGACTTACTACAAGTCAAATTATTTGGCTAAGGCACATTCTTGGATATATGGGAGAAGATCAAGAAAATCCTACGGAGATTTACTGCAATAAAAAGTCTGCAATAGCAATAGCGAAGAATCTCGTACATCATAGCAGGACTAAACATATTACAATCAAATATCACTTTTTACGGGAGGCAACAAATAACAAGCAAATAAAGCTTAAATATATCGGAACAGAAGATCAATTAGCATATATTTTCACAAAGGCACTAAGAGACCAAAGTTTGAGATATTACGAAAAAGTTTAGAATTATTCAAATGAGTCGCAAGGGGAGTGTTAAAATATTGCTACCCATTTCTAGACTTTTCTTTATTAGGTGTCATCTAGAATATCAATAATATTAAATAGATCATACCTACCACTATTATTAGTAGTAGGTTCTAGTAATTAGCTAAACCGATATAATGCCTCTATAAATAAGCATGCATGTCACTAATGTAATGTAAGAGTAGAAAGGCTTCAACTAATCAATACAATAACATTTCCCACATATTTACACATCATCTCCAAATCTCTTTCTTTCATTCCTAAAATATTAATTGCTTTTCTAAATCAATTCTCTTATCAAATCAAATACCAACGGTGGTATCCGAACACGGTTAGATTATCAAATCAAATACATACGCCCACAAGAGTTTCCGTTCTTTACTAATAAAGAATTTTCCCGGTACAAGAAAAATACACCTCTTGAGTTTTATGGACCAAACCCAAGAATAGAAGACTCGTATAACCACTTTACTAGTTATCAAAGAACACTCTCCCCAACCCATTTGTGTTACCGAGATAAGAATACACCGAGTGTTTCCCACACCTATCACATTTGACTCACACAAATTGATCTCCCAGAGATGTGTACACTCAATTTTTCCTCTCCACCGGTTGGATGGCAAAGCAAATGCCTGCTTGCCATGGTTTTTTCCTTATGCTCCCCGAGCCTTTTATAGGCAAACAAAAACACGTGAAATCCACCACATGTAAATGAGAAAGAAAAAAAAGGGTGAGCAAAAGTGGGTGGAAGTTTATTGGGTAGCACATTTAATGGGCTTTGACGAACAATGTGTGTGTGTGTTGATTAATTTTGGGATTTTATATTTTCTCTATGGGTTAACACCTCAAATTTAGGTTTCTTTAATCTGCTTCTGAAAAAAATCAACTTTTTTAGAGCTCCAAGATTTGATGGCTAATGAGTTGCAGAGTATGTCGAAGTAAGGAGATCTCAATTTTGATGGGCCCTCGATGAGATGGAATTATATTGGATCATGTTCAGATCAAGCCGGGAGTTGATACAACAATTTGAGGCTTATTGGAGCTTCCTCTTGGAGTTTGAGGTTGATTGTTTAGACAACCAAAAAAAAGTCATTATTATTCACAAGAAATAATTATGATACTGCAAAAGTAAAAAAGAGGTCTTCGTTGGCATAAAAGATAAAATGTGGGCAAGACTTCAAGGTTGGAAAGAACGGCACCTCTCGCCAGTGGGGAAAGAAATTCTGATAAAATCGGTCATCCAATCCATCTCAGACGCTATCTGCCCCACACATTGCCTCTCGGTCTTCGACGATATTTCACGTCTGAAACAAGCCTCCCCAAAAGCCAATTTTTACTGGACTCGTTGAATTCACAATGGTTTAGCTCATGAATGGGCGCGTTTTTGCAAAAATATGTCTACTCATGAACAATCTTGGGATCATCCCCGCATTTCCTTGTTCAATCGTTGGACGTTTTCCAGCAAAATTAATTGAAATCTCTCCTTTCCGTTTCAAAAACAAAGAAATAATTATGATACTTTTTAAAATAAAATTGATAATTTTTTAACAGAAAGTGATATTTTTAAACAAGGTCATAGATTCATTATTGTACTTTGCAATTAAATAATATAATTTTATTATTCTGAAAATGTAAAATGATACTTTTTAAAATAAAAAATGTGATACTTTTAAATATTTGCAAATAAATAATATTTGTTACTTTGAAAACATATACTTTTCAAAGAAAAAGTAATTTTTTTATAATAAAGGGATACTTTTACACGAAGTTATATATAGTTGTGCAAGAAAATAACGTCAGTTACTTTGAAAACATAATACTTTTCAGAGTAAAATTATACTTTTTAGTTATCACCACACCCACTTGTTAGGATCCGCCTCATCAAATACGACCCGTAAGACGGTTCAATATGAGTTTTGCTTTTTTTTTTGGTATTTCGGCAAATCAAAATTTTCAAAAATAATAACAAACAATAAATGTTATAATCATAATTATAGTATTTATTTGTTATTTTTAAAATTTTAGTATGCAAATAATACATTATAATGCAAAACTAAGTTATATATATATGAGAAGATATATAATATAAAAATAAATTCAATATGAGCTGAATTTTCAATTTCGATTCGGTTCACTAAAATAAATAAATGTATATACACATATTTTTTTAATTTTTTTTGTAAAAATGATATAGTAAAGAATGAGAGCTAAGGAAAGCTCTCACGCCATCATAACGGTCCTTGTAGATCGCAGAGGTATAGTAGGTGGAGGCCGTGTACTCTTGGCAGCCCTGTGTGCGGCCCAAGTTATAAGACTCTTGTTGCTCGGTCACATGCAGTCTCTTTAGGTCCTCACGAGCCTTGGAAAGCTGCTTCTCCAACTCTTGCACATGGGTCCGCAAGGACCAGTTTCGGGCTTCACTCACAACTTATTGACAAAGCAGCAATTCCATCGGTAAAAGGTCAATGTACGACGAATTCTGGCAACGTTTTGTCATCGCACTTATTGGCGACGGTAATTACTGACGGAAAACCAACCATCGGTAAAAAAAAAAATTCACCCCTAGGAGTAATGGACGAGTGACGATATCTAAACTTCGAAATAGTCCCCCAAACAAGCAAAAAATGCAAACTACAAGGATTCTGTAAGTAATATGAGACTTCAATCTTTGGCAGGTGGACAACATAACAAATCATAAACTACAGAAAAAGATAAATATAACTCATATATAATTACTAAGTTATATCTCTAAAGTTCTATCCAATTCAAAAATCATTAGCATGAATATATGCGGGGACGGACGAGGAGGGGCTGCAGGGGGGCATCACCCCTCAAATTTTTATATTATGTAGTATATATATATTTATATATAAAAATATCTCCTAAATATTTCCAATCTCTCCACCCTCTCTCAAATATTTTCAATTTCGCACCACCCCATGCTACACTTTATGTGTTAGTGGATCCCTTAGGAGAAGACGTTTTCTCATGACGATTGTCTTTCTTTTCTCTTAGTTGATACTCTGTTCACCTCCCATTGCATTATGTCTCCTATTAAGTTGCTGCTACCCACAACATAACCAAATCAATAAAATTTTCAAAAATGCATGCGGGAAAAAAAAATAAAGAAAGAGAAAGGGAGCTCAAATAACGCATGTGCTCAACCGAGAAACAATTAGCCATTCAAACGAACTAATCACTTATATACAAAAGTACATGTCTCCTAATGTGAAATTGATCATTACAAGAAACATAAAAAAACAAAAGAGATAGTTACCAAAACACTCGTGATGTTTGGGCTCAGATATACAACGAGGGAATCATCGTGTTTGGTGGGTTTTTTACATGAAGTTTGCAAGTCAAACAACAGAACTGAATGATATTTCACAAATTTTCAGCAACAAATCATAGTGGCTTGATAAATCTTGAGGCCTCTATAAGTTTTTGGCGCCACTCCTGATTTTCAATCTCTAACGATGTTGCAAGTGAATCCCAAGCCTCAGAAAGATGATCTTCGTTGATGAAAGAATCCGTATTTAGGGCAAAAATTACTTCATTGGAATCTTCTTCATCTTCCTCAAGCTGGAGGGAGAAGACGTTGCCAAATACCTGCAAAATGTATTTTGTAATTAGAAAAAACTACAAATTAGAAAAATTACCCCTCAGGTTTAGCCTAATTAGAAAAAAAACCAGTTACATTTCAAAATCACAAATATTTGCTTCTCTCTTAGTATTTGCTAGGTGAATACAAACCTCAAGGGGAATTTGTAATTTTGAAAGATAAACCTCAGGGTAGTTTTTGTAATTACCCCTTACATTTATATATTTCTTTTCTTACCTTCTTTAATCTTGAATGTATTTGACCCTTCAACCTGGAGGACGTTGTGGCCAAATTAATGACATATAGACCTTCCTCAGAAAGTGAATCTTTTACGGTCCAAAGAACTGATTCCATAACAAAAGCTGGCGCAGGAGAGGTCAAAGGAGAACTACACAATTGAAAACTTGTAAGAAGAGAGTATATAAAGTGATGACAAAATTGATCATTTGAATAACAGCTACTTTACCTTGATTTTGGTGCGTCCACATCAACTATGAGTATGTCGATTTTTGAAGAGCCTATCCCGTCTGCATGAACTACAGTGCAACTATCTAATTACTTCTTGTGGAGTATATATATCATCTTTCTAACTACAACCAGTTATCGCTACATACCTTCATGAGAATTTGCTTTCTCCATGATAAACTCAATTGGATTGGTTATATTTACCTACACAAGAAACAAAATGAAAGGAAAATATATAGATTAATTATGAATAGTTAAGTTATTATCAACAATCAATTGAATAAATTGGTATATCTCAAGCATAAATATGAATCAATAAAAATATAGAGTAAGACTTTATTAATTTGCTATTAAAGAGTAATCAGGTCCAGTGGTTATTATGGGGCCTTATAAATAAAATCATAAAGTTTATGATCCTAGTAACCTATTAATCCATGCATAGCATTACACAACAGAAAGGGAAGAAAATACTAGAAGCCCACCAAGGAAGCTTATTAAAAGAATGAGTTAGAATAAGGCATAAAAAACTAAATGTGGTGGTTTGTACATGCAGATAATATAGAGGTACTTCTAAAACTTCATTGGCGAGATCTTATATCATCGACTATTGCGGATTTATAAGTATTGGTAACATTTGGGATTTGACTGCTTGGACTGGCAAGACTCCAACCTGCACCAATGACCCAGTACAAGGAGTTCAGGACCCCTAAGACAGGGGGGTTGAAGTTTGAACATGTCCTTAACCATGGTTGGGTCACATGTTTGTTTGGTTTCCGCTGATGTATATTCTTAACCACATGTACTTCTTTTTAACTTATTGTTTTATATTACAACATTATTAATTTTCTTGGAGCTCAAGTGATAAGTCACTGATAACAAAAGAAACATACAATACTACTTTTTTGGCTTACTTGATCTAGCTATGAGTATTGGGTTATTTATTAGGTCATTGTGCTTATAATATTTCCTAATTTTTTCATGTATTGAGACTCAGACACATGGAAAAACCTTGTCATACAAAAATCCCACAGAACGTGAAATTTATTACGTTTATTGTATCCTAGTATAAGATGAATTAAAATGTTGAGAACTTGTTGCTTTCGGACTTAATAATGCATATTAGACATAATTTGAGTTTTTGGAGGATTATGTTTAAGGATTTATGATTTATTCAAATTATTGTCAATGGATATTGGATTACTTATAAAGTTTATTCCGATGATGAAATATATGGATTTCAAATCGTTGAAACGATGAGGTAAAGATGTTCAATATCATTGTTTATATATTGGACTATATAGAAGATGCTTCATATCTGAACAAAAAAAGAAAAACTTAAGCGATGCTTGCACTTAAAGTGAAAACTTAAGCAATTACGCTAAGAATTTGAAATCTATTGTATCATAAAAGAGATCCTCTATTTTTCCAAATGACAATCAATTCCTCAATAGTACATAATTTGAAAACAAATCTCAATCTATATAGATATCAATATTTATTTCTTTTATTATATTTAGTCAAAAATCATTATAGTCTTGTAACTTGATTAGTTTTTTTTATTTGAGGTAGATCTATCAATTCACATAAGGATTTCTCAAATATTTAATATTTAATTATGATTTTGCCAAAAATTAATTAACTCGAATATATCACAAGCACATAACATGACAACTAAAATTGAGGATATTTTAAGAACTGAGGAAGAATTACTTATGTGGAGTTTTCTACAAATTTATTTTTCATTTATTGTTTTATATTATGGCAGTGTTGGTATTTCCTTTTTTGGAGCTCAAGTAATAAATCAACTGATGACTAAACACATAGAATTAATTTTTTGCTTACTTGATCTAGTTAATAAGTTGGGATGAGTGGTCTTAAAGAAACTGAAACAATTATAGTTCGGACACTGATCAACACCCTTGCAAAGAGTGCGCAATGCCACTTGAGCTACAAACTGGGTGTTGAGTTATTTATTAGGTTGTTGAACTCATAGTAATCTTCCCTAATACTTTCATATATCAAGACTAAGATCCATGGAAAAGTCCTCGGAGTACAAGAAGTCCATAGAAACTTGAGATTTATGACTTAATATTATCACTTAGTAGAATGGATATGTTCATAGGAGCTTGCCACAATTATTATAATCTCAAAGTTCAAAACCTAACATAAGAATAATAAGATATACACTATGATATCACAGACTCAAGTAATTTTTTCTCCTATGATAAGTAAGAACCAAATGTGAACTTCTACTTGAACAATGCCCCCCTTCCCCTCCCACCCACCACCCCCACCCTATACTTTGAGGTAGGGAATATTAAGTGTTACCTTTAAGCGTTCATCTTCTCTAAAATCAAAATATTGTTCAGCAACGTCCAACATCACAGGATCTAACTCAAGGACCTGGAAAATCATGAATTTGAATAAAGGACATGATAGCAAAACAAAGAGATATACATGATTCATAATTTCATTGCACCTCAATATCTAGAAAAGGTAGGTTATTGTTCATAAACATCGGCAGTAATCCTGCTCCAAGACCAATAACCAACGTTTTGGTCTTGAAAAGAGGGACAAGACCAATAACCATTGTTTTGACCTGAAAAAGAGGGGGAAAAGCAGCTTAGTTGGAGATTATTATTATTATTATTTTTAAACTTGTAGCCACGAGCCCAAACACTCAAGTGAGGTGACACATAAAAAGAGCATAGGCAGAGGCTCGTTGAGGCAGATATAATTTTTGATAGGTTATATAGATCTTAAGTAAAGAGCCTTGCATCCCCAACCCACAAAAATCATGATAACAACAAGAATAATACTAATAAGAAACATTAACAACAAGAATGCATTGACGTCAATACGAAAACAGAACTCATTTTCCAAAAATTCGTGTGTGTACTCACTTAATATGTTAGTAGAATAATAAGAAATCTGTATAAAACAACCAGAATTTCATTGATGGGGTTTAATCAAGATGTAAGAGAACACACACAGCAACAAAAACATAAATGTATTATTATACAACTAGGATTTCTAAAACAATGTGCGGAAATGGACCTTGGCCATATTGTTGTTAGTCCTTGCTATAATAATACAAATGACAAACATTATATATATATATATATGTATAGGATTCAATTACATTATTAGACGTCAATATGAATAGCGAATACTAATAATAATAAAAAAACATTCAAAATGTAGACATTAATGTGAATAGCAAATTACAGAAACATAGTCCACGAGTGACCTATGAAGGTTTGCTAACCTTCTTCAGGAACAGTTAAGACAATGTAGTAACTTATAAACATTTAAGCTAAAGAAGAGAATGTAGTAACTTATATATGTTTTCAAGAAAAATTAGATGGCTCACCAATCGTTTCAAATGTACAGAAAACAACATTAATCCAGAAATAATGCCGTTGTGCTGTGGACTTGTCAAATAGTTGTTATGAACTTTCATTATACCACTTGATGCTGCCCCATCAAAGATGAAAAAGACGAGTCACAAGTTAATGAATTTGAACAAATATTGTTACTTCCACTTCTCAGCTGTACATAACAATTAGCATAAAGAGTGCAACTGAAAATGTGACACCAAATATGCAACTGGGACCTAAAAAGACATCAACGGACACAACCTTTTTGCCTAGTATTATGAAAAGGAAAATACTTGACAATGGACACAACGTTTTTGCAACATGAACTTATGTCCACCGATCCTATAATATATTGGAACTGAAAGCTTCAGAAATAGGCTTACAAATTAAAGATACACTGAAGGAAACAAATGCAGTGACTTTGCTATCTAACTAGTAGCATAAAAACAAATCAACTAATGTCAATTGCTCAAGTATTCACTTAATATGTTACTTGTGGTGTCATAGAAATTTATAAAAGTGAGATGTTTCATTTTAGGGGTAGATGTGATGCAACAAGTTCAAACAAAACCTGTTTGGTTATGCTGTTAATTCACTATAAAAGATAAACCTCAATTACCGAACATGAGACAGAAATCTCTTATGTGACCATAAATGGCACCCTGAAACACTTAATGCCAAAATTTTTTTTAGACTTACAGAACTTTTCCCAGTTTAAGATGGAATTTGATCATTCAGAGCAAGTAGATAAAAATGGAGGAAAAAAGTCTACCAGGCATCAATTCTTCTTGTAAACAGCATATTATATAGGAATAAAAAAGACCCATACCAGAAATTAATTTTAGAAACAATTGGACTTCTGTATAATTTAGTGAGTAACATCATATCGGAAAATATTAGAATCTCAGTCAAGTAATCTGATATCTCAAAGGAAAATTCGCAGAGTAACATATAAAGAGAAAGAGTATTCAGACCTTCACCAGGAGACCCAGATGAGTGAGAGTGAGATTTTCTATGCTTTCCTTTCTTCCTGGTTTTGGAAGTTGCCTGCCCTTTCTTTTTCTCTACTTCATTTGAAGTTCCAACTCGTCTTTCTCTCGATACAAGAACTTCAGATAGCACCACGCTCTCAATAGTAAGGCGGCGGATTGTTAAATGCTTAGGTGGAAAACGGCGACCAGCCCTTTCATAGATCAAATCTTCTATAACTATTAAACCATTCAAGGCAGAAGTAACCTGGATAAACCAAAAGAACTAAATATCAAAATGGAAAAAGATAGATAAAAATATATAGAGTAAAAGCCATAGATGTAATCATGGAGAAATGAAACTCAGTAACCAATTATTATGTTGAAAGCTCCTTTTCCCCATAAGACGCTGCTGATATTGTAGGTTGTGTAGGTCAAGCAAATCACCAGTTTAAATAAAGTGAAACTGTCCCTCAATTGTAACTATCTGTTAAAAGATTTGAGATGATGAACAGAACTTAATACAGTAAATTGATAAAATATGATGGGACACCTCTTAAGGTCTTTGCAAGGGGAAAAACCTCATTCGGATATCATGGTGCTTGCTTTTCCCCAAGAGCTAAAATAAGGTCACAGTTCGGACTATATCCTAAATACTACTAATCAGTAAGATGGTATCAAATCAAGCAAAAGATATGCACTTTACAAATGCAAAAAAATTTATTAAAAAAAATAATAAAAATAAAAAATAAAAAACTCATCTACAGTTAATGCTACCACACAAGTAAGATGGTTGTCCTGAAACTACAAGGATTCAGTAGAGTTCTGAAGTCTTACCCCTTTTCCTCTTTCTCCTTTCATTTTCTATTGTTTTTCTCACAGTTCTTGGAGTTTAGTAATTGCAGGGACATAGTTGGACATTAAACTTAAAGGGTTACTTCTGTGGGTAAATGTCTTTTAGAGAACAATTGCAATTATTAGTGATTCTAGAGACTCCATAAAGATGAGAACTATGAGAAAAGCAGAGACAATTACATATTCAAGTCACATGAGCAAGTCTATAATGATAATAAATTTCAACCATGCAAGGTGTATTAAGAGAGCACATAATGAATATTAGAATTCAAAAAGATAGTCTCCACATTACTATAGTATGAGAGCACATGAAATTCATAGTTATAGTACACAGGTACCTAGCTTCTAGAACTAGTTCTACACTTGAAAAAGAGAAAATCAATAGACATCTCATTAAAAGAAACAAGAGAAAGTAATTCTTCGACCTGGTGAACAGTTTTCCGCTGCTTAATTAGTCTATCACCTAAAATCATAACCCTGCAAAAGGATGAACTCGTGTAAGTCTAAGGAAAAAGGAAGCCAATACATTTCAACTCATATCTGGCAATTCTCATTATACATAGCAAGGAAAAGGCGTAATGCACCCACAACATCAGAAATACTTGAATGCTTTCTCTTTTCTCATTTTATCATTGCCCCATAGTTTAATCATTAATCATAATGATAGAGTTAATTCATTCAGCAGCAAATAACACTACATTCCCTTCCACCTTATATTCCTGACATCCTAACTAACTTGATGGTCCCATGACAATGACAAAAAAGAAATACGAAAATCAAACAATTATCTCAGCCATTTTCTTAACAAGTGCAATCCCTTAGCCAACTGGGTTTCTTAATGAGTCGCTTGGCTTTGTGGAATTCTTCTCCTTTAAGTGCTTATCTTTCTTGGCTGTATCACCCATTGGTTGGGCTGTTCACATAATGTAAAGTTCTGGCTGCTGCTTATATGAACATAAATATTTGTTTATTTGCGGGTACAAAAACATAGATTTACAGATAAATAGAGTAACACTATGTACCAGGCACACGGTGCTTGCCAATGATGAAAAAATGAATATGTATAAACCTCATAAACAGAATAAAGGCCCAGGAATAAGATGCAGACAAAAGAAAGTGCAATATTTCGATGCATATGAATATAACTGCGTTGCTTCTGCCTTCTCTCACAAGCCCAAAGCATCAAGTAGCTTTAACAATGCACAAAAGTCTTCTTTGAACATAATTATATAATTTAGCCGACCCAAGAAGGGAAAGACAAAAAAAAACAATATGCTGCATACCTCTTGTGCTTGTAAATAAGTTTGAGTCAATCAAGTAACTGACAGAGTTCCACTCAACCTACAAAGATGACATTTATACATGAAGAATCCCACCCCTCCTTCTCCACCCTCCATCCTCCTTGGTTTCAAATGCTTCCTTCTCTATTCCCCAACAACAACTAACTAAGCCTTAATCCCACTATGGAGGGTCGGCTATACGGATCATATTGCGCATCGTTTACGGTCATAAGTCATATTTTTATTTATTTCTAGATATAACATGTCTTGCTTAATAGTTTCTTTTCAAGTCTTTTTAGGTCTTCCTTTGCCTCTTTTGATTTGTGTGAGTGATTCCCTACCTTCTACACGTTGCACAGGTGCATCTAAAGGTCTCCTATAAACATGTCCAAACCATCTTAATCGTGTTTCTCTAATTTTCTCATCTATTGGTGCTACTCCCACTTTGTTTCTAATGTGTTCATTTCTTATTCTATCTAATCTAGTGTGCTCTTAACATTCTCATCTCTGCTACCCTCATTTTTTGTTCGTGTTCATATTTAGTCGCCAACATTCTGCTCCATAAAGCATTGTGGGCCTTGTGGCCGTTTTATAAAATTTTCTTTTCCATTTTAATGGTATTTTACGGTCACGAAGGATAGAAGATGCGCTCCTCCATTTATTCCAACCCGCCTAGATCCTATGTGTGACATCTTTATTGATTTCTTCGTTCTCTTCAATTATAGATCCTAAATATTTAAAACTCTTTGTTATACTCACTTCATGTCCATCAATTATTATACTCTGTTCCCCAACAAAGCGAAAACTTAGCAATCGTCATGCATTATGACCAAAACTTCATTTATTCAGAACACTTCAAGATACATATAAGGGAAGATCATGACAAATCGAGGCTTATATCCAACAACAAAAGTATGGTGTAAAAGACTACATAAAGTGGCGTTCTGCTTCAATGGTAAAAATGCCCAAGTGAGAATTACTATGGAAAAAAGATATATCAGAACAATTTCACATATCGGGAATTGCCTAACTTGGTATCTTCACAACTCTTTTAACCGCAGCTAAAGATGCTATACAATATAAGTGCGAGAACTTTGTGCAAACAAGACTTCAACCAAGCCAACAAAAGATCAAAAATGCACACAAGGCTGGCGTCAACTGATGATAATTAATAGTGACTAAACAGAGTATACACCAATAGTGATGTGGTCAAGGTGAAATCAAGAGCTAAAAGCAACCGAACGAAATCTGATCGCATACATCTTACTGATGTATTAGTAGATACCAATAGATACTTACGGAAAGTCAACTTCATCATGAGAATAACCTACAGAGAATACTTTCTTCACATAGGTACAGAGTTCCTCCTGAAACACGGAAGAAAAATAAAAGAAAAGAAGTTATCAAATTTAGAGAGAGCAAGACAGATAATGCTCAAGGAAATAAAGTTTGATACACCACGATCTCATCCATGTTAAGATTTGTATGTCTGGAATCCAGCATAACCTATAACGAATGAATGAAAGATCAAATAATAACAGATGAAATAAAGGAAGAAAGTAGACTGTATTTACAGGTAACTGCAAATGTTTACCATCAGTAATCGGGCAGTACCACAGCTCTCAACAATGAGCCATTGTTCTTCTGAGAAGGATAGCATCCATCCAAGAGTGCACAACTGAAATATAAATTTTGTTTATATGCCCTTTGGATTGAAAACAAATGAGGTTAACAAGATATGCCAATATTCAGTGGAACCATATAGCACAAAGGGGACACCTTCAAATTACTAAAAAGAAACAAGAAAGCAACCAAAGTTCCTAGGTCTAACCATTATTGGAATTGAAATATCAAAGTCATTAAAATGACAAGAAATATCATGTTTAAAAATAAAGGGAAGACCGTTAAGGGGAAAAGTATTATTTATTTCACATTACCAAAAGCATTAGGTATAAAGAGCAAAAATGGACGCAATATTGTGCACGTTGACAATAATTGAATAAGAAATTTAACTGACAGGAAAAACATGCTCCCTCATCCCACAAATAGAAAATTAGAAAAATTAAATAAAAAAAGTGATAATTTTTTTAAATCATCTCAGAAGTCAGTTCTTTAGCAATCTCAGAATAAATCTGTACATCCAGTCCCAGATTGGGGTGCTGATATTTGATTCACACACCCACAATGCACGACTTTTTGAACAAAATTTAAAGTATAACTAACTTCAAATTTTCTGGAACTAAAGAACAATAAAATCTCAAACATTAAATAAGAATGACAAGTAAAACGACCTGGAACTGTCATCAAATAGCATCTTAAGATTGGGAAGATAAGAAAGGGTACTTACCTTGGGAACAACGAATACACAGAACTGATGGGAGAAAAATCCTGAATCTAGCTGAGCATCAAGAAGTATGCAGTCAAAGGCGAAATAAATTTCACCTAAAATAAACTTCACCCTACGACCTGGTTCAAGCTCTGTAAGGTTTGCTTTCGTCACAAGAATCAGGTCTTCAAGTGGGATGAATACATCAGAAGCAATGGAAAATCCTGTGCGAACCATTTTTTCTCTTTCAAGTGCTTCATTGAATTTATCAGCCTAAAAAAATGTTGAAAAAGTAAACCTATTTCTCCATTAATATTTGTTGAGTTGAGCATCTGACAAGAAACAGATAAAATTGATTATATACAAAACTTAAATCCTTCTGGAGAATGTATTGTGTAAATTTAGAATATTTGAATAGAAGTACTAAGGGTATATATAATTTATGAAGTTAGATTATAAGGTTAGCAGAATAGTATAGGATATTTTTTATAAAAGAGATTAAACTTCAGGGTGGTTATTATAGTTAATTCTATAAATGAAGATAAATTATCTGACCAAAGGGCATGTTTTTTTTCTTTCTAAGAGAACATTACAAGGTTCAGGTGTTTTTACCCGATAACCATGACGTTCAGCAGAATATTCATCTAGAAATAATGATATATGTGAAACAACAGTAGAAACAAGTTTCTCAGCAACCACCATAAAAGCCTGTTCGCGGTCTCTAGGTTCAAGAGCAATGGCATGAAGAATCAATTTCCACCCAAAGCAAAACTTTCGAAAAAGTAGATCTGAGAGAAAGTCATGATGGAAAAGGGTATCAATGTAAAATTTTGGAGCAGGAAGCAGCATTAGAAAACAGGATACTGAAGATATATCCAAATCATGTTTTTACATTCACCAATATCAGTAAAAGAAAGTAAGAGACATTGAAGAAGAAACAGATGAGCTATGGATTGCAAAAGCAAGTTCTAGAAGCCATTTTCCTTCAAAGTACCTAACACATCGGGTTCCGCCAAGGTGACACAAATATATTTTCCTCCATCTTTTAACGACCTTTTCACCTGGTAATACACAAAAAGATACTAGATAAGTCAAGCTTTTGGACTCATCAAGAATAACAAGATTGAAGTTAGTATCATTTCAAATAACGCTTTCATACACCTGGGACAAATATCGAATTCCAAATTCGCGGCCAACCGCGGGATCCATCAAATTATCCAATCCTCCCTTATCGAGAATGGCATCAAAGGTCTCTTTTTCAAACTGGATCAAAGACAAAATAATTAGAAAACAAGGAAGAAAGTGCGATGTGAGTTACACGAAATAGAATTAGGCATGAATTAGATGATAATTAGATGAGGGATTGATGAAAGCATAGCAGCTGACAGCTACCAATTAGATGCAAGTTTCCAAACCAAAATAAAGGAGGATAATGAAAATAAGCCAGCAAATTATTCAAATCCAATTTTTTCCTGCCAACAGCATAAAGGTTTCAATCCAAAGTTTGATGAAATAAATGAAACTTAGGACAGTGGTGAATACAAGTTTAGCAAGAAAAAGCAAACAGAACAAATGTTAATATAGTCTCATGCTACTAAAATGAGTGTCTGTGAGTTAAGTTAGGTCGTAAAAGAGTGCAAATATCTTTAGCATTGGCTTGGCTGATAATCAATCACAGACCAAAATTTACATGTTGAAGGTTCAATTACCCATCCAACAAAAGTTCACAGTAAGACTCCCATGAAATATCCATACATATTGGACTCTGATTCACCATTCAACCTAACTAGCATATGGACTCTGATCCACCAATGAACCTAACAGGTTACTAGTTGCTACTTGATGTTTTTTAATATGGGTTCTCTGGGTAGACAGAAATATGAGTTATTGAAGAAAAAGGGATCTATTCGGAATATTCAAAGCAGTTCTCTCTTCCATTTAATGTTTATTGGTCTAATTGTTCCCTGCCCTTTATTTTATTGATCATATATTCAGCAAGCTTTCACCTAAAAAAGGTTCGTTTAAATCATTAGAATGCAAGGCAAAAGAGTTCAGTGATATGGGCAAAACTTATCAATGTCCATATGGAAAACAAAATGTTTCACATTTGGAACTTTAATGTCTTGTACTGTTTTCCCATGTAAACTCATGCGGGGCAGACATATGTTCCCCTTTATTATCTTCCATCTCATGCAAATAGCAATGTGACAATGTAGCTCTCATGTAACAATCTGCTAAATTCATATCAAAGCAAGAACATTGATCAATCTAATACATGCTACCGCATTTTGCACATACATAGGCACTTGTTTCTTCATTGCTTTTTTTTCCTTTGCACTTTTTGATGACTAATAACCAAGGGTGCATTATTTCAGCAACTACTACAGTATATCTACATTGAAGTTGTCTTTCAGAAAACAGATCATATGGATCAAGGTCATTTCAATTGCAGGATAAGTGTAGGGCACTTAAGATGAGGATACCTACGAAGACTACACTTTGATAACTGTCATTGATAAGCAACTCGGAACTTCAACTAAGCATTTTCTGATCACTTTTAGGTAATTGAAGTTATGATGCTACATTAAAAGAGCTTATTACTTTCAAATTTACGAAAGACAATTATAACATGGACATCTTTCTTTCAATGCTTCATCATTTCAACATTATCAGTCTAACTATTGAAAGCAATACTCAGGGAGTACCAGAGAACCTAGAGTCTTTCACAAAATCCCTCAGTCTAACAGAATCTGTGTGTTAAAAGAATCTGCAATATATTTTACTAATTAAGTGCACTTTGTGTCAGCTAACAATCTCTTTCCTTAACCCCTTCCTCCGTGTCTGCCTTGTGACAACTATCATAAGTGCACTTTGGAATCATATACATGCAGTATAATATTGTTTTCAAACATTTTTCGTTTTACCAGAGTCTTCTTTCTAACCACCAGATTTCTTCCCCGTCACCCATATCACCTCAATCTCAACCAGTCAACTTGAAAGTCAAAATTCCAGTCAACCTCTTTTTCTTCCAAGTTAAAACCCCATAGAAAACCCATACCAGCACATCCCAAGAACAAACAACAAGAAATTAAACTAGTGAATATTACTACCTAATACCTTTACTGACTAATAATTTATTTTGTTAATTCGATCGATTATCTTAGTACTCAACTTGCTACCTTTACTTACTAATAATAAATCACAAAATAGTGAATATATTCATCCGCGGACTCTCAGACGAGCTTGAATACGGTGACGATCGAAAATAGTACCTCCATAAACCTCATGTCCATAACGCGCCACTTCATCAGCGGCCGTTCTCTCACGTTCCCCCTTATCATGTGCGATATAACCACTTTCGAGAAATCCACATTTGTTATATTCGTAAACCCGGCGTCATACAGATGCTCCGACAGCCTCGAGTTCCCACACCCAGGCACCAAAATACTCAACTCCTCCGATGGCACAGCCGTCGGCGGCGGATCTTCGGAGGATTCCGGATGTTGTGATGATGACGATGGAAATACGAGATAGCTTGTGATTAAGCCTTGGAGTTGGGGCCACTCGGCGTACCATTCTAAGGACTCGTCGCAGCCTCCTTTGGTGAAAAATAGGTCCCAATGCTCTTTGCTCACGGAGTCTGAATTACCTGCATACTCCTCTATGAGATTTCCCCCATTTTCGTGGCGCTTTGGTCTCTGTGTGCTTGAAATGGCGGTTTCAAGGTCTGTGCGCTCTCTAAATTTTTTTTTTCAAAAAACTGCAAATCAGTTAGGATTAACAGAAGGACTGTTAGGATTAACTATTAAGTGTTGGTTTATAGTTAGTTGCCGAAACTAATAAAACAAAGGAATAATTACAAAACCCACCATGAGGTTTGGGCTAATTAAAAAAAAATCCAGAGATGTTTTAAAATTATAAAAAAATCGCTCAGATTTTATTATATTTTAAATTTAAGGGAATAACTGTAATGTTTTTTGTGCTTACGAAAGGAAAAAGTAAATACATAATGAAACCTCAATGGGATTTTTGTAATTTTCAAAAATTTATGGATGTTTTTGTAATTAGCCAGAACCTAAGAGGGTTTCCTGTAATTATCCCTAAAACAAATTCAGTCAAGAAAAGTCGCCTTATTCTTGATTTTGCTGAGTTGTTTGACTTGAATATTTTCTTCTTCTTTTTTTTTCAATTTTTTTTTTTGTGTATTTTTAGTTATTCAATATTTTACAAAATAAATTTTTTGCTTTTTAAAAATGAAATATGGAGAATTGAGATATTTTATGGTAAGAAATAAATAAATATAATTCAAATATTTTGAATAGTTATTAAAAGTTGAAAGAAACTTTTGAATGTAATGTGGTTTGAACATACTCGAATTTCAGACTTCACCCTAATATTTGCAAGAGTATCATCTGTCCGATATTTTATTTGTTAATAAGATCATAAGTTAATAATGTCAATGAGTCAAATATTGGTCGGATCTTCATGACTACTAGAGTACAATGGGGTGGGGTGGGATAGGGATAGCCACCCCATCCCCACAATAACAGTAAATCCCCATCTCCGTCCCTCAAGACAAACAAGGAAAAAATGATCCCCATCCCCGAGGAATCTCCGTCCTCGATTTGTATTTTTATTAGAAAAATTAACATTTTTTAATACTTTTAATCATTTCAAATATTTAAAAAAACATGTTAAATAAAGCACTCTTTATACGAAATAAATTTGGATTTTGTCATTTTAGTATATATAATAGGAACATATTTATAATTTGTTAAAAATATTATGGTAGACATGCATATTGCAGGTGCCCGCGGGGAAAGAGAGTGGGGATCCCTATGGAACATGGAATACAATCTTTGTCTCCACCAATGGGGAGAAATTATTCCCCATCCTCATCGCAAAGATAAAATTTCGGGAATCAACGCCCCTTTCAAGGTGAATCCCTATGGGGAACTACATTTGATTTTATTTTCAAAAGTACATTTCGACTCTTTTAATATTCAAAACATTTAAATTATATTTATTTCAATCGCTAACTAGTCTCTTTCAAATTTCAGTATTTTTGTAATAAAACAATGAAATTTGCTTTAAAACTTTTGAACCAGGATTAATCGGGTCATTGATTTTGATTTTTTATCGGGTTTGGCCAGGGTGAGAATGATTTTTAGCCATCGGTTTTAATATAGAATCGACCAGGACATGTGACCGGTTTTGGTTAAACCGTCGAACAATTGGACCGTCCGAGTTTCAAAACATAGAAGAAATGCACTATAATTTTTTTTGTCTTAATCTTGAAATAATCATAAAAGAATGTGAGAGTAAGGTGTGTAATTTCAGGTAAGAGTTCATATCATGTATCCTAAAACAACTAGGGCTCATTTGGTTTTGTTGATGAAATTGGATAAAATATTGGGATATAATGTGATTGTACTGTTCATGGATTATATAATATTGTGTTTGGGGTTTGAGATTAAGATTTTTTTTTTCAAAGACATGTTAATACAATTATTTGTTTGGCATTACTGATTGTGTATGATAATCACAATAAATATTTTTTGGAGAAAATAATTTAACAAAACCAACAACCCAATGTTTTTGGTTAATACATATGCACATACAAATATATGCAAATATTTGGATAGTCATCACATACTTAAAATGTGCTAATAATGAGTTTTGGGTTCCACTTAAAAACATAGCATCTAGGCTCTAATATGTTCCCAACCAAATATACCCTAGAATATCATTAGGTGGTTAAAATAAACGAATTAAACTCAAATTTAACGATATTATAGTTGTGTTAGCTCATGAGCAAACTCATCAATAAACTTGTTGCTAAGCTCATGAGCTAGTTCGTATAACTTAAACTAATACTTCGAGTTTGATTTAATTTAATAAAATAAATAAATAGTAAAGTTGCCAATTATCCAGATCCATGTTTTTGGAGATAATTCGCCAAAATTTGGCGATATCTCCTCAAATATATATATCTTGGACAATTGTCTAGATCCATGTTCTTCGAAATAATTATCTTCACTAATTGTTAATTACATAAATATAATAAATTTAACTTGAATTTCTTAATAAACCTAGGTCGTGATACCAATTTTGTGGATCACATGACCAAGTATGAGTAAATATAAAAGATGTGATGAATTTTATAACTTAGGAGGTAAAGTACAATAACTTTAAACTTTAGAGGGCAAATTGAAAACAAACTATTATATACATAGAGGTAAATCTAGATTTTTAGGCAAAGTGCAAAATTTTCACAAAATTGAGGGGTAAAGTGTAATTTATAAAGTTCATAGGGCAAATGTAAAAACTGATTTAGTTTGGGAAATTTGGAAAAATGCCACTTTTTTACAAATTTTTTGGAAAAACGCCACCCAACCTAAATCCTTGTAATTATATCCCCTCACCCCTGTGAAAAGACCATAATACCCCTGTGCCTATATTCATGTTGTTTTCCTTTGTTTCTGAGTCAAAATTTTCTCCTCCACTTTTTATTCACCTTATTGAATGTGGACTTCCAGTGATTCTTTTCCATCTCTTCCAGTGGGATTGTTTGTTTATCCCTGATTTTTTCCGGCCCGATTTTTTTTTTTGAATTTTTTCCGGCGTCGGAGAATGGTTCGGCTTGCTGTTGCATGATCCTGAATCTTTTGGGAGGAAAGGGGTGTTGACCTGAAGATCGGCGAGAATAAGGGCGAGAGACAAGGCTTTAGAGAGAGGAGACCGACCGTTAGGGAGAAGTGGGAGAGAGTGGAGAATAGGAATAGAGAGCTTGAGGGCCTTGAAGAGCAATCGGGAGGAGCTGCTCAACAGCACTGCGTTGTGGCTCATTCTCTTCGTCAGCTCAGTAAAAGATTTAGACTTGCCAAAGATTCTCGCCGTTAATCTAGGATTTGGTACTGGATGAAACTGGAGATTTTTATGCGTTGTGTGTTTCTGACTTGTATGCCGACCATATATCCGACCCAAATTCCAACTGTTTTTTATTTTTGGTTTTGCCGACCACTTTTACGACCATAATTCAGACTTTGCATTTTCAACTATATCCCGACCTAAATACCGACCTCACATTTCCATCCCTCGTCTTTGCCTAGCACCCGCCGACGACCAATCAAGCCAACACAACAAGCAACAACAAACAAGATATAAAAAACAAAGAAAAAGAAAAGAGTAAAAAAGAAGGGAGACAGTCGCACCATCGAGCCTAATCACTGGTGAACCCACCACCACCAAGCCCTCCGCCGTACCTAGAAAAGAACCCACACCGGAAAACCCTAAAATTTGCCACCTGAAACCACCATTGTTCAGCCCAAAAAGAACTTGAAACCACCAACTACCACACCGACATCAACCCAGTGCCACCCTGCGTCGCTAGAATATCCCTCAAACTCAAAACCCCAGACACCCGAAACCACCCTTGGCCGCACCACTTCCGTCGCGAAGCTTGCTGCACACGGGCCAGAGAGAGAAAGAGAGATCAGAGCGAAAAACTAAGTTAGAGAAAGAAAGAGTTATTATGGTCCTTTCACAGGGGTGAGGAAGGTATAAGTACAAAGATTTAAGTTGGGTAACATTTTTCCAAAATTTTTGTAAAAAAGTGGCATTTTTCCAAATTTCCCATTTAGTTTGCCAGGATCAGGGATTTTAGCACTTTAAAAAAAAAATGAAAAAGAAAGGGTCAACCTGTACTGGTACATTTAATACAACGATGAATTAATCAGCGGCTAAGGGTACAACAATGGCAGGGAAACTCCTTTCTCCGACGGAATGGGAGTCGGTGATCGACGACTACAACCTGGGCGGTGCGGCTAACCTTCACCGCTGGACCGGCGGTGCTTCTGTAGTCGACCTCTGCATCTCCTCCCTCCTCCGTAAAGATTTTCCCGTCCAACTCAAACTTAACCTCCTCACTTTCCTCGAGCACGACTCCCTTGACGATTCGCCACTTCCATCCTCCTCTCTATCCCGCCTCATCGACGCCCTTCGCTCAGTAATTCAGTCCCCCAGTGACCCGTTTGCTCTCAAGGACCAATTCCTCATCTCCACCACCGCAATTTTCATCACATCTCTATTGGATAACGATGAATTAATCAGCGGCTCTCCACTTCGTGATCTTGTTGAGCTCTTTTTGACTATTATCAATCGCCCCAATCACGGCCTCGATCGTCATACGCGCGGCGTCGCGTGCGAATGTTTGCGGCAATTGGAGCTGGCTTTTCCTTGTTTGCTCTCCGAAATAACTCCCCATTTGTGGTCGTTGTGCCAAAGCGAGCGGACTCACGTTTCCCAATGGTATGTTCTCTTGTTGTCCACAACCATACTCAATGTGGTCAAGCTGAAGCCTAGTGGCACTAGTATTTCGTCTATGAGTAATGCTACGATCCCTTTGATCCCGTTCAGTGTCCCCCAGTTTTTGATTGATGGGGTTGGTTCAGATTTCGTGTGGAAGGAGAAAGAGATTTGCTACAAAGAACTGAGGAGAGTGGTTGCGTTTTTTTGAGTGCCCACAATATTTAACTCCATTTGGATTGGTGGAGTTTATGGTTGCTATACTTCCTGTAGCTGAAGAGCTGGAACTTCAGGCTTCTTTGATGAGGGTGCAGTTCTCATGGCTGCTCTACACGTTCGAGCCATTGCTTTGCCATATTTTTTGGGAATTTATTTCAAGTTTTTGGATTCTTTTCAAGGACAAGAACTTGAAGTAGCTTCTCGCATAATGTTATTGTCGAAAGAACCCCAACACCATCTGGTTTTTAGGTTATTGGGACTCCACTGGATTTTGGGCTTCTTTGCTTTGATAGTGGGTGAGGATGAGGCGAAAAAGAGAAGCATCCTTGATATGAGCTTAAGATTTTATCCTACAATTTTCGATCCACTGGCTATTAAAGCCTTGAAGCTTGATTTGCTTGCATATTGCTCGAGCTTGATCTGTAATCCTGGAGATGCAAGTGGTCTAAAGGGTGTGGAGGCGGATAAGGGGGTGTATCAAGTGACGCTATTTAAAGATGGCCTTGTTTCTGTATCAGCTTTCAAATGGCTGCCTCCATGGAGCACGGAAACTGCAGTGGCATTTCGCGCCTTCCATAAGTTTCTAATTGGTGGATCACCACATTCTGATGCTTCTTCTTCTTCCGTTGGTACTCTTATTGAGTCCGACATCTTTTACACCTTACAGGTATATATACATTTGGAATCTTTGTTTCTGGTTCTTATTCCCCTTATCAAGTTTTTTGGCTTTCTGAGATGGTCTTAAAAAATTGTTTAAATGTTATTAAAATTTTGTATGTTTAAGATCTTTTGAAACATTAAAACTGAGGCCAATATTATTAGCATGCCTTCCTATAAAGCAATACCGAGTTGATTATGACAGCCCTGTTATGAAAATTTTGAGTTTGAAACTTTTAGAATTTTCTTGATAATTTCTGTGTTTAATTGGTGTAATGTAATAGAGAAGAACTTACTAGGGAATACCTTTTTCATGAATTCTGTGTGAACTTTGAATATATAAAAGTGGAATCCTTACTCCTTTTGTAACTGTATGCCTTTATAACCAGCTTTCGGATGCAGAAACTGCCTAAAATGGAGTGAACTCGTTTGATTATACAACTTATGAGTTGAACCTTGGTTCAAAAGCCCCTTCACACATGTAATTATCAAAGAAAGGCTTGTTCACATGATTATTTTATTGAGTTGCAAAATGCACAGGAAAATATTATTTCTCTTGCTCAAAGTTGCCTCTGTGCTTTGCTTAATTTTAGTTCAAATTGTTCTGTGTTAGTATCTTGATGTGAGCCAGGCAAATCTTAAATGTTGTCTATCGAGCCTTGAAATATGGATTGGACAGTTACTAATTAATACTAGACAATATGATGTGGGCTTGTATTTCCAGTTAATGAGTCTATTAACATGGACTCTTATATGGCATTATATAGAAAACTGTTAGTTATTTTGGCAGTCTAAAGATCATCACCTTCTTGCTGCCTTTTGAGATGCTAGACTGCCTTTTTTCATTGGGCTCGTTGGATGCGTAAGCTCAAATTTGTCCAATTGGATATGGTAACTTATCAACCTTTGGCACTTAAGGGGAGAATTGCTTAAGTCTCTGGATTGCTTTACTATTTTTGTGCAGCGCAAGCTTACCTGAATGACCTTTACTGGAACCACCATCATTATTGCAGCTACCTTTCACCATCATCATTGCAGCTACCCTTTCTTTCTTGCCTGTAAACTTTGCTATCTAAACAAAGTTGAAGATGGTTTGCTCTATAATTCTGTGCCTTAGAGGACTGTACTTATTTATCAATCCACTGGTAAAACAAAATTAAATCATACTCCCATCACATCTACAATCTCAGCTAAGCACAACATATTATGTGCATCCATTGAAGCAATTAATGCAGGTGCTGAAGCGCCTAAATGTCGAACCTCTTCACTAAACACCCAAAAAATGGAGTCCGCTTGGAATGTGCATTCTGTAAAAAATTGGATCCAAACTCAAACCAACTTTCATAAAACCAAGTTTCCTATTTTATATGAAACCATAATTTATAATTTGGTTCAATATGTTGCAAAAACATTTTGTTACAGTATAGTACTTTGTTGTACCTAATTTTCACTAACCAAAATCCTTTCATATTTTCCACTACTATTATAAAAAATTCAGGGTGCTAATATGTATTAGCTGGGCATGTCGTGGGTGTGTGTTTGATTAAATGAACTAATCTTAGAGGTCAAAAACCAAATGGACACAAAGAAATGGAATCAGTATGTGGGTTTAAACCCATAAAGTGACCCACAATATCATGGTTAGATCGCATTCTTAAAGGCAGGTTGCAAATGAGTTTGTTTGCACTGCTCCTGATGCGATTCTTTATGGTCTGGTCGGTCGATGTGTGGCGAGTGAGGTCAGCCGGCACGTGTCGCTGGAAGAAGTCTTGGCGGCGATGGGCTGGGGCAGACAGTAAAACTGGGAAGAAAAAGGGAAAAAAAAAAGAAAAAACTGGGAGGAAGAAATAGGGAGACTAGGTTTCGAGAACCTGCTCTGTGATACCATGAGAAAATATGAATGTTTCTTGTGTATTAATCATGACTGAAATTGTACATTATATGGGCAAGAGCTAAGCTAACCATTCCCAGAAATTAAAGAAAAGAAGAAACAAAAGAAAAAACATTACAACCTAAAGTTTAAGGCACTATGCTGCCACTAAGTCTATATTATACAATATCTCAACAAGTCTTTGCACCAGAATCTACCTTCCCGTCACCATCGTCACCCAAAAATGCATCTTCCGTCTGGTCAGTGGTAGGTGTAGTGAACATGGCAGATTTAGGGAAAGAGGTTGAAGAAGATGAGAAGATTGTCCTGGGAAACAAACCAAATGATTCAGAAATTAGGGTAAAGGCTGAGAATTTGGGGAAAGGCATGTTTGGGAAGATACGAGATTCGAAGCTGGGCTTGAAGAAGCAGTCGAGGGAGATATGGGATGGGGCCAGGTGGAGAAAAGAAGCTGAAGAAGACTTAAATTAGGAAAATTATATGTAATGGGCTTGGCCCAATTAGTTGCTTATTATTCCTATTAGCTAGTATTTTAATTATGTTATGTTTTTAAACGTTTACATTTTGGTGGTCCTTGTGGTCCCCTATCTAGTTATAAGGGGCACTGAATCAGATGAAGGGAATATCAGAAAATTGTTACAACAATCTCTCCCTCAATTTCTCTCTCTAATCCTTTCTTCCCCATTTCTGGTTCTGCTATCACTCTATACAGCAATCCACATTACATACAATTATAATTTACAGTACATAATATACAAAATATACTCAGTTCTTAACAGTAGGCTGGTAGCTTCTGCAGCATAAACAGCACTCCTCCTCTACCGCTTTAAATTGCTTTGGAAGGAATGCTGCCTCAATCTTTCTTCCTAGCTTTCTTTTTGCGATTACTCCCAAGTTCTGCGTTCTCCAACCAAATTTCCTTTCTTTCTTTATTTTCTTTCTTTCCTCTTTTAGTTTCGTGTTTTGTTTTGCAAATTTTTCCTGTTATCAATGTTTCTCTCCTATTCAATCCGCTGATTCGGGTATATCTGTACAATAATCCTTCTATCCAAATCTCATTTCCTTTTCAAGACGTCCGAAAATAAGATTTCATTTCCTGAAATGTATTTTTCCCTCTCAACTAAAGTAATGATGTGACATTCTAGCTCTCAATCATTACTTATAAGGGCAATTGTAAAAGTACACAAACTGAAACTTTTTCAACTCTCATATAAAGCTCTGTGCCCGGTCAAATTGGACTTGAAGTCTTGGAATGAGTATGTCTTATGGCGAGAAATGAAAAAACTCTCTTCCAGAAATGAGCTAGCAGGCCGTCTTCCGTGGCTGCTATGTAACTGAATCATTTCTTTTGGCGAGAAATGAAAAAGCTCTCTTCCGGAAATGGGTATCAGGCAGTCTTCCGTGGCTGCTATGTGACTGAATCATTTCTTTTCCCCACACAACAATGAGAAATTAAGATTGAGACTCTAGATCTCATAAGTATTTAATTGGGATTTCTAAACTATACATTAGCCTCAATATAGAAGCTTTGGAAATAAATACTATGTAAAAATGCATGCATTTATGCACTTATAGTGGATTTGTGTTTATGTTGATTTCTAAACATTGAAACAAGAGAGGAAAGCTTGTCCAAGAAACCAACGAATAGTTCTGTATATGTTCACTTGGGCAGAAGAATTGATCGCCTTCGATGCATGTTATTATATAGTACTTGAAAGTTTTGGCCGACTCCCATATAAATAGCGTTCATGCATTTGACCTAAATTTTGTTATTTTTACCACTGGCAAGTATAGGTGATGTTTTCTTGAGTGCTTTGTTTATTATTGTATCATGAATATGCAATATGGTGACATTGCCTTTTAATTTGCAGAAGATGCTGGTGGACTCAACTTCAGAATCTAAGGGATTAGTTCCAGTAATTGTTGCATGCATTGATCGCTTGTTGGGATGCCACAAACACCACTGGTTGGGAGAGCATCTTCTTGTAACCCTGGATAAACATCTGCTTCCAGAACTCAAAAAAGACTACAGTCTCGGATCTTATTTCCCCATATTTGAGAGAATTTCTGAAAATGATAAAGTTTCACCTAGTGGGCTATTAGAACTCCTCATGAGATTCACAATATTCCTTGTAGAGAAACACGGCCCTGACACAGGGTTGAAATCTTGGCATCATGGCAGTAAAATTCTTGGCATTTGCCGAACAATGCTGATCCACCGCCGCAGCTCTAGTTTATTTACTGGATTATCTAAACTTCTTGCATCTACTAGTCTTCATTTTCCTGATTTGGAGGTTCGAGACAATGCAAGGTACAAATTAGGTTTTCATCCCCCTACCCCACTCCCTTCTATTTAATACAATTTATTATTTATGTACCTCTTTGATTAATGAAGAATATTAAAATATGATTAACATGGTTAAAGCTTTACTTACTGGAAAAATGTTGAGCCAATTAGCAACCCAGGTGGTTTATTTTGCTCATCATAGCAGCACAATGAAATATTCTCTCATTGAAGGTTGTCAATTGCAGATTTTACCTGCGGATGCTTATTTGTGTACCAGGAAAGAAGCTCAAACACATACTTAATAAGGGGGGAAATTTGCCTGGGATATCTCCATCTACTCATTCTGGCGCATTCTTTAATCTTCAGTTTCCTCGAGCTTTATCTGACCCTAAGAGATCTGGCAGTATCGCTTCTTATATCCATATTGAACGTGTGATGCCTTTATTGGTAAAGCAGTCATGGTCCCTGTCTCTTCCTAATTTTGGCATCAATCCTGACAAACCTGGTTTTTTTGAAGGCATCAGGGACAATGAATCACCTAGCGATGAAACGGACACTGACATAACTATGAGTGGCAATATTATCTCGGAAAGTGAAATGCTTCATCAACAAAAAGAGCCTCTACGAGTTATGGATGCAAAAATTTCAGAGATTGTCAGTTCCCTGAGAAGGCATTTTTCATTTATTCCTGATTATAGACATATGCCAGGGATCAAGATTATGATTTCCTGTAGTTTGAGATTTGACTCAGAGGCACTCAGTGGTACACGGGAAACCAATACATCAGCTAATGTGTTTGATGAGGTGGACAAACTTCCTGCAATATACGCCACAGTTCTTAAGTTCACTTCTTCTGCACCATATGGACCTATTTCGTCATTTCCTATTCCTTTCCTTCTTGGCTCACCTCCCAAAAATGATAAACATGCGACTCAAAGTGATTCATTAGCGATTGTTCCAGTGGATAATGGTCATGCGGAAGAAGAAAACTTCAAAGCTCCTGTATGTATAGAATTAGAGCCACGTGAACCAATGCCCGGTCTGGTGGACGTTTTCATTGAATCAAATGCTGAAAATGGTCAGATTATCCGGGGACAACTCCATAGTATCTCTGTGGGGATTGAGGATATGTTCCTCAGAGCTATTCTTCCAGATGACTTGGCCAAAGATGATGTACCTAGTTATTATGTGGACCTATTTAATGCATTATGGGAGGCCTGCGAGTCATCTTCTAGCACTGGTAGAGAAACCTTTGTTTTGAAAGGAGGAAAAGGAGTTTCTGCAATAAGTGGGACTCGGTCAGTAAAACTTCTTGAAGTTCCTCTGACATCTTTGGTTCAAGCTGTTGAACGTCACCTGGCACCTTTTGTTGTTTGTATTATTGGTGAACAACTTGTTGATATGGTGAAAGCTCGAGGTGTGATCAAGGATATTTTGTGGAAGGATTTTAGTTCAGATTCTTCATTTGATGTAACTTGTTCACCTACTAGTTCTAAAGGGCCACTTTATCTTAGGTACTTGGGTGATGAAGATGAGGAGGGGTTCAAATCCCAACTAGCAAGAAAAATATTGGTTACTTTCAGATTTTGATATTTCTTCCACCAAGATTCCATCTTCTTTTCCAAATGGAACTTCGTGATTATTCAACTCTGGTTCGGATTAGAACTGATCATTGGCCATGCTTAGCTTATGTTGATGACTATTTGGAAGCTTTATTTTTGAACTGAAGGTTGTTTGATTCCCCACAAGTGGTTTTTGATCATGCTGCTTTGGAACTTTAGAACTTCACTTCAAATTATTCTATTCTTGTTTACCTCAATGAATAAGGAGGCATTATTATTCTGCAAGTATGGAGCAGGTATAGAAACTTTCTTTTTCCAGGCAGTTTATTTGTTTTTCACGGTGCTTTTCATTTGCTCTGGTGGCTTGTTAGTTTACTGCAACTCCAAAGTTACTAGAGATTTTTTATTTGCAATCTATATGTAAGGCTCATCTCTTTAAAACTTTTACAATTACCCACGATTTATTTAAATATTCTTTTCCAGAAACAGAATGACAAATTACTGAATTAGTCCCTCAAAGTAGTGAAAATCGACCGGTCTAACCCTAAAATAATAGTTATTAATTAATCCTTGCATGGGAAAAGGATATCTATATCTATATCTATATCTATCTATATCTATATCTATATCTAATTATCTATATCTACACTTCTCTAAAAGCATTAATGTTTCTGTCAGAATTTGGATGGACTAAAAGACCACTTAAAGCTTTTAATATTAATGGCAAAAATGTAATTAGCAAATTAGGAAAAGAATTAAAGGCTCAAATATGATTAATCAGAATACCAATAGCCAAATGAGACTTGAATAGATGTGAATGCCCATAGAGCCAGAGGCAGAAAGGAAATCCAAAAGATTGGAAGGAAGAATCTACCAGAAACCTTTCTCTGAAATCTACAGCAGCCTCTTTTACTTTTCTTCATCTTCCTGAAATCTTGTCGGGTCAGTCATGACGAACTCAACAAAGAAATTGAGTTATTTTTTCTTGTGCACATTCTCTAATTTCTGTTTTTTTTGAAGGATCATGCGCTTTATATGAGATTACCAAGAGATCAAGAGAAAGATTAGAATTGGTACCAACATATACTCAAGAGAAAGGAGACTAAACAGAGTGAAGAAATCTGGCAACAATTCAAATTGTACATCATCCGATATTGAGAAAGGACACTAAAGGGGTGGCCAAAATATGTATGTATATCTTCCAACATTCTCTACGGTGAAGGCATAGCCAAACTTCTTTCTGTTGAATTGGTGAGAGTGGCTAAACAGGTTTTCTGGATGATTTTGATAAAAGTTATATTACTACTGTTTTAGTTTAAATTGGAATTACATGGAAAGTGTAATTATTTACCCTCTGATTGATTCATCTCTTTAGAAAGCTAAAACCTAGGAATTCCTTATAAATATGTGTCATCATATATATACCATTTGGTTATTTATGGTAATTGATTGATTAGTTTGAATTTTAAACAATGAGCCTAAGCAAAAATTTAGGATTAGTTTCTGTATTTATCCAGACAAGATATGTGTGCAATAAAGATATAACAATTGCAATCATTATGTGAACTTACATGGGATCCACCTGAAATAGAGATTTGTGGTTTTCCAAGCTTGTTAAATCCCTGTCAAATAATTTCTATGGTACATCTAGGGTGCGTTTGACTCTATAATTGTGTTTAAACTCAGGAAATTTGTATCTACAGTCCATAAGATTTGGTGTCTTGGCAATCACATCCACTAATTGCAATTAGTCTTGACATGGACACCCCTTTGTTTAACTTGCCTCACAAAGCTTCTCTTTTCAATCTCTAAATAAGAATGAGTTGATTACCTTCTGAGTTTCTAAGTAACATGACATTGTTATGTGAGATTACGGAATGATGTATATATATGTAATTTTGTGAGTTCCTTGTTGTTTCCCACTTTTTTCGTCAATCTCAAGTACTCTGCCATAACTCACTTTCATGTCCTTTGTGCATCAAACTGATTTAGAACTACAAAATTGCCTCTGTCCCCATCATTTTAAATCAAGCCCTTTAAATAAACTTCATTATAATTTATGAAGTGAATTGTCCTTCAAATGAATACAGGCATTTCGATGTTTTTCCCCTGCATTGGGGATGTTTCTTTCTTTTCTTCCTGTCTTTGTTTTGTTGGGTGGAGGGGGAACTGTGATGCAGGGTTGTTATGTATTATATGATATCATTAATAATTTTCTAAGGAAATTTCGTTTTGGTACTCTACTTTTAAACTGTGCTATGATCATGGAAAATTTCCGAGGGATTTCTAAGAGATCGGATTAATTATGCATATGTGCTATGATCATGGTAAATGAAGACGGAATTTTTGGACATCAAGTTTCAGAACATGAAGTCATTAAGCACGAAGCGGATGAAACTTGCTCCAAGGAATCAACTAGAAGGTATTATTCGAGTTTTCTATTTTTGCAATTTCTAAGGTGCATAATTGCTAAATAAGAACCTTAATTTTTATGTTGTATTGTCTAAGTTGAACCCATTGCACATATTGTTCTGCCAGTGTTGATATATATGCCTTTTGATTGAATTCCAGTTCAATGTCATATATCAAGTCCATTGTTTTTTGTTCTTTTTTTTTCCTTCAACAATATATATATATATAGTAAGGTTAATATATACATATATTTCACTATTCATTTTTTGGTTAAATGGTTCAAATAAATGGAATTTCAGTTTGCTCAATTTGTTAATTTTCATATGGCGTAGATATTTTTCTTTCATTTGTTAAATATTATCTTTGCCACTTGTACACTGAATAGTTTTATGTCAAATGTTGCAATATTCAGATGATGTTTTTTAGCCTTTTTCACATCAAATGTGATAAGTAATTTTGTGATGCAGAAAGTATTTTACATGATCTATAACTATACATCTCTATACACTTATAAAGGAACGGATATTTTGTGGGAATTCGGATTGGTGTTTCTGTTATCTATGTTTTTGAGATGTGAAAATTGTATATGTACAAAAACAGTATTTTTCCTTCATGACTTCATAAGAGTAAGAGAGAAAACTAAGGATGATTAGTATGGGAAATCACATTTAGTGTGCATAAATGCACCACTTATGTTTGATTTCTAAACATACGAGTACTTGGGAAATTAAATGAAGCCATTAGTTGAGTATGATGCTTTGTAAATGGTCCTAGTTGACTACATAATAATCTTGAAACTTTTCTTTGTTCTGACGAAGTGGTTAGATGTTTTTGGATTTGTTAGGTGGTGAGAATAGAAATCGTGTGGTTTTTGTGATGAGCTGCATTAGCGCCCATTGATTTTTTTTTTTTTTTTTTTTTTTTTGAGAAAGGCGCCCATTGAAATTGCATAGTCTTCAGAATGGCGTTTATGTTGCACAAGAAGAGTATAGTGAAAAAATTGAGCCTAATTACCTAGCTAATTCCTATGCACAGTGGCAAATCACAGGTTTTTAATATTGTCTTTTGAGTGGTAGGTGTTGTTTCTTTTGCTTTCATTTTGTTGTCATTTATGTCTTATAATTCTTTGTTACAGAATATAATATCTAACTGTTCTTGCTCATGAGCTCATGTTTATTAGTAAAATCAAGATGATAGTTGCCTTGATTGATGAGCTTCTGAAGTTGCTCTGTTCTTAAATTGATCTTTTGACTATTTGAGTTTGCTTCTGGTCTTGCCTAATGGGGGCTGTCAGGTACTGATATGGATTTTCAGCATAAGACCAGCAGATGACAAAATAAAAACAAACAACTCTTTTTTAAGTTATATTACTTGATTATTAGTTTTATAATCTCCATTGTTTTTTGTTCAGTGAAAATACCTTTTAAGTTCTTGGCAAATGTTTTTGCATTTAAAATGTCATAATTACATTACACTTATTAAGATTTTTTTTTGACGACCCTGAATATCCCCACACCAGCTGGGGCCACAACCCCACACTTCCTTCGGACTATGGGACCGTCCTTCCCAGGATGATCCTAATCTCTAGGGGAGGAGGGCAACCCCAATCCCTCATTCCGCGATAGTCAAGATTTGAACCCAGAACCTTGATGTGCAATTGCAACCTCAAAGCCACTAGACCAACCCTTGGGGGTTCACTTACTAAGATCTAATTCATACAATATATAAGTGTAATTTAATCTTGCAAATTTTATTATAAGATAAAAAATCATGAATGCCATTTAAAATAAATACATAAAAATCTATTCAATAATGATTTCAACTAATAAACTTTTTATTTAATTAAATTAGTAAAATTATTTGGATCACGTGTGCACTTTACTAGTCACATGAAAAAGCGAACTGCACGAGTACAAAATGACACCCAAAATCTCTGGATGATTAGCCCGAGTTGGCTGATTTAATTACAAAACTCTGGGTTGAGCTATATTATTGATGTGGGTGATTTCAATTTATAATTTATCAATTATTTATTATTTATTGCTCTTAATTAGTTGTAATTTTTTGAGTTAAAATTATACCCGACCTATTGGCCCACGAGACCCAATTCATTAAACAAGATGTGAGGCCCAAAGTCTAGAATATAAATACATAGTGTAAGGTACATCACCCATTTATTTAAAGTGTTTATTTGTTTATTTAGATCTTTACATCGAGTAAGAGTAGTTTCTAATAATTCCATCCATACATCACCCATTTACAAATAAACCAAGTAAACTTCACTTTGCATCAAACAAGCAAAACATGCCACTACAAGGATTCTGTAAGTAATATGTGAATTCAATCTTTGGCACGTGGATAATATACATAGGGAGTATTTGCAATCACTAAAATTAAGTGTTTCTCAGCTTTTGACAGCAAAAAAAAATCACATTTTAATATCAACTTATGTTTTGCTTCATTTAATTAGAATCTAAAAAGTAGGAGATGGATCTATAGATTTACGATTATATTTTGGTTTGACTTTTACAAATAAATAAGCATTTTTACAATTTTTTCACACAACACTCTTAGTTGTAATTATCCCTAAAAAGTTTGTAACACTCTTAGCGCTGGAACAATAGATAGGGGCACATCAAATATACCAATTCTTTGAACAATGGCACAGGTGTTCCAATTTTATGACCTGCAGGTAGTATCTCCCAGGGTCTTTTTGCCTTTCCAACATCACCTTTTTCATCAGAAAGTGAAAATTTTGTTTCGAGCGGCAAATTGAGCTGCTTAAGTACCTTCATAGCATTAAAATGTTTGTTAACGTTAAATGAGCTTGTAGCTCAAGTGGTATCACTAACCATTTCTAAGGGTGTTGACTAGGGTTCGAACCCTATATCTTTTAGTTTCTTTGAAATTTATCTCCTTCCTCTAACCACCACTCCAAACTTATTAAAAAAAAACATGTTTTAGTTTAGGGAAAATAAATTATTTGGTCCCGTAACTTGACTATTTTGATATTTAGTCCTCTAAGTAGTCACCTTCAAATTTTGGTCCAATATCTTTTAAAAATTTGGACATGTAGTCCTATTTTGACTGAAATCATGTAATTTTATTGTAAATTACTGACTATGACCGATTAAGGGCAAACATGTCAAAAACATTAGGGACTTTGGTGATTTGATGCCGAAATTGTCACCAAATCATTAAAATCCCCAAATTTTGTGTGTCAATTTTTGCGTCAAATCACTTAAATTCCTAGTCAAATTAGAACCCATCGATCATAGTCAATAATTACTGTAAAATTACACGATTCCGGTCAAAATCGGCCAAATTTTAGAAATATATTGGACCAAAATTTAAAGGTGGTTACTTAAATGACTAAATTTTCAAGTAGTCTAAGTTACGAAAAAACTATTGTCCCTTTAGTTTACATGAAAATTGCTATGCTCTCTAGTATAAATCTACCTCAAGGGAGAAAGATGGCATAAAAAGTTCTAAGGGGCTATGAAAATTAAAAAAAATCCATAGATGTTTGAATATCACATTTGATATTTGATTATGCGCTAAATGTAAGGGGCTAATTGTAATATTTTTACAAATGCAACGGAGGTATTTGAAATACTTTTGTTTATGAAGAAATTAAAGTATAGTACAGAATCAAACCTCAAGGGATTTTTTGTAATTTTCAGAAATTTCTGGGTTTTTTTGTAATCAACCTGAACCTCAGGGGTAGATGGAGTCACATTGGCAAATTCTAAATCTGCAAACTAATTAAGGCGTACTTGCAAATAAGCATTTCCTTCACTAGAAATGGTCATAGCAATCTTCAAGGCTTGCTTTATTTTGACCTACATATATATCAAGAATATGTCATTCTTGGTATCATATATAGGACTACAACTCATAATTATATTGTTGTATTCAAGAACAAAGGCACAATACAAGAACAAAGGCGATTGATTATACTTTAGTTTACCTTCTCCATTGCCTCTACATACTGCTCAACATGACTACCCACTTTCTCTCCCAATGCTTTCGTCAACCGATGAGTATCTGGATTAGTTCAATAAAACATTCATATTAGAAAAGGGATAATTACAAAGAACCCCCTGAGGTTTGGGATAATTACATAAAAACCCAGAGATGTTTCAAAATTACAAAATGCCAAAGTCACCTCATGTTTGATCATGTCTTAAATATAAGGGGGTAAATGTAATATTTCTAGAAAGTCAAGAGGGTTTTTGATTTTTTTTTACTTATGAAGGTGGAAAATGTAAGACGGAATTGAGGCGTTTTTGTAATTTTCAAAATTCTCTGGATTTCTTTGTAATTAGCCCAAACCTCGAGAGATTTTTTGTAATTATCCCTAAATTTAATAGTAATCTAAGACCAATTGTTATATTAAATATTCCATAAAAAGAAGAGATAATTACAAAAACACCCCTGAGGTTTGGACTAATTACAAAAAGACCCAGATGGTTTTGAAAATTACAAAAAACCCTTTGAGATTTGATTCAACCATAAATTTAAGGGGGTAACTATAAGGGATTTGAAATATTTTTTTGCTTATGACGGGGAAAAATGTAAGACATAATCAAACATCGAGAGGTTATTTGTAATTTAAACGAATACTTGACTTTAATTCAATTTAATAAAAATAAATAAATAGTAAAAGTTGAAAATAGAATCTCCTTAAAAAAACGAATTATGTCCTTGCTTGTTTATGTTTCTAAGGGCTCATTTCCAATTTCAAACTATTTTTTTTTTCAGAATTCAATTTCCAACTATTCATGAAAATGGAATCATGTTTGTTTACAAATTTTCCAATGAGAATCATCGTTTTCACTTTCCATTTTTCACGTAAAACAACTTCCCAAACTTATAATTTCAATTATCAACTCTATACACTATTCTACATCACTTGTCAATCATTATTCACAACTTTTCATCCAATTATACATGTAGGACCCACAATTACCAACTCTATCTACTTAAATATTACTATTTTTTTAATTATATGTATCCAATAGGACCATTCACCTACAATCTTACAAATATAATATTATATATTCAATTAAAATATTCAATCATTATCAACTTTTCAAATTATTATATACATAAAATACTATTTTAAAACTATTCTGTTGAGATATGTCACTTGTGAGTTGTCCCACATTGATTAATTAAGAGAATAAAGTCCAATTTATAAGCCAAGTGAGCTACTCCTCCTATCACCAATTGGTTTTAGGATGAAACCTCATTTGGTGGGCTTGGGCTCTCTCGTATATTGGGTATGCTTCATGTGTGGGACCGTACAAAGTCCCCCGAATTTAACGTATTCCACCAAACATATTCTTGTTAAATATAATGGTCATGTTTGGTTGTGTTTCCAACCCCTTTTTTCCACTTTCCAACTATTTCGGAAAATGTATTTATGTTTGTTTCAAAAGTTTTTCAGTAGAAATAAAGTCATTTCAGGTTTTTCACTTTTATGGAAAATATTCTTTTAAAAACACAACCAAACAATTTTCCATTCCAATTACGCAAAACCTAGGTAAAAATACACTACAATCACGCAAACCTATGTCAAAAATAAATTTGAAAAGCTATCACCAAACATATTCTCATTTTCAAACGAAATTGATAACAAACCAAACATATTCTCAATTCTCTCACAAAAACCAATAAAGTTTGAAAATTCATTTTCCAACACTAAACCTGAAATTGACTTGGAAACACATCCATACATCCCCAATATCTCGTGATACATGATACTAGATAGTTTATTCGGTGAGTCGTTGTTGAGATTTCAAATCAAGATGACGTACATAAACTAATGATTGATTAAGCAGCTAAGGTTGATACATCAAATCTCAATGTGTCAAACGCACCACTAAATAATTGCATGAATACGATAGAAAGAGATACCAATCCCATTATCAAATTATTAAATCACACTCTGCCACCTACCAAAATATTCGGTACTGATTTCATGAAATTGAACCATGATAGATTCCAAACAATTAAAATGAAAATCAAGATATCCTTATTATGAGTTGAATGGACTCAAGTATATAATATGTGGATAATCATGATATATATATTCTTGCTGTTTAAATCAACGAGTTGAAGAAGAAAAAAGTGCAGATTTTTTTTATTTCATATTTTGTTACATTTTAAATATCAAATATTATTAAACGAGTCAAGTCTATATATTCGTGCCGCTGAAAATATCAAGGGATAACGTGCGTCGAAGAAAAACCCTAATGGGTTGATATCTCTCTTTCAACAGCGATCGTCTTCTCTCTTCCATTCAATCTTAATTCATTCGATCATGGACATACACTGACGCATATAACCCCTTATGGGGGCATGTGCCCCCATAAGGGTTTTTTTTCTTTTTTTAATTTTTTATGTATTTTTTAATTAAAACTAACTATATTTTAATTAGGTTAAGAAAATCAAAATATACCCCATTAATTATTTTTTATGTAGTTTTTTTCACTATTTATTTTTTATTATTTATTTTTAAAAACTATGTATTAAGAGTGTTAAAAAAAGTGTGTCTCACTAATTGTCTTTGATGTGAATTATAATTATATTTATATTGTGCCCCCCTTGTGAAAAATTTCTGGATCCGTCCCTGATCATGGAGATTGATTCATCTTTATTCCCTAAAATTCTAGATCTAATCATGCTCAATATACTGCTCCTCGCGAGAATTCTCGTTTATCTTTTTCTAAGAAGATTTTTAATGAAAACCCTAATCCTACGCTACAAGATCAATCGTTTCCTTCTTCTTCGATGGCCCCTTTCAGATCGACAGCTGCATCTTATAACCACACGGTTTCTTCAGGTTTGCAGCGCACGACATCGCCTAGACGTATGGATTCCATGTATGGAGTACAATCCTTTGCCCAAATCCTAGCCTCGAGAGAGGATTTTCGACCCGTCAAGAAAGGAGAGATTTCACATTTACTATAGGCGAATAAATCTATCAACAAAGGACGTCTGAGTTAAAAAATTCTCTGATTGGATGCATTCTTCTATCCAAAGGCGTTAAGCCTTATTCACTGGAGGATTTAAAGGCAAAATTGCATTCAGTATGGCAACCTTTAAGCAATTGAAAGATTGTTCCACTTGGAAAGGGTTACTATAATATTCAATTTATTTCCATGACGGATCGAAATTGAGTTTTGATAAAACCGTCTTGGAATTTGCAGCCCAGGACAATGTGTCTCATGATTTGGGTGCCCCATTTCAACCCCTACAAGATAAATTCTTCCGCTGCGCAGGTTTTGATTCGAATTTACGAATTGAGTTATGAGTACTGGCACCATTCTTTAATTTCTAAAATTGCGTCTTTAATTGGTACTCCAATACAAATTGATAATCGTTCTTTATTTGGAGAAGTTGGACATATTAATTTGTTCGTGTTTTGGTTGAACTAGATTTAAATAACCCCTTCAAGAGTTTGTTATGGTCGAATGAGTAGACCATTGTTCCTTTGTTTCTATCGGATACGAAAATCTCTCGGATTTCGTGTTCATTGCCGAATTGTTGGGCATAATATCAATCAATGCCGTAATACCAATACTAATGAAGCATCAAAGCACGAGGAAAAAGCAAAAAGAGGTTAGTCCGTCCGTGGTAGATCATTGCATCGTGATCGTCCTCCGGTGGATAAGGGTAACATCTTTGTTGCTTGTAAAATGGGTGCAAGTTAAAAACGACACGGTAGAGTTAATGATATTGGAAAATCTATCCCGAAAGTCAACACGAAGAATTCCTTTGAGGCATTAAGTAGCGATGAGGTCGAAGATGCAGTGGGGGGTCGGAGACACTGTTGATAGGGAAATCTCGAAAAATCCAATGGTTAATGAGGATCGAACCTTAACAATGGTCGCTAATATTAATAGTGACATACCTACACCTTTACAGGTGGCATACCACTCTTCTCAGCACCAAAATAATCATGCATCTAACTTAAATGACGTAAGGAAAGAGAAATTACAACGAGCAATTACTTACGTCTCCAAGAGTTTACCTTTGACAGCTTACGAGTTGAATTCTAATGACCCTTCGGAGAATTTTCAAGCCACAATGGCTGCAGCTCGGAAATGATGGTCTGACATGGAGGACGAAGAGGAGCAAGAAGAAGATGAACAAGAAAAATTGGAAGCTTTAAAAACAAAGATAGGTGATCCCTCCACTACTCCACTTGTCTTTCCCTCGTGTGATTCTTCAGAAGCTATGAAATCTATGGCAATTGTGGCTCGTGTATCCACGGACCGACATTTCACAGGCTACATTAGACCACAAAGAGATACTTGAAGCACGTCTTTACAACAACAACAACTAACTATGCCATTCAAAAATCTTCTAGAAATAGACGACGCCTTCGTTTAAATTGCATTTATAAGTTAACTTTTTTTCTTTTTTCTGAAATTTAACATTATTTTTCATTTGCTACCTGATCGGCTTGTGATCAGGATATTTTTCTTTCTTTTATATATTTCTATTTATTTAAAAAATGTATATTCGTGCCGCTATTTTGTGTAAGGGTGGCGCTATTCACATCCCTGATTAAAATTGATGAATACATCCACCTCCATATAATTGCAAAAATGTCTTCACTTAAAAGACTATATTACCCTTACTTAAAGAAGTTCTAAATACACCCATATCATTCACCCACATTGTTCTTCTTCTAGAACAAAGTTGAGTTTTTTTTTCTATAAACGCTTGACTTTTCCAACACCCAAATTGTTACAAATATGGACAATAAAGAATTCATATCCCTAAATAATGAATGTATATTCTTAGTTTATAGCATAAAATATGTTATTTCTATAATTTTCAGGTTGAAAAATATTGTCGGATAAAGCAGTCTTTTACACTTGGCGCGATCATGTAGCTATGACAAAGAATCCATCGTGCCATCGTGCCATATGGCATGATGGCCAAAAATCATCATCCATCATGCCATCATGTCATGTGGCATGATGCATGGAAAAACCCATCATGCCATCGTGTCACCAGGGTTTTTGTGCAAGGGTAAAATTGAAAATTATGAGGGGTATATTTAGTAATTATATTATATTATAAAAAGTGGATGAGAGTGTATTTAGTAAATGGGTGTATTCATTAATTTTGAGGGTGTGAATAGCGCCACCCTTTGTGTAAATGAAGAATAAGACAAGTTTGATTTTATTATAATAACACTTTAACTGTAGGCACTCTGGTTACACTACAATCTTTCAATTTATGAAACAAGTAAATATGTTTTTATTCTTCTATTGAAATGTCCTTTCAAACTTTATCTGTATATTTTCTACGAAAAAACAGAAATGCCAAAAAAACATTTCCAATAATAAACATGAATGAAATTGAAATGATATTAGTACGTAACCCTTTGATACACAAAACACAATATATATATATATATATATATATATATATATATATATATATAATAGCGTAAGTACGCAACTTTTATTTTCCGTTCTTTTTGCTTATTATATTAGGAAACAATTGTAAACATTATAAATGGTAATTATTATAAATTCTTATATAAGGAAAATATTATAAGAAAACCGTTGTAATTATATAAATTAGGAAAATATTATAAGAAAAGATTGTAAATGATATTCCTACTTTATATGTATATAAATTAGGAAAATATCATAAATGGTATTCCTATGTTATCTGTATAAAATTAGGAAAAATTTATTTACTTGTATTCCTACTTTATACCAAAAGTGAATCTATAGTATCAATTCTATCTATATACAATATATAGATTTTAAAAATTATAAATAGTATTTCACCATAATTGATATTAGTATATGTCAGTTCTTCTTAAATATATATTACAATGATGTGTTGATTATATACATCATATCTTCATCAAATATATTGTTTATTTGTTTCAATGGTGTCGATGCAATTTTGTACAATATAATATTAATTAATCAAGTTTTAAATAATGACGACTATTCAAACTTTCCTAAATTGTTTAATAATAGTTAAAATAGACGAATTATGATTTTATGTATCTTTCACCATTGAATTAACAATTGATTTTGTGTTCAGAGATTTTTTTGGCAGCTTATTAATTATGTTAGATCCTCTTATATTTATACTACTTAAATTGCATTAGAGAAACACTTTGATACTGTTGATCCTAAATTCGTAGCATAACCGCCAAATATGACTTCATTTTCACGTTCCCCTCTATTTCTGTTTTCATCAAGTGTCTTGCCAACATCGACAATATTGAACTCGAATTTTGCAATAAACAAGAGTTTTTATATAAACTATATTGTAGATTTGTTTGGACAATTTCGTAGTTTCTTAATTGATTATTTTTAATAGTTTTATTGTATTTTTTAAGTTGTTTTTTGTATGATTTGTTTATTTTTTTATTAATCCTCATACTAACATATTTTCTGTCAATATAATTTGTGTCACCATTTTTGTGTCCACATACATTTTATGTTCATATATATATATATATAAACTTTTATATCCGCAAATATTTTTTTTGGTTATTAGTTTTATAGTTTTGATTCGGTAATTATTGTTTCGTTTTGATTCGGCAACATTTTTTTTGCTATTAGTTTTATAATTTTGATTCGGCAATAAACTTATGTCTACTTATTGTAATGTCTTCTTATTGTTCAATTAGATATTCATTAGAAACTGTAATTACATTAAATTTTTTGTGTCATCGTATTCCATGCAAATTCGGCAGTCAATGAAACGGTCTTACACCATTAAATTATGACATGCATAATGTGAACGGGCATACTTGGATGGTCAAAATGGTCAACCCCTATGGCGCGTTCTATTTTATGGATGGATGGAGCAAATTCGTCCATGATAACGAAATTTCAAATGGTAAAGTGTTGATTTTCTCTATCGTGTCAACCATGTTTTTGATGTGTCAATATTTTCTAATGATGATTCATGTGAGAGAATCGATGTGTACTCGACTATACATGTATTTGATATCATTTCAGGTAATATATTATAGTTTAAATCACATATATATATGATATTTTTGTTATTGATTGATTTAATACGTGTGCAACAGGCAGCGATGATTCTGACGATGATGACATTAAGGTGGATGTTGTTAAGACCCGACTTTTCGATTGATTCTCTCAAAGCCACATACAAAGAAACCTCGCTTGGTAAGTATTTACTCATATATATATATATATGTATATATATATATATATGTGTGTGTGTGTGTAAGTTCGCGATATCTTATGTTTATTTAGTGGTGAGATTTTTTTGTTAATATTTTTTTATCAACAGTCTATACCTATGAAGTTTTGGAACGATTTTATCAAGGATACACACAAAGAACAAAATGATGCAATTATAATGCATAATGGAAGACAATATTGTGCCGGATTAAAGCAAGAGAAATCTAGGATTTTCATGCAACGTTTGTTACCAAAATTATAATTGTTGTATATAATTAATAAATTGATGATATTTAATCCTATATATACAATAAGTATTTATTATTTTTCTAATTAATCTTATATATATAACTAACTATTGATTGAAATTTTTTAAAATTGAGCCTTGGTAAAACAAATGGCAGTATCTAATTGTACTTTTATTCATAGATAATATCTATTAATATTTTATTAATCGAATTTGACAACACTATGTGAGTGGATAATTAACAAGATGTTCAATAAAAAAATGAGAAAATCGCACTTTAGGATTAAAGATTTATTAATCTGGAAAATTTATAATGTATTACTTTTTAATAAAAAAAGACAATAATTGGTCAATGGAGCATTTTTTTCCATTTATAAGGGAATATAGTTGTACAATTGGACAACAACGGACTAGCTTAAGAAAAACAATTGATTGAAAGATTTATAAAACTCAAAATGGTAACAAATATTTGTTGCTTAGAAATATTGTATATATCTCTTTCATATATTGATTGAATTTTTTATTTTTTTTTGCTGCCAAATTCCATTTATATTTAAATTGATTTTGGATTCTAGACTTTTTTATGAATGATTTTGAAAATATTTTATTATTAATAAGATGTGTGATTTTTATATCATGTTTTTGAAGGAATATCTGGTTTTTATTTCATATTGATTCAATTGTTGTTGCAATATTTATTTATTATATTTGTTTTTGAAATATTGGTATTTTCATAAGTGTGAAATACTAATTAAATTCAGTTTAGAAAAATGAATTATTTTCTAATTGGTCAACTGATCAACGTTGGTGTTAGATTTGATGATAATTTGCTTAATTAAGAGTAATTAACAACTCTAATTACTATTGAATGAAATTATTATATATACGACATAACTAAGACAACTCAATCGGATAAAAAAGAATAAAAAAAGATATAAAATAAGATTTGGACAAATCAATCCAAATATTTGTTTGATAAATGGTTTTATCATGATTTTGATGATTTTGATTTTACACCAAAACAATGTTTTTAAAGGTTGTCCAAATACTCCTAAATGTTTTAAAAGGGTTTTAATATTTTTCGGAGTATTTCATCAAGTTTATTTTCGATAAAAAATTGGACAACACATTTAATGTTTTTAAGACAATAAGTTTTTACATTGAAACTATGTTGTCCTAATACTCCCAATTGATCTAAAATGTTTCTACTATTTTTGGAGTATTTATTGGAATTTATATCGGACAACACTTTTTGTGTAAATGTTTTATTTCTTCAAAACTATATTTCTAATGTTGTCCTAAATACTCCCAATCGGTTTAAAATGTTTTTACGAATTTTTTGGAGTATTTCTTGAGGTTTATTTTTGATAAAAATCGGACAACTTGTCATTGAGGAGGTCGACCGGCGAGCGACCGGTACCTGGGAACAAGTTTCGTGAAACAGAAACTTGAGAACTCTCAAAATTGTTCAGTGCAACCGGTTGCACATAGGCTCGACCGGTCGAGGTGCACTTCGACCGGTCGCCCTGTGTTAATTTGGTGCTATATGTTTCAAACTCTATTTCTGTGCGGTCGCCTTTAGTTTGACAAAAAAAATATAACAGTTGTCACACAGACCATTCTTCCTTAAAATGTGGGATTGTTCTATAATCTGATTTTTGTATCCTTATGAGACAACCATATTTATTTTAATCTCTTTGTCTTATTTGTAGACAAAAGAAAACATGGAGGAGCCCATGAAGGAGCCTATGTTGGAGGAGCCTTTGGAGGAGCCTTTGGAGGAGCCTATGTTGGAATTCAAATTTGAAGGCTCTCCTATAAATAGATGAAAGCTTGAGGGATCAAACACAAGACTTGATACAAACAACAAGAGATATCACAAGCACATAATCTTTGTTATTCATTTCAACATTCTTGTTGTAATAGCCTAAGTACTATCACTTTCACATCTTGAGGTCTAGGCTTTCATTCTTGATTACACTTGCACTTTTGAGTTGTAATATTTTTCAAAGTGTAATCTTGATTGTAATTCATCAACCAAACACAAGATATCCTTGTGAGTATTCTTGTGGTAAGAATACACTTGGGTGATCTAGGTGATAGGTATTTCAAGAGTGTGGTGCTCTTGAGGTGTTGAAGAATTTGGTATTCTTCAAGATTGAAGATTGTGGTGATCTTCAAAGGTGCCGTTGAAGGAAGATTGTGGTAATCTTCAAAGGGAGATTGTGGTAATCTCCAAAGGTGGTGTTGGAGAGTTCGGTGCTCTTCAAGACGGAAGATTGTGGTGATCTTCAAAAGAGATTGTGATAATCTTGAAGGTGTTGTTGAAGAAGAGTGTGGTGCTCTTCAAGGTGTTGTTGTAAGTTGGTGTTGTATTAATTTTTGGTAAATTAATAAAATCTTTTTTCTTTTTGAAATCCATCCCGGATATACTGGGGTGGTAGAGGATTAGGCCCTAGGTGGGTTGAACCTCTTTAAATCGACGTGTGTTGTTTACATTCCGCACCTTCATTATTTTGTTTGAGCATTCGGTTTGAAAAAGAGGGCGAAATCGAAAAGATGGAGATAATCTATTCACCCCCCCTCTAGATTATCGTAGCCGCTTGGACTTACAAGTGGTATCAAAGCCAAACTCTTTGGCAAGCTCGTTTCACATCGCGAGTGAAGAGAAACGATCGACGACTCTACGAACGAAGCTCATCTATCCGGCACCTCCACCACCAAGCCACCTCGGTTTGATTCCAAAAATTTTATATTTTGGAAAGAAAGAATGGAATGCTACTTACAAGGTTGCGGGTTCGACATTTGGAACACCGTCATTAATGGAGAATCCATTCCGATGAAAGATACACCACACACCTCAAAAGGCTTCAAAAAGCTCAATGATGAAGAGAAGAAAATCATCTCTTTAAATGGTAAAGCTCTTAATATTTTACTTTGTTCACTTACCACTTTGGAATTTGATCATGTTGTAGGTATTCAATCGGCACATGAAGTATGGCAAAATTAGAAGCCATCTATGAAGTATATGCAAATGAAAGGAGCAACTCAAAAGCATCTACTTCACAAATGGATACAACATCAAATCCAACAACATGGGATAAGCCTTCTACAACCTCCCATGATGAACAAGTTGAACAATGCCTCATGGGCATCGAAGAAAACGAGGTAAGTTCTAAACCCTACTTCTTATGACCATGAATTGAAAAATGAATATAGTGATTTACAAAATGATTATGATGAGCTACAAGATGAATTCCAAAACTTACTTGTTAAATACAAAAATTTGAAAAAGGAATTCATTGTTTTGAAAAATGATAAGGATAGTTTATTTACTTCCTATGAATCACTATCATGTGCTCACACCACCACTCTTGACAAGGTTAGAAACCTTGAGAAAGAAAATAGTACTCTTGTTGAGGATATAAATTGCTTGAAAAATGATTTATCTAAATCCAACTTGAGTACCGATAGAATAACCAATATTGTTGATTGTTGTGATAATTCAAACTAGAACTTGATCATAAGCCTAAGGGTGTCAATCACATGAAAAAGAATCAAGTCTCTAAGACGTTGGTCATTATGCTCCTAGAATTATTACATGCTTTTATTGCGGTAAAAAGGGTCATACGGTAAATTCTTGTCGTTAGAAATAGCTCTAATTATTGTTGGAGACCTAAAAGTCTCAAGACTAATCACAAAGGACCCAAACACATGAGGGTACCACAAAACAATGTCATATTAGGTACCGTGAAATAATGATCGAAGAAAATTCATACCGCTAAGAAGACATCAAATGACCGTGTCATTTGATCAAAGAAGGAGAAAACATTTTCAACAAAGCCAATTTCCAAGAAGAGGATACAATCAAAAATGGGAAGAGTACAATCCTTGAAATGGCATAGACATCATCAACAAGATGATTTTCAAAGAAGAAGAGACCATCAACAATGGGAAGGTAACAAACCTTGAAATGGAGCAATCAAAGAAGCCATCATCAACAAAGTGACTTCTCAAGGGGAAGATATCATCAACAATGGGAACGGCACAACCCATGGAAACAGCGTAATTGGTAAACCGTATCTCCCCATTTAAAATATGCATTTTATCTAGTTAGTATGCATGTTTTTATTTGTGCCTATATTGCAAATGAGTTTTCATGTATTTAAATTTTAAATTAAGGTCTTCAAAACTTATTTGTATTTTTAAAATTTTTGAAAAAAAGACCTTATATGATGTTTTTAAAACTCTTGTGCATTTTTGTAGACTAAAGTGTATGATCATCTCTTATGGATTTTTATGGCATGAGCTTACTTGTGATATCTCTTAGCCTACACTTCTATCATTATGATTTGTGCTAGATTTGTTTTAAGAATTGTGTAGATCTACATATTTTCACAAATGGCCATTTTCATCATTATTTGTCAAAGAAAAGGCATAAATTATCGAGGTATACGTTTACTTGTGTATTGCCATATGCCTATGTGCTTGTTTTTTCATAGTGTTTCATACAAGTGCCATTAAGAGGATTTTTAGATTTTTTGAAAGGCACTATTCGATATTTGATTGCACATATTTGCTTTGTCAACTCTTGTTCAAATACTTCTTTTAAATAAGGTCTCAACTATATGATATCGGATTTGCAAATTTCAAAAGAGACCTTTTATAGCTTTCTTAAGCTTATTTGAACTTGCATGATTTATTAGACTCTTGATGATATTCTAAAAGCATAGTATGTGTTTCTTGCTTCATGGTCTCTATATATAGTGTCTATTTCTACTATGCAAGATATTTTGTGATTGAGGCATGTTTTTACACTTGGGCTATTTTTTCTTGCTTATATAAGCGATGCCATTAATGAGTTTGTTAAGTTGTGTAGATGAGAAATGAAGTACTCCAAATATTTGGATGTAAATGTTCTATTATGAACACCTTAGATCAATTGGATACCCTATGATGATAGTGATGAAGAAGATAAAAAGGGTATTCCGGAACAAACTCGATGACCAAGGCAACATTGGTCGAACTAAGGCGAGGAGTTAGGCATTGAAGAAGGAAGAATCATTCCAACCTCTATGGCTATCAATGAAGAGATTGACAAAGGTTGAGAAAGGCATGTCGGTTGACAAACAAATTCGAGGTATGTCTTCTTGTATTATTCCTATAGACTCGACATTCCATATACCTTATGTCTATATGCTCGACTTCAAAAACTATCCCAACAAATCTCATTAAAGTGCCATTAAAAGAAATTTTCAAATATTTGAAAGGCACTTCTTCTTATGACTTGTTGTATCCAAAGATTTAAAACGTTCTTATTTTTTTTCGGGATAACAAGTTTGGTATCTATTATACGGTTATTCGTATTCAAAATTTGGTTCGTCATAATCGAACTAAACATATTGAGATTCGATATATTTTTTAAGGGATTGTGATTTTTAACAAAAACTTGAGATGTGTTTAATTCCGTCTCAAGGATAACTCGCGGACTTTTTGATCGTTAACCGAGTATTTTACCTCATTTCGAGCTTGATTATGACATAATGTATATTGAATGAGGTCTACGTTTGCATTTTGCACGTTTTAAAACTTAGGGGGCGAAAAATCGGATTTTTGGATCAAATTTCGGTTTTTCAAAAAAGAACCATCTGGCTGATCAGGGCAAGGCCGACCGCCGCCAAGCCGTCGACCGGTCGCCCATGCCCTGGGACGTCGCCGCTCGGATGATTTTTGGCTAAAAATAGTTCTGTTTCCAGACTTCGCCATTTTGGCTTATTTTGTCCATTTTTCGTCCCTTCGCTGAATTGCACACAAATTTCACTCAAAATTTGTTTTATTGCATACATTTTATATTTTGGGGATTATCTAGCTCGGTTATCATCATCATTGCTCGACTTTACCAATTGAATGGTAAGAATTTCACTATCGTTAGCTCAATGGGTTGAACCCTGAGTTTGTGGCTTATATGTATTTTTCTTGATGCAATTCATATATAATTGTGATGAGCTTATTGATTGTTGATGAATGATATATGTTATATTGCATTTGGTGATGAAAACTTGGCTTGATTTCATTTACAAGGGCTATATATATCTCTTTCAATTTTTACGCCCGCCAAGTGTTCGATAAAACGCGTTTCAATGAAAAATTCATCACCTACATGATTCTCTCGTTTTCAAAAGGCTTATATATTTATGGAGATCATGTTTTGCTTATCAAATAAGTTTTCATAAACCTCTACAAGTCGTATGATTCGACTTTTTCCTCCTATTTGGTCTATTAGCTTCAATGTTCAAATAGCTCGATACATCGGTTTAGTTGCGCACTTTGATATGAATATATGATGTATTTATCTTACTAACATTCTTTTGATGATTACAAAGGGGGAGAAATAGGTTATAATCTCTTTAACTCAAAAGAAGCTATAAGTTGCGGTTATTGAAAGTCATGTTGTGGCTATTGAAAGTCATATGTTGTGGATCATATTTTTGTTTGATAAATGGTTTTATCATGATTTTGATGATTTTGATTTTACACCAAAACAATGTTTTTTAAAGGTTGTCCAAATACTCCTAAATGTTTTAAAAGGGTTTTAATATTTTTCGGAGTATTTCATCAAGTTTATTTTCGATAAAAAATTGGACAACACATTTAATGTTTTTAAGACAATAAGTTTTTACATTGAAACTATGTTGTCCTAATACTCCCAATTGATCTAAAATGTTTCTACTATTTTTTGGAGTATTTATTGGAATTTATATCGGACAACACTTTTTGTGTAAATGTTTTATTTCTTCAAAACTATTTCTAATGTTGTCCTAAATACTCCCAATCGATTTAAAATGTTTTTACGAATTTTTTGGAGTATTTCTTGAGGTTTATTTTTGATAAAAATCGGACAACTTGTCATTGAGGAGGTCGCCAGGTCGGCCGACCGGCGAGCGAGTACACTGGGAACAAGTTTCGTGAAAAGAAACTTGAGAACTCTCAAAATTGTTGGTCAACCGGTTGCACATAGGCTCGACTCTGGTCGAGGTGCACTTGGCCGTCGCCTGTGTTAATTTGGTGCTATATGTTTCAAACTCTATTTCTCGTGCGGCCGCCTTTAGTTTGACAAAAAAATATAACCGCAGATGTGCAACAGACCATTCTTCCTTAAAATGTGGGATTGTTCTATAATCTGATTTTTGTATTCTTATGAGACAACCATATTTATTTTAATCTCTTTGTATTATTTGTAGACAAAAGAAAACATGGAGGAGCCCATGAAGGAGCCTATGTTGGAGGAGCTTTGGAGGAGCCTTTGGAGGAGCCTATGTTGGAATTCAAATTTGAAGGCTCTCCTATAAATAGATGAAAGCTTGAGGATCAAACACAAGACTTGATACAAACAACAAGAGATATCACAAGCACATAATCTTTGTTATTCATTTCAACATTCTTGTTGTAATAGCCTAAGTACTATCACTTTCACATCTTGAGGTCTAGGCTTTCATTCTTGATTACACTTGCACTTTTGAGTTGTAATATTTTTCAAAGTGTAATCTTGATTGTAATTCATCAACCAAACACAAGATATCCTTGTGAGTATTCTTGTGGTAAGAATACACTTGGGTGATCTAGGTGATAGGTATTTCAAGAGTGTGGTGCTCTTGAGGTGTTGAAGAATTTGGTATTCTTCAAGATTGAAGATTGTGGTGATCTTCAAAGGTGCCGTTGAAGGAAGATTGTGGTAATCTTCAAAGGGAGATTGTGGTAATCTCCAAAGGTGGTGTTGGAGAGTTCGGTGCTCTTCAAGACGGAAGATTGTGGTGATCTTCAAAAGAGATTGTGATAATCTTGAAGGTGTTGTTGAAGAAGAGTGTGGTGCTCTTCAAGGTGTTGTTGTAAGTTGGTGTTGTATTAATTTTTGGTAAATTAATAAAACCTTTTTCTTTTTGAAATCCATCCCAGGATATCTGGGGTGGTAGAGGATTAGGCCCTAGGTGGGTTGAACCTCTTTAAATCGACGTGTGTTGTTTACATTCCGCACCTTCATTATTTTGTTTGAGCATTCGGTTTGAAAAAGAGGCGAAATCGAAAAGATGGAGATAATCTATTCACCCCCTCTAGATTATCGTAGCCGCCGCTTGGACTTACAATTTTGTCCACTCTTGATATATTGTGGTTGTATATGTTTCTTAGTCCATTAGTTGTAGTATGGACTATATATGTTTCTAACGATGTCTCTTTGGCGGGGAGCTTTGAAAGTCATGTTGTGGCTATTGAAAGTCATATGTTGTGGATCATATTTTGTCCACTCTTGATATATTGTGGTTGTATATGTTTCTTAGTCCATTAGTTGTAGTATGGACTATATATGTTTCTAACGATGTCTTTGGCGGGGGGAGCTTTTAAGTTTTGATACTTAAGCTCAATATTGAAAAGCTAAGCTTTTAGCTTTTGATTTAGTTGCTTCTTTATAACTCTTGTTGTGCATGTTGATAGGGGAGCATTTTCTATATGTGTTTGAATATCTCTACTCCCATCCTTGTGTTTTTATTGCATGGAATGTTGTCGCTCACAACGGATAGTTCTCTTTAAGGTAAAATTATTTTGTTTTCAAAATCGACCTCGTTAAAATTGTTTTGGTTTGTAATCATCAAAAAGGGGGAGATTGTTTGATAAATGGTTTTATCATGATTTTGATGATTTTGATTTTACACCAAAACAATGTTTTTAAAGGTTGTCCAAATACTCCTAAATGTTTTAAAAGGGTTTTAATATTTTTCGGAGTATTTCATCAAGTTTATTTTCGATAAAAAATTGGACAACACATTTAATGTTTTTAAGACAATAAGTTTTTACATTGAAACTATGTTGTCCTAATACTCCCAATTGATCTAAAATGTTTCTACTATTTTTTGGAGTATTTATTGGAATTTATATCGGACAACACTTTTTGTGTAAATGTTTTATTTCTTCAAAACTATATTTCTAATGTTGTCCTAAATACTCCCAATCGGTTTAAAATGTTTTTACGAATTTTTGGAGTGTTTCTTGAGGTTTATTTTTTATAAAAATCGGACAACTTGTCTTTGTGGTGGTCGACGGGTCGACCGGCGAGCGACCGTGTACCGGGAACAAGTTTCGTGGAAATGAAACTTGAGAACTCTCAAAATTGTTCAAGTCAACCGGTTGCACATAGGCTCGACTTGGTCGAGGTGCACTTCGACCGGTCGCCCTGTGTTAATTTGGTGCTATATGTTTCAAACTCTATTTCTGTGCGACCGGTCGCCCTTTAGTTTGACAGCAAAAATATAACCGTTGTGCAGCAGACCATTCTTCCTTAAAATGTGGGATTGTTCTATAATCTGATTTTTGTATCCTTATGAGACAACCATATTTATTTTAATCTCTTTGTCTTATTTGTAGACAAAAGAAAACATGGAGGAGCCCATGAAGGAGCCTATGTTGGAGGAGCCTTTGGAGGAGCCTTTGGAGGAGCCTATGTTGGAATTCAAATTTGAAGGCTCTCCTATAAATAGATGAAAGCTTGAGGGATCAAACACAAGACTTGATACAAACAACAAGAGATATCACAAGCACATAATCTTTGTTATTCATTTCAACATTCTTGTTGTAATAGCCTAAGTACTATCACTTTCACATCTTGAGGTCTAGGCTTTCATTCTTGATTACACTTGCACTTTTGAGTTGTAATATTTTTCAAAGTGTAATCTTGATTGTAATTCATCAACCAAACACAAGATATCCTTGTGAGTATTCTTGTGGTAAGAATACACTTGGGTGATCTAGGTGATAGGTATTTCAAGAGTGTGGTGCTCTTGAGGTGTTGAAGAATTTGGTATTCTTCAAGATTGAAGATTGTGGTGATCTTCAAAGGTGCCGTTGAAGGAAGATTGTGGTAATCTTCAAAGGGAGATTGTGGTAATCTCCAAAGGTGGTGTTGGAGAGTTCGGTGCTCTTCAAGACGGAAGATTGTGGTGATCTTCAAAAGAGATTGTGATAATCTTGAAGGTGTTGTTGAAGAAGAGTGTGGTGCTCTTCAAGGTGTTGTTGTAAGTTGGTGTTGTATTAATTTTTGGTAAATTAATAAAACCTTTTTCTTTTTGAAATCCATCCGGATATTTGGGGTGGTAGAGGATTAGGCCCTAGGTGGGTTGAACCTCTTTAAATCGACGTGTGTTGTTTACATTCCGCACCTTCATTATTTTGTTTGAGCATTCGGTTTGAAAAAGAGGCGAAATCGAAAAGATGGAGATAATCTATTCACCCCCTCTAGATTATCGTAGCCGCTTGACTTACAATTTTGTCCACTCTTGATATATTGTGGTTGTATATGTTTCTTAGTCCATTAGTTGTAGTATGGACCTATATATGTTTCTAACGATGTCTCTTTTGGGGAGCTTTGAAAGTCATGTTGTGGCTATTGAAAGTCATATGTTGTGGATCATATTTTGTCCACTCTTGATATATTGTGGTTGTATATGTTTCTTAGTCCATTAGTTGTAGTATGGACTATATATGTTTCTAACGATGTCTCTTTGGTGGGGAGCTTTTAAGTTTTGATACTTAAGCTCAATATTGAAAAGCTAAGCTTTTAGCTTTTGATTTAGTTGCTTCTTTATAACTCTTGTTGTGCATGTTGATAGGGGGAGCATTTTCTATATGTGTTTGAATATCTCTACTCCCATCCTTGTGTTTTTATTGCATGGAATGTTGTCGCTCACAACGGATAGTTCTCTTTAACCGGTAAAATTATTTTGTTTTCAAAATCGACCTCGTTAAAATTGTTTTGGTTTGTAATCATCAAAAAGGGGGAGATTGTTTGATAAATGGTTTTATCATGATTTTGATGATTTTGATTTTACACCAAAACAATGTTTTTAAAGGTTGTCCAAATACTCCTAAATGTTTTAAAAGGGTTTTAATATTTTTCGGAGTATTTCATCAAGTTTATTTTCGATAAAAAATTGACAACACATTTAATGTTTTTAAGACAATAAGTTTTTACATTGAAACTATGTTGTCCTAATACTCCCAATTGATCTAAAATGTTTCTACTATTTTTGGAGTATTTATTGGAATTTATATCGGACAACACTTTTTGTGTAAATGTTTTATTTCTTCAAAACTATATTTCTAATGTTGTCCTAAATACTCCCAATCGGTTTAAAATGTTTTTACGAATTTTTTGGAGTGTTTCTTGAGGTTTATTTTTGATAAAAATCGGACAACTTGTCATTGAGGAGGTCGACCATTTCGGCCGATGGCGAGCGACTCGGTACACGGGAACAAGTTTCGTGAAATGTAAACTTGAGAACTCTCAAAATTGTTCAAAGGCAACCGGTTGCACATAGGCTCGACGGCCGAGGTGCACTTCGACCGGTCGCCTGTGTTAATTTGGTGCTATATGTTTCAAACTCTATTTCGTAAATGCGACCGGTCGCCCTTTAGTTTGACAAAAAAAATATAAATTGTGCAGCAACCAGACCATTCTTCCTTAAAATGTGGGATTGTTCTATAATCCGATTTTTGTATCCTTATGAGACAACCATATTTATTTTAATCTCTTTTGTCTTATTTGTAGACAAAAGAAAACATGGAGGAGCCCATGAAGGAGCCTATGTTGGAGGAGCCTTTGGAGGAGCCTTTGGAGGAGCCTATGTTGGAATTCAAATTTGAAGGCTCTCCTATAAATAGATGAAAGCTTGAGGGATCAAACACAAGACTTGATACAAACAACAAGAGATATCACAAGCACATAATCTTTGTTATTCATTTCAACATTCTTGTTGTAATAGCCTAAGTACTATCACTTTCACATCTTGAGGTCTAGGCTTTCATTCTTGATTACACTTGCACTTTTGAGTTGTAATATTTTTCAAAGTGTAATCTTGATTGTAATTCATCAACCAAACACAAGATATCCTTGTGAGTATTCTTGTGGTAAGAATACACTGGGTGATCTAGGTGATAGGTATTTCAAGAGTGTGGTGCTCTTGAGGTGTTGAAGAATTTGGTATTCTTCAAGATTGAAGATTGTGGTGATCTTCAAAGGTGCCGTTGAAGGAAGATTGTGGTAATCTTCAAAGGAGATTGTGGTAATCTCCAAAGGTGGTGTTGGAGAGTTCGATTGCTCTTCAAGACGGAAGATTGTGGTGATCTTCAAAAGAGATTGTGATAATCTTGAAGGTGTTGTTGAAGAAGAGTGTGGTGCTCTTCAAGGTGTTGTTGTAAGTTGGTGTTGTATTAATTTTTGGTAAATTAATAAAATCTTTTTCTTTTTGAAATCCATCCCTGGATATCTTTGGGGTGGTAGAGATTAGCCCAGGTGGTTGAACCTCTTTAAATCGACGTGTGTTGTTTACATTCCGCACCTTCATTATTTTGTTTGAGCATTCGGTTTGAAAAAGAGGGCGAAATCGAAAAGATGGAGATAATCTATTCACCCCTCTAGATTATCGTAGCCGCTTGACTTACAATATTATCCTAACCAATGCATGTTTTAGAGTTATCCAAAATCGGTGGTGCTTTGATTTGGTAAGTCATCGACAATAATCTTGAGAACATAAATGTTTTATTGGCCAATAGTTTTTGATTATGATTGTAATATTTTTTTAGATTTAAAAATTTTAAAATTCTATAATCAATCCTATAATTGTCCTATACAATCAAAAAATTGATTGTAATAATTGCTATAGATACAATAATTATTTATTATTGTATTTATTCAATCTATAGATACCATCAACTATTGATTGAAAGAATTTTAAAACTCCTTTGGTAAAATAATTGAGAATATCTATTTATATTTTTGTTAATCGAATTTGACTATGCTACACACAACGGATAATTGACAAGAAGTTTAACAAAAATTAAGAAAATTGTACCTTATGATTAAATATTTGTCAATTTAGAAAAATGTATTAACTTAAAAAAAGACAATAATTGTCAATGTGAGTTTTTTTTTTAATTTTCAAGGGTGCACGAGTTTATGATTGGATTACAATATATTACCTTATTAAGAAACACAACTAATTAAAATATTTACAAAACTAAAAATGATAACAAATATTTGATCATTTGAAAACTATATATATCTGATATCTCTTTCATAACTTGATATAAGATTAATAAAACTAATCAAATTCATGTTAAGTAATTGACATGATCGATCAATACTACAATTGTCCTATAAAATCAATCATATAATTACTTAATTGGTATATGTAATCAATTAGTATTTATTAGTTTTTATAGTTTATTAACTATAACTCTAGAAAACAATCATAGAATTGCTCGTGCTTTACTTTGGTAAATCAATATTGGAAGATGAAATAATCAATACCTAGCGATCAATGTATGGAGTTATCTAAAATTGACGTTATTTTGCTTTGATAAGTCAATAGAAAGATTTTTCGTAACGAAAATAATGTGTTGTTAACTCAATATATGATAATTAATAATTATATTGTCAACCAATGTCATTAAATAAATTGTTGTAAAATCAATTATATAATCATTTATATATGATTAATCGATTGATGTTGCATTTTAAAATAAACTTCCCAATTAAAATTTTTTGGATTGTCAAACTTCCCAATGTATTCTATCATTTCTTTTGATTGATGAGCGATTCACATCAATCCATTGTTGATCAAAATGAGAAAACTCATGGGGTTTACATACATCTATTGAAAATAAATGTCAAAGAATGAATATTAATATCAATTGTTCTATTTATGTACCGTGTTTCAGTTATATTATGTTTATGTTCGTAAGTTTTTTAGTGGATTACTATGATATTGCTATAAAATTTATGCTAATACTACTAAGTTTATATCAATGATATAATAGGTCATTTTAAATTTTATTCACGATTCTTTCTACCATCTTTTGAATAATATCTCTATTTACATTTTTGATTAACAACGTGAAATATTCATTTTTTTCAACATTACAAGTACAATAAAAAAAATGCATGTCTCACAAATTATATATAATTATTTAATGAGAGGTGTGTGAGAAAGAAAGGGATATATAAAACAATAATTTAGAGACATGTATAAATTGAGGAATAATTCCTTACGAGTTGAATTAGACATTTAAGTTTATAGTTGAAAATATAAAATTGATAGATAAATTTTTGTTTTTAATAACCTTATACGAATATTACTATTAAAATAAAGTAATAAATACTAGTTCATGTTAATAGATATTATAAGAATAATATTAAAATAAAAATATACATGCAACGCACGGGGTGAATTACTAGTATTGTACCATTAACCAAGTGATCCAATTACAATAATTGAACAAATAATAACCCCTTAGCTTTGACACATGAAACACATTGTACCATCAACCAACCAAAGGCCTAGATAAGGGTGTCAACCTGGGGCCCGACCCACCTTATTTTTATGTTTTCACTTAATTTTAATAAGAAATAAAAAAAATAACTTATTGTTTCTAAGATTTTTGTTAGTTTTTCATCATGATCATCCCATTTTCGTATGCCGACCCTTCCAACTTTTGTGAGTTGGCTACGCCATTGCAACCAATTGAGCCATTCATGTTGCCCTTTCTCAGGGCAATATCCGAAAGTAACTCACACATTGACTTGTAAGATGATCCATCATTCTTGAGACCTCTCGCTTCCGATTTTCGATGCTTCACCTTATCTCTCATTACTCTCCCTTCTTCGTGTTGCATTAATCTCCTCACAAGTGTCTCTATCTCTTCCTCCCAACCACCTCCTTCGCCGACAACACCCGCAATCGCAGGCCACGCCAATTTCCTCCGCCGAATGTGGCGTTAAGCCGTTGTTCTCGGCGAAAGAGGCCACGCGATCATGGGCACGTCGCCGGTGATGCTTTCTAGCGTCGAGTTCCACCACAAGCAGACATGAACCGCCTACCGGTGGTTCGGGAACCGAGCTTGTGGGGCCCACATAGGGATCACCAGCCCCCTATTCTCGGGTCCGCCTAGTAAATCCGTCGGGCAAATTATAATTCAGAGTGCCATCAAAATCGGTGCCCAAACTGAAAAACGCGTTGTCGACGGAACCTTTAGTGGGTGGGCGCACCACCCAAACAAATCTCTGTTGGCTCAGCTCCAATCCCCAAGCCAGCTCGGTGATTTGTTCAGCTGATAACACCCCACCACTTCCAAATGACACGAAAATCACAGAGTCGTTTGGTTGCCGGTCTAACCAACCCATGATTAAGTCACTTTTCACATCCACCGGTTCGACCGGTCTTCTCATTGGGCCGATGGGATAAACCGGGATCTTATTAATTATCAATCTCAAATCCTCGTTCTCCCTGAAAGCTTCTAGAGTTTTCGGCTCCAAATCCTCCCAACTATTCACCAAAATCCCATCAAATTGAGAATACCGTTTCCCCATCCCGATAAACTCGCCGTACTGCCTATCGTTCCGGTCCAGCATCGGCTCGGTTACGTCCTCCGGTCGGACCGGTTCGCAGCCCGGGATTCTCAGAGGATCCGGCTGGTCGACGTACTGACCGTCGATTTCTCGATCGAGAACCGGGCAGCATACGGTTAGCGCAGTGGACCAAGCCGTGGAAGGGACGTACACATACTTGGCCGCGATGCCCAAATCGGCGGCGATCGGGGCCGTTTCGGGACAGAAGAGGTCGGCGATGAGTGCGTCGGGGCGGCGGTCCATGGCGGCGATGGCGGAGCGGATGAGCGGCAAGGCGGAGCGGACCATTAGGCAGATCTGGGTGAAAACTTGGTGGTGGGGCCCACTAGGTGGGAGATATCGATCGGGGTAGTTGGATGAGTCGAACTAGGTTCCGGTGGAGGGGGATTTGGATGAAGTTGACTCCGGCGGGGACGCGGCGGTTGTGACTAGGAAAACGGTGGCGCTGGTGTTGTGGTGGGCGGCGAGGCGGTTGGCGAGGACTAGCGCCGGAATGAGGTGACCCATGCCGGGGCTGGAGATAATGGCGACGTGAAGATTGTTAAAGCGGCTATCCATTAGAGAGAGAGAAATGGTATATACTAATACAGTGTACAATATACAGTACAAATGATTATGATTTTGTTATGTAAATGAAGAAAGTACTGTATATAAGGTTTATGCATGTATATATTTATGTATCCATGAATATTAGAGAAAGAGTAAAAGAGGTTAGTCTAGTGACCAATCTAGTAGTGACGAAAGATTACTCTTTAGAAAAGAAGTTCGGATTTGAGTATCTGTAATGATAGGAGCGAATTTTTAAATTAAAAAATTGATGTTGCCCATGGAGTCAATTAAGATTTTCTATTTCATTTTGTTGTTTCATCATGTATTTCCGTAAAATGTGGAAATATCACGTCTACAAACATGACGTCATTATGTACACATGACATATATTATTACTGTTAAAATAGAAGATGAAATATTAAATGGAATAAATGATCTTATTTGCCAAACCACCAAAATAGGGTGAGCTGAAAGTAAGTGTGTCGACATACGAATTAAATATATATATATATATATATTATGATTTTTTTTAAAAAAAAATCATAATGAAATTTGAATTTAAAAAAAAAGAAAAGAGAGGGGTCAAGGCATGGTATGATATGACCCCGGCCCTCTTCTCCACCTGTGATGCTACCCATGGTGGGTATTGACCCAACTCCACTGAGAATTTGAGATGCTTACATATATGTATTTTAGATATTTTTTTCTTTTGGATAAAATGTACACTATGATTTGTGAAATAGGACACATGTTAACTACCTACATGGGTGACATCGAATTAGCTAAGGGAGGAGTTGAGAGACATTGGAAAAAGTGGATGTGAACAGATTAGTGGATAGTGAAGTTATATCTGCCAAAATGATTAGATTAAATTGTATGGTATAGTGTATAAAAATTTAATGCTTGAATTGCGTGTATAATTAAAAAATGAATAATGTAACTTGTTCAATTATTAATTTGCTTGCGAAGAAAGATTCCCTAATTTAAAATTCCTATATATTAGGCATGATTTGGCATAGAACAATCAATTCGGCAGAATAAAATACTAAAAACGGCCTTGGTTTAAGATTTTGTAAATCTTTGGCACGATTTGACATGCATTCAACAATTTGCAATTAGTTCCCTCAAAAAAAAAAAAAAAAAATTTGCAATTAGGCTGCGTGCCGCGTGGTGAAGAGTTGGGTAATTTGAAAATGGTACAGAAATATAATTCTCCATAAGTCCATGTTACTCTGCTATGAAATCTATTATATTCATTTTCTTCCTTATTTTTCGGAAATAAAATTTTGAATTGAAATTGAAAGAACTTGATACGTATGAAAACCAAAAATTGGAACTTGGAAGTTAAAATGATACATATTTATTGATTAGTGTTCTAACAAGCGCTAAGCGCTAGACAGAATGGGGCCTAATTATCAGAAGAATAACGTAAACAGACAATGGGAGTCTAGCGCCTAGGCGAAAACTAATCATAGCTAGACGGAAATTTTTAGATGGAACTCATGCCTGGTTGCAGTTTATTCAACTAACCCTAGTTGAATTTTGAACTAATTGCTAACTAAATCCAACAAACCAACCGCAGAGCTCGAGCTAATCCTCACGCATGGGGCAAATGCCTCGTAAGTTTTTTTTTTCTTTGGTTTTTTAATTATATTATTTATATAATATTACCCCTAAATTTATAATTCATAAAATATTAATAACATACTAATATTGTAAATTAAAAAAGTATTATATATATAGTTTATAATAGTTTTGTATAACATTATTAATGTGATATAAATTTTTGAAAACTACGTATTAATTACAATGGATTTTTTTAGCCATTCCTATCAAACCAAGATGTTATTTAGCCATCTTTTTCAAACACATTTTTTTAGCCATTTTGGGGTGTGGAAAACCCAATTTGTCCTTGAGTCAATTTAACTGCACAAATATACACATCTTTGTGACTTGACTTCGAGTTACTGTGACTCGAGACTCATCGTAGAATCTGACACTGTACTATAACTCAATGTCGACATCAAACAAACATGCTAGAAGTGTATGAATGTCATTTTACATACCAAAATGACTAAAAAAGATGTGTGTACAAAAGACTTTACATTTTGGAAAGGGCTAATTTGACTCATTTCCACTATTAATTACGAAAAAAAATGTGCCTCCATTAATTATTTTTGAAGTAGTTTATAATTTTATTTATTGTGTGCTCTCGCTATAAAACTTTTTGGATCCGTCTCTGCAGCCAACTAAAACATTTTTTCTCTTAAAAACTTTTACAATTTATCACTTTCTTAGTAACAAACGATTTATTTAAATATTGAAATTCTTTCTTTCCCGCTTTTTTCAAAGTGATATCCTTCTTCCCATGCAATCTCATTAATTGGGTGTTTCTATAAAATCCTAGCCAAAAGATTTTATATAGTCCTCGACGGCATCATCGACCAAAATCAATCACCTTTTGTAGGTATTAGAGTAGAGAGAAACCGGACATTATGAATAGAGATTTGAATGATATAATGATCGACTTGCCTTCATTATTTCGATGGAGGGATATTTATACAAGAGGAGAGGCTCTAATCGATGTTAACTAGACTAACAATGGACTAATCAATTTGTTACATCTAACCGCCATAACTACCAAATACTCTAACATCCTCCCTCAAACAAAACCAGGGGTGCACACAAGGAAAATTTAGAACACAACATTTCAAAACGACTGGACAAAGGTTTTGTCAAAACATCACCCACCTGATCATGTGTAGGAACATATCGGACATCAATTTCCTTATTCGAACTTTTTCCCGTATGTAGTGGACATCAACTTCTATGTGTTTGGTTCGAGCGTGAAAGGCCGGATTAGAAGCAAAGAGCCAAAGCACTCTCATTATCACACCACATAATAGAAGGTTGAACAAGATTCAATCCCAACTCAAAGAAATAAAGAGTGCACCCATACAATATCATTGTACAGCCGTAGCAAGAGATCGATATTCGGACTCAGATCTTTTTGCGGGACACCACAGATCGCTTTTTTCTTTGCTCCAGAAATTAGATTGGTGCCTTAAAAATACAAGAACGGTGGTGGACTTTCTATCATCTAACGAACTAGCCCAATCGGCATCGGAGAAACCTTCCAAGACAAACCGAGAAATCGGAGTAAAAAGGATACCATGATGCGCAGGTACCCGAAGGTATCTCGAATTCTTTTACAAAGTCGCCCAATGGTTTATGGTGGGTGAATGAAGAAATTGGCTGAGTTTGTTAACGGCAAAGGCAATATCGGCCGAGTCATGGACAAGTATTGTAGGGCCCCGATGGTACTGCGATAAACTGATGGATGTTCAAAAGCGGCACTGTCATGTAATGAGAGTTTCTGAGATGGGCAATATGGTGTGTTGCGTGGCTTGCAATCCTTCATGTTGGTTTTGATCAAGAAATCACCATATATTTTGTCCGATTTAGAAGAATACCGAAGAGCCGGTATGATGTGCTTCAATGCCTAAGAAATAGTGAACAACACCAAGATGTTTAAGTGAAAACTTCGATGTAGCCGATCAATAACAGAGGCAACTTGTGATGGATCATCTCCGTAATAAGTATGTCATCCCCATACACAAGAATGAGGAGCGGTTTGCCTTGATTCATGGAAAAGAACAGAGAGGTATCCGAGGTGCTAACATGAAAACCGAGTGAAGAAGAAATCCTTTAAGCTTGTTAAACCAAGCCTTAGGTGCCTGCTTTTAAGCCGTATAGAGCCTTAACTAATTTGCAAACAAAACCAGATCACGAGGATGCTCATAACCTTCAAGCCGTGACATAAAAAAAGTTGGGTGAGATCTCCATTAAGAAACGCATTATTGATATCCACTTGTTGAATAGTCCACCCCTACCGACAAAGAAGAGTGAACATTATTCGACAAAGAATAGGTTTAATAACCGGACTAAAGGTGTCAAAGTAATCCACACCAGGGGCCTCTTTGAAACCCTTTGGCCACAAGACGGGCTCAGACCTCTCAATACTACCATCCGCCTTATATTTGACTTTAAAAATCCATTTGTGCTGAAGCACATTCATGCCTTCTTCATAAGGAACCATCTCCCACGTTTTATTTTTTACCAAAGCTGCAAATTCAGAATCCATTGCCTCTTTCCAATTGGAGTCAGACAAGGCTTCACTAACAGATTTTGGTTCAAGGGAAAGGACAGAAGCAGAGAATGTTTTTGGTTTGAAAATACCGAGTTTTGACCTAGTGACCATGGGATGTGTGTAAGTGAGAGTAGGAGAGGATGAAGGAAGAACATGAGAGTTAGATGAGGAAGGAAGTATAGAAGGAGAGGAAGAAGGAAGTATAGGGAGGATGGGTGAAGTAGAAGTAGGAGATGTAGAGGAATCTGAAGTATGTATAGATGAGGCTGAGGGAGATGATGACTGATCAGTGTGAGGTAAAGGAAGCAATGGTAGAAAATGAGTAGAATTATTTGAGATAGGTGAGGGAACATCATCAGAGGGAAAAAGTGTAGAATAAGGAAATTCTTGCTCATGGAAAACCACTGTTCGAGCAATGTAGAGACGACCATCAGGATGAAGACATTTATAACCCTTATGGGAGGCACTATATCCAAGAAATATGCATTTGGATGGTCGGAATTGAAGTTTGTTATTTTGATAAGGCCTCAAATATGGAAAACAAGCACAACCGAATGTTTTAAAAAATGAATAATCAGTAAGTGTGAAATAATGTCAAATGGAGAGGAGTTGTTTAGGGTGGGTGTGGGAAGGCGATTGATGATGTATACGGCTGTGTCAACAGCATTCCACCAAAATTTAAGAGGTAAGGAGGACTGTGCTAGAAGAGTAAGGGACATGTCAATTATGTGTTGATGTTTTCGTCTCGCACGACCATTTTGTTGGTGCGTGTGGGGGCATGGATGGCGAAATTGGATGCCAAGATTTGCAAGATATGGTTTAAGAGGCTATATTCCCCTCCCCGATCACTTTTGTATTGCAAGAATTTTGGTTTGAAATTGTCTTTCAACCATGTTGTGAAACATTTTGAAAAAGAAAAACACTTCACTTTTAGTAGTGAGAGGATACACCAAGTGAATCTTGTGAAATCATCCAAGAAATGAATGTAGTATTTATAACCATCAATAGAAGAAACATGAGTTGGTCCCCAAACATCCGAGTGTATAAGCTGAAAAGGTGCAGTGGTATTGGATTTAACAGTAGAAAAATGCATACAATGTAATTTCCCAAGTTTACAAGCAAGATACATGGGGAAAGCTTATCTTTGGAAAAATGAACATTTAATTGTTTCAGAATTTGAGACAAAACAGAATTACAAGTATGGCCTAATCTGGAGTGCCACAGATTGACATCTTGATTAGAAGCAGCAACATAACAGGAAGCAGCAGGAGGAGAATGGACATGAGCAGTTGATGAAGGAAAGTGGCTAAGATCGAGTTGATAAAGGCCATCCTTAAGAAGACCCTTCAGTAAAATTTTGTGAGTGTCCTTGTCCTTCACAAGACAGAAACGATCATGAAATTCCACAAAAACATTGTTATCCTTTGTGAAATGAGAAATGCTGAGAAGATTTTTAGCAATCTCTGGAACACAGAGAATGTTGTTCAGTTTGAGAGGAACAGAAGGATGTAAAGAGGAAATAGAAGTGTGACCAATATGAGAAATATGAAGATTTGAACCATTACCTATAGTTAACCTGTCTGAACCATTGTAATCAGCATGAAGTCCCAAATTTTGCAGATTGGAAGTAATATGATTCGTAGCTCCGCTGTCAACACACCAATTAACATCATGAGAACCAAGAGTATAAGGATGCTGTTGAGAAACACCTGAGTGTGCCTGTGGTGCAGGGGAAGTTGGCAGCTGAGATGAATTCTGAGGATGAACCATAGGATAGTACAGATTAGGCTCAGAGACATTTTGCATCAGAGGTCCACCAGTAGAGGCAAAATTAGCCTGAACATTAGACGATTCAAGTCCTGCAAAATTGACATCAAACCTCTTGAAGCACTTAAAGGCAAGGTGATTTGTTTTTCCACAAATTTGGCAAGCAGGTTTATGACCTCTGCCAAAACCACGTCCTCTACCAGGAAAACCACGTCCTCTACCATTGAAGCCACCACGAGAAGAATTGTTAAAGGCAGGAGCCTTAGCAACAAAGTTAGCTGAAGATCCAGTAACAACAGAGCTATATGCAGCAGAGTGAACAGAGGCAAGTTGTTGTAATCGAATCTCATGAGATTGCAAAGAAAACTGAACTTCAGAGAGAGTAAGACTATCAATACGAGCAGTCAAGTTCACAACTACAGATTCATATTCAGAGCCTAATCCCCCAAGTATGTACATAACAAGATCCTCATCCTCAATAATCTGACCAGCAGCCATCAAAGCATCAGAAATACCACGCATTTTCAGTATATAATCATCGATGGAGAGATCACCTTTTTTAGTAGATTGAAGTTGCAATCGCAATTGCATGATACGAGCCTTGGATTGGGAGCGAAATAGATTCTCAATAGTTTTCCAAACCTCAGCAGCAGTGACACATCGAGTAACATGACCGAGAATCGATTCAGATAACGAAGACAACAGCCAGGAGAAGAGAAATTGATCTCTGCGAAGCCATACCTGATATTCAGGATTAAGATCTGTAGAATCACAATCTGCAGAGGCAAGGAATTTAGATGGAGCAGGAGCATTTCCTAGAAGATAGTCCTCAAATCCATGAGCTTGACAAGTGGAGAAAACTTGAACACGCCGTAAATTATAATTGTGGCAATCAAGCTTGATCGGAATAGGATGAAACGTTGGAAAAGGAGAAGACAAGATAGTAGCCATGGAAAAAAAAAATTCACCAGTGCTCTAGATACCATATTAGAGTAGAGAAAACCAGACATTATGAATAGAGAGTGAATGAGATAATAATCGACTTGCTTTCATTATTCGATGGAGGGATATTTATACAAGAGGAGAGGCTCTAATCGGGCCGTTAATTAATGACTAGACTAATGACTAATCGAATTATGTTACATCTAACCGCCATAACTACCAAATACTCTAACAAGAGGCCACGCACAATGTGTATGATATTCAATATTGATTTTGAGAAGGCCCACGACACGGTGGATTGGGATTTTCTTGATTTTGTCATGAAGGAGATGAATTCCTCTCGATAAAATGGAGAGGGTGGATAGGAAGTCGTCTTAGATCGGCAACGGCTTCAATTATCATTAATGGCTGCCCAACATCGAATTCCAACTCCAAAGAGGACTCGCACAAGGCGACCCCCTTTCGCCATTCCTCTTTTTGATTGTCATTTGAAAGATTGAGTAAATTGGTGAAGTTAGTTCATGATTCCGGCCTCCCGATTCCTGGCCAAGGTAGGAAAGAACTAGGTTGAAATTTCTCACCTTCAGTTTGCAGATGACACAATCTTGTTTGGCGAAGCATCAAATAAAACTATATGGAGTTTCAAGTGTATTTTACGTATCCTTGAACTTATGTCTGGACTCAGAATTAATTTTCACAAAAGCAGCCTCTATGTAAAAGTAATGCAAGGGGAGTGTTCTCAGTGAAAGAGGCTTACAAAATTCTCGAACAAATCCGTCGCAAAGAGGAAGAGGATTATATCGCCCTCAATAGAATTGCTCCAACCAAGGTGGCGGGCGGCCTTTGTGTGGAAACTCTTACAAAACCGAATTCCTACTAGAACTAATCTACAGAAGAAAATATAACATCCTCTGCCCATTTTGCAACAACGACGAAGAAGACACTCCTCTACATTTTCTTCACCTGTAATTTTGCCTACCAAATGTGGATGGAGATTTACAAATGGCTGGGAGTACAAACTGCCCTTTTCAGAGAAGGAGGTAATAATTTACTCCAACACGAAGGGCTTTTGTCAGAAAAAGAATTTAAACAAGAATGGGACTCAATCTGGTTTGGAGCATCTGGGCAACAAGAAACAGGTGTATTTTCTAACAGGAGAACACTAGCGTTTCTCATCTCGTGGAACCCATTAAAGTAAGAGTTTGGCTTATAAAAAATCAAATCTGTGTTGTGTTTCTTATTCGGATTGGTTACTAGAACCAAACTTGTGTTTATGTAGCAATTAAGTTGTTATCAACTTTAAATGGGTTGGGGCACCTCTTGTGCTCGATTAATAAAATTCATTCTTTGCTGATAAAAAAGAAAAAAAAAAAGTAGTTTCTACTAATTCCATCCATACATCACACATTCAGTCAGTCCACTATCCAGGTTTACAAAATTAATGAACCAAGTACACTTTGCTGATAAACAAGCAAAACATGACCCTACAAGGATTCTGTAAGTAATATGTGAATTCAATCTTTGGCAGGTGAACAACATAGGGAGTGTTTGTCATCACTAAAATATAGTGTTTCTACGCTTTTGGCGGAAAAAAACCACATTTTAGTGTCTGCAAATGCCAACACATGTTTCTCCTTCATTTAATCACAATCTAAAAGTAGGGATGGATGCTTAGATTTCAAATTCTACTTTTGGTTTGACTTTTACAAACAAATACACACTTTTACAACTTTTTCACCAAATACTCTCAACTTATAATTATCAACTTTTGATTCTATTTACAAACACTATTTGATTCTGAACTACTTTTACTTCCGGTACAATAAATCACTTCTTCTATAAACAGAAGTTTTTGCAAAAACTCCCATAATATATCATAAATTTCAGAAAAAAGATAAAAATAACTCATTCAGCTTTATCTCCATATATAATCAAGCTTAAGTACATAGAATCACTAAAGTTCTAGCCAATTCAAAGATCATATAGCATGAATATACGTATGGATCAGTCTTTCTTTTCTCTTAGTTGATACTCTCTTCACCTCCCATTGCATTATGTCTCCTATTAAGTTGCTGCTGCCACAAGGTGCACCATAGATATCAATATTGTTGACAATTAGCCCACAACAGAACCAAATTAATAAAATTTCTAAATGCATGCTTGAAAAAATAAAGAAGGGATAATTACAAAAACACCCTGAAGTTTAGCCTAAATACAAAAAAAGCTCCAGTTATCTTTCAAAATTACAAATATCCCCTTATAGTGTTACAAACACCCCTTAAGGTTTTATTAACCTAACAAATACCCCCACTCTTGAAAGGTGTTTTGTTAGAGAAACAATTGTGAAGGGGGTATTTGTAATTTTTAAAGATAACTAGGTTTTTATGTAATTAGACTAAACCTTGGGGGTGTTTTTGTAATTATCCCAATAAAGAAAGAGAAAGGGAACTCAAATATCAACAGTTGTTTGTAGAAAAAGTTCAAGAATGAAAATAAAGAGCATAATAACCTGAGATTTTCGCTTCCTCAAGTTTTTCAGCTGTTTTTTTCGCTTCGGCTTCTGCTTTGGCAAGTCTATCAGCTTGACTTCCAGCAAATTTTTCCCGGAATAACTCTACTTCTTCGTCTTTCTGCATATTAATCAGTTCAAATAACTACGAAAGCAAGCAACAAAAAAAGTTTAGGCATAATTACAAAAGACTCCTTGAGGTTTGGACTAATTACAAGAAAACTCCAAAGGTTTTTGAAAATTACAAAAGACCCCTTCAGGTTTGATTCCTTCTTACATTTTCCCCCTCTTAAGCAAAAAACATTTCAAAAACCTCCATGATATTTATAGAAATATTACAGTTACCCCCTTAAGGGGGCTTTTAGTAATTTTCGAACATCTTTGGATTTTTTTATAATTAGCCGAAACCTGTGGGTTGGTTTTGTAATTATCCCTAAAAAGTTTATAACTCTGTACTGCTCGAACAATAGACAGGGGCACATCAAATATACCAATTCTTTGAACAATGGTACAGGTGTTCCAATTTTATGACCTGCAGGTAGAATATCCCAGGGTCTTTTAGCCCTTTCAACATCACCTTTTTCATCAGAAAGTGTGAATTTTGTTTCAAGCGGCAAATTGAGCTGCTTAAGTACCTACACAGCATTAAAATGTTTATGAGTACCATGTTTTAGTTTAGGGAAAATAAATTATTTGGCCCCGTAACTTGACTAAATCTAGTCACCTTCAAATTTTGGTCCAATATTCTTTAAAAGTCGAACATTGTAGTCCTATTTTGATCTGAAATCGTGTAATTTTATCGAAAATTACTTACTATGTCCGATTAAGGGCAAACATGTCAAAAAAAATTAGGGACTTTGGTGATTTGATGCAAAAATTGCCACCAAATCATTAAAAACCCCAAATTCTGTGTTTCAATTCTTGGTGACTAAAATTCCTGAGTTCCTAGTCATGGTAGAAGTTAGAACCCATCGGTCATAGTTAACAATTATGGTAAAATTACACGATCCCAGTCAAAATTGGACTAATTAAATATCCAAATTTTAGAAACGACTAATTAAATTTCCAACTTTTAGAAAGATATTGGACCAAAATTTAAAGGTGATTACTTAAAGGACTAAATTTCCCTTTAGTTTACATGAAAATTGCTATGCTCTCTAGTATAAATCTACCTCAACGGAGAAAGATGGCATAAAAGGTTGTAAGAGACATGCAAGAAGATAGACTAGCCCGGCAGAAGTTTTCACGACCACAGAACAAGAAGGTCGATCCTCCTTGTAAAGCTTCCAGAATTGGCTTTCCTGAATGGTGAAATATGAATTAAGTCAGTCTATATGCTTCATATTAGAAAGGTTTAATTACATAAACTACCCATGAGGTTTGGGTTAATTACAAAAAATCCAGAGATATTTGAAAATTACAAAAAAGCCCATTGAGATGTGATTATTTGTTAAATGTAAGGGGGTAAATGTAGTATTTTTATAAAAGTAAAGGGGTGTTTGAAATATTTTTGCTTATGAAGGGACAATTTTCAAAACCTCTTTTTTTTTTTTTTTTTGGTAATTAATCCAAACTTCAGGGTGATTTCTGTAATTATCCCTATTAGAAATCATGGTTTTGTAGTTTAAACGGCAATGGCCTAATAAACTTCAGCATAATAGAAGGGGATGATCACAAGAACTACCCTGAAGTTTGGGCTAATTATAGAAAAACCCAGAAATATTTGAAAATTACAAAAAGCCCCTTGAAGTTTGATTTTGTTTTAAATATAAGAAGTAATTGTAATATTTCTACAAATGTAAGGAGAGTATTTGAAATGTTTTTGCTTATGGATGGACTAAAGTGTAATACATGATCAAACCTCAAGGGATTTTTGTAATTTTCAGAAATTTCTGGGTTTTTTTGTAATCAACCTGAACCTCAGGGGTAGATGGAGTCACATAGGCAAATTCTAAATCTGCAAAGTAATTAAGGTATACTTGCAAATAAGCATTTCCTTCACTAGAAATGGTCATAGCAATCTTCAAGGCTTGCTTTATTTTGACCTACATATATATCAAGAATATGTCATTCTTGGTAACATATATAGGACTACAACTCATATTAATTGTATTCAAGAACAAAATAAATTAGTTTACCTTCTCCATTGCCTCTACATACTGCTCAACATAACTACCCACTTTCTCTCCCAACGCTTTCGTCACAAACGATGAGTATCTGCACCCTGAGCATCAGGAATTATAGAACCATACCCTGAACCTGAATCATATTTGTTTTGTACATATAATAACATAGGTCTCAAAATATTAGTTGACCAACAATAGATTTTAATAGTAATCTAAGACCAAGTGTTATATCAAATATTCCATAAACAGAATAAGTTAAGTCACCTGGATTTTTCGCCATGAAACTCAAGACTCGGTTAATGAAATTCCCAAGATTGCTCAGCAACTCGCCGTTAAGCTTCGCTTGCAAGTCGACCCATGTGAACAATGTATCCGATACCTAAAAGTTGAGAAATAATAAGAATCATCAAAGGGAAAATAAGCATCCTGGTGTATCATCCAGCGGCAGACAACATTGATAAGAAACGTGCGGTGCAAAGAGCGAGCCAACCTCTGGCCTATTTGTCAGCAAATAGTATCTCCACACCTCCACAGGAATGTTTGTGTCTTTTGCATCATTTCCAAATACCCCAACACCTTTACTCTTCGAGAATTTCCTACATATCAAAACCATGATAACAATTAATTTACCAGGCTAAATTAATCCAGAATAATAAGCTTATAAAAGGGAGGAGGTATCTGCCAAAATTGCAGGCAAAGCACTATATTTGATCTACTTGACAAAACTGAAAGTTGCAGAGTTCGAACCATGGTCAACACCCTTTAAAGAGTGAGTGATACCACTTGAGCTACAAGCTCGTGATACTATATTTGATCTACTTGACATACTATATTTGATCTACTTGACATAACTAACCTGCTTCATAGTTCAAATATTCTGTAACACTGATAGTTTTCATTAATGTCCAGTTTTCACCTGTTCCAAGGAGACTGGAGGGAAACATCACCTGAAAAAATCACATCCCAGTTACCAATTGAGAAACTATGCCAAATATAACTATGCAATCCCATGAATGATGATGTAGGCAGTGGGGTCCTTACTGCTTAAGAACCTGCGTGGGTCAAACCCGTGACCCGAAAAACCGACACGGCTAACGAAAAAGACTTGACCCAGTAGGGGAATCATTGATTTCACTGATAGTCGAATACAACTCCCTTATCCGGATGATGACACTTAGACAACTATGTTTCTTACATGTGCCAGAAATGCCTACAAATACCTTGCTACAGTAATAATAACTATTCACTCTCTTGCTACAGTAATAGTAACTATTCACTCTCTTACTTTTACTGTTTACTTTTAGAATAGTACTTCCTTACCACATCTTACCGACCTGACTTAGGCATCGAAGAGTCTTAGCCGGGACCCTCACCCGGCTAGCCTGACGTGTGTTTCCTTTTTCAGGACCCAAAATATCGAACCCAACTACCCGGAGCTCCAAGACCCGAAGGTAATCACTAATCTAAATCAAATGAAAACCTCGACAAAGTATGAATATAATGCAAGTTTTGAATTTAGTGAGTTACAGTATGAAAAGGAATATTATCCTTCCCCATGAATTGATAGAGCTCCACATTTTCAGGATTCTTCCACCACTTCTCCCATTCTGGTGTGTAGCATGAAGTGATTGAGACATATCCAATTGGTGCATCAAACCATACATAGAATACCTATTGTAACACAACACATCAATTGTGTAGGAAACAATAAAGAATCAGGATTTTGTATTTGATAACCATTTTAAGTGAGTGATTTATTATAGTAGAAGCGAAAGTATTAGGGAATCAGAAAGAAAATTGTAGTGTTTGCAAATACAAGCTAAAATTGAATAATTTAAAAGAGTATTTGAATAAATTGTAGAAGTGTTTTATTCGTGTGTAATAGTCAAACCAGAAACAAAATCAGAAAGCTAAAGCATCCATCCCCTGGATTCTGATTAAATTATGCAGAATTGTAAGTAGAAGTTGACATTTGAATAATTACAGAAAACCCCGAGGTTTGGTATAATTAAAAAAAAAAACCAGAGATGTTTCCAAAATTACAAAAAGCCCTTGCAGGTTTGATTCTGCCTTAAATTTAAGAGATAAATGTAATATTTCTAAAAATATCGGGGTGTTTTTACATATGTTTTGCTACGAAGAAAAAAAATGTAAAATGGAACCAAACCTCAAGAGAATTTTTTGCGATTTTCAAAACCTATGGGTTTTTTTGTAATTAGCCCGAACCTCAGGGATGTTTTTGTAATTTCCCAGTTGGCATTTGAAAACACTAAAAACTACTCTTGTTTTCCAACCAAAAGTTGACAATCACTTTATTTTAAGTGTTTGCAAACACTCCCAACGTCATTGATTCCAAGAAACATATGGAAAATATGGCATTATAATTCAAACAAATTTTTTATCAATCTAATTCATCACCTTATCCATAAATCTCTCATGTGGAACAGGAACTCCCCATTTCAAATCTCTGGTGATACAACGTGGATTCAACCCTTCTCTAAGCCAAGCGTTTGTTGTATGAATAGCGTTCTGACTCCACCCTCCAGCTACTGACATATTGTTTATATATTCTTCTAATTTATCCTTCAGCAATGGAAGCTCAAGAAATATGTGGTTCGCCTCACGGATGTGTGGAGTATTGCACAAACCTGTTCATCAAGGCGGCATACAGTTTAGAACCAATTTATTGAGTGTTTGCAAAAATTTCTATTTTTAGAAGAAGTGATTTATTTTAGCGAAAGTAAAAGTAGTTGAGAATCGGAAGTTGTTAGTGTTTGCAAATAGATACGAAAGTCAAGAATATTTGGTGAAGAAATTGTAAAAGTGTTTATTTGTTTGTAAAAGTACCCAACTCCCTGTTTTTAGATTTCGATTAAATGAAGTAGAATCGAAGCGAGAAATGACATTTGCAAACACTAAAAAGTGATTTCTTTCGCCAAAAGCTAAGAAATACTTTTTTCTTGTGATTGCAAACACTCCTTAATATAGTCATCAAAATTTTGATTTTATATATCTTCCTCAATTGGCTTTTACTCGGTGGTATAATTCACAATTAATCAAAAGAGATAGTTACAAAAACTACCCCGGGAAGTTTGAGCTAAGGAGATGCTATTTGCACCCCAATTTCTTATAAATATACACCACTCCCTATTTTCACAAAATTAAAATGACTAGTATACCCTTACAATCACAAAAATACACCCTACCACTTTTTTTGAAGTGTGGCACGATCGTGCCCTATTTTAATACATGGCACGATCATGCCACACTTTAAAAATAAGGATGATCGTGCCACACTTTTTTACATCGTTTCTTAAAAATCTGATGTAAAAAGTGTGGCACGATCATGCCCTATTTTTTTAACATATCATGATTTTACATCAGTTTCTTAAAGAAAACCGATGTAAAAAGTGTGGCACGATCGTGCCTATTCGAACATGGCGAAAAAATGCACGATCTTGAAACAAAAAAAAAAAAAAATTGTAACACCATTTCGAACTCAACCTATAAAACCATTAATCTATTAAAAATGACATATTTTCGAACTTAATACTACAATTAAAATAGCACGATAGCAAAAAATAAAAATAGCAATTGAAACCCAAGAAAAAAAAATCTCGAAAAAAAAAAAAAGGATTGGCTGTATTTAGAATTTTTTTACAGTAAAGGGCTTAATAGTCATTTTAAGTTATGTTAATTTTGTGAAAATAGGGGTGGGATGTATTTATAAGAAATTGGGGAGCAAATAGCGGCTCCCTTGAGCTAATAAGAAAAAACAGAAGTTTTTGAAAATTACAAAAATCCCTATAGGTTTGATTCTATTTTACACTTTGCTCCACTCATAAGCAATAACAATTCAAACACCCTTTTATTATAAAAATATAAAAATATTACAGTTACCGTTACCCCTTACATTTAAGACCGGATCAAACCTTAGAGGGGATTTTTGTAATTTTGAAGCTTCTGTGGATTTTTTTGTAATTACCCCAAATCTAGGGTACTTTTCGTAATTATACCTAATCAAAATGAGCAGCCAGTCAATCCAATGAGGGCCAATTAAACTCCAAAGTAATGAAATTTTTCTACATGAGATCATCCATGTCAACAAGATATATATGTCTAATGTCTTTAAATAGCTATAAAAGATCATGAACACACCTTGCACTTTGGCTCTAGTAATTCTGTGGGATTTAAAGCTTTGCCACAGTTTTCACACTGATCTCCACGTGCACAATCATAATTGCAGCCATGTTTTGGACAATTACCCTCCACAAGCCGATCCGCCAAGAACCTTTTACAAGTATCACAGTAGAGCTGCATGAAAGAAACACAATTTAGTTTGAGGCTTAATTGCAAAATTGGTCCCCTAACTATGGGGGGCTAGCATTTTTGGCCCTATAAATATTTTATGTAGCAATTCTGATCCGTAAGATTTTGATTATGTGTAATTTTGATCTCATAAGTTCTGAATTGTGCAATTTTGGTCCGATAAGTTATGATTATGTGCGATCTTCGTCCTAACTAGGTGTTTCAATATTTCATTTGTTCTTACAATACCCTTATCCTTTAGTCAAAATACATGAAATATCAAAAATATATATGACCATTAAAAGTTATAGCTAGGACTAGAATTGTAACTTTTACTAATGGATAAAACTGTCAAGGACTGAAAGTGCCGCATGAATAAGTTACAGGACTATATTGTCCACCCCTAAGAGTTACATGACTAAATTGTAATTAAGCCTTTAGTTTGATTAAGCTCCAAAGGTGACAAAAGTTGGACAAGCGACGTAACTAATTGGAACAGAAAATGAGAACATGCACCAAAAGTATAAAACCGACATAAAAAATGGGTGATTACAAAAAGGCCCCTAAGATTGGCCTAATTACAAATAAAAACAGAGATTTTTTGAAAATTACAAAAATATATCCCCACAAGTTTGATTGTGTCTTAAATTTAAGGAGATGACTATAATATTTCTATAAACGTAATAAGGAGCTCTTGAAATGTTTTTGGCATATGACGGGAAAAATGTAAGACGGATCAAATCTAAAGGGGGCTTTTGTAATTTTCAAAAATCTCTGGGTTTTTTTGGTAATTAACCCAAACATCAGGGGTTTTTTGTAATTGTCCCTAGAAAAATAAAATCTATGTAGACAATAATATTGAACCTGTTGCATAATATTTTCAGAAAGCCAGTTATTCTCCAACAGTTTCTTGAAAATTGCTTGACAAATTTCAGTCTGCTGTGGACTTGAGGTGCGTCCAAACTCATCAAAGCTTATGTTGAACCACTTATATACCTCTTTGTGGATAGCATGATATCTACAAAACCAACAATATTGAGTCATCGGTGTGTGGCCAGAAATTTCGGGTAGGGGGCTCAACTAATATTAATATAAAAAGAGTTTGTTGGTGTTTTGGTCACTTTTCCATAATATAACCATGTTTTTTCAGTCATTTTTAGTCCAAATTTCTTTCTTGTATTTTTTTTTCATTTCTATGGACGGTCCATGACTTGGTATCGAAAAATGTCTTTGCGTCATTATTTTCCTCAAACCGCATCGCATCGTTTTTTAAATATAATCAAGTACCTTATCAAAAACACAAGAAGGGTATAACAATGTCAAAATGGCTAAAAATATGTTTTGAAAATTATGACTATTTATCATTTTTACAAAACATACGTGGACAATTTGTCCATTACCACATAGACAATGAAAAATAATACATCAAATTTAAAATAAGTAGAAGTTCGATTAACTCATTGTATTAATCCAATCACATCTTAATATTAAAAAATAAATAACAAAATATAATTACATCAATATACCAAAAGGAACAAATAGAGACACAAGAGAATAATACAAAAATTCAAGTTAAAGTTTATGGCGAAGCTTGAAAAATGTACAAAATTTTAAGAAAAAAGAAAAAATGACCCGGACTCATATTTTCCAAGATTCACAAATCAAAATAGGAAAGATGAGTGCAATATAATTGAAGATTTTTTTCCCATATTTCTATTTTTTATTTATTTTAAGATTAAAATGTGAAATGACCAAAATATTCCTACTTTTTTTCAAAATTTGAGGGGGCCCAAATGCCCCACTTGGCCCCTACATAGCTTCGTCTATGGGAGTCATGAATTCTTTTTAATAAATTAGGACTACCAGTTAGAGGGAATGGGCTAAATTATATTTCAAAGAATCGAAAGATATCGGGTTTGAACTCCCAGGTCAACACCTTGAGAAAGGTGAGCGATACCATTTGAGTACAAACTCGTGGTATATTGGAGTCATGAATTTAGAACTGGTCTACCAATTGTTTTTTTTTCTTGTTTTTGGTTCAAGTTGTGCATGCCATTTTTTTGGGGGCAAATAGTTAAATAGTTATACATTTTATTCGAAAGGACCTACAATGACAAAAAAAAAATAAAAATACATCTATACATACATATGTGTCCAAATTAAAAGATATCCCAACACTTTTAGTTTACAAGAGGATTATTTTTCAGATTAGATTTAATGTAAGTAATATGTTGTAATTAGTTAAAAGAATTGAAGCGAAACTTTTTGTTTGGCATTAATCTGATTATTTAGTTCTATATTCTTTATGGCATCAACATAAATTTTTTCTGGAAATTAATCTTCTCAAAAATAAAAATAAAAGCAAAAAAAAAAAGATGTGTTAACGAACATGTTTAATTATTTTAAGCTCATAAAAAAATTAGAACTTTTAAGATCCAAATAAAGTAATTTTCGATTTTTGGGTGAATAATTCTTTACACAACTTGAGAGTAATACAAAATATTTTTAATTATCAAAAATATCATTAAATAAACTTAATATCTCAAAATCTCATGAAAATATTAATTTATAAAAGAAAATAATCAACAACATATTATTCCAATAAACTCAATCCTTAAAATCCATATTATAAAAATATTTACCTCCCATAAATATAGAGAAGGGAATAAGGTGGCTGACCACCTTGCTTCTATAGGTAAAAATTGTATAGATTTAGTTGAATACTATTAGGTTTACCTTCATTTAGGAAGAGCCGTCGAACTTAACATTTGTACATAAATAAAAGTTCTCTACTTTACATTTTGACGATATACATTAGGTTGGGGATGTGACCTCCCATCCCACTCCTTGGGATGTTTTATGCACAAAAATAAAAGGTACTAAATTGCAAAAATTTTAACAATGTGTTGACCATTCTGCCCTTAATAACCTGAATTAAACATGGCTGAAGGACTAATGTTGAACAGAACTTAAATTTTCGAGATAGTAAAGCTACAATATTTTTTACTCTAGGGATGATAGTGATACTAAACCAAAACTTTAGGAATTTGCCTTTGATTTTGTTTGTCAATTTAAACTAATGATGTAAAATCTATTTTTTATTATTGAATTTCAAATGTATTTATCTAATTAAAATATTTTGAATTTCATTGCATTATTTATGTTTTTGAGTTTAAGAGATAATTTAAATATATTATATAATTTTATTTTTTTTTTTTTGAATTTTAATTTAATTATAATACCAAGTTGGATTTGTTCTTATTTTTCCCTCCATTTTTGCCAAGTATATTGCCAAATAAGCATCAATATCATCCATTATAATTGAATTATTAAATTTTTTAAAAAAGATATTCCAAATAAGCCTAACAGTCAATTTGACTGTTTAGTGAATGAATAGGACCAAAAATCAATTTTGTCCACTTAAATGACTAAATTCAAAGTCTAAGAAAAATAGGACCAAATCTCTAAGCATGTCCACTTAGAGGACTAAAAAAATAATTTTGGCTTAAATTTTTGAGATAGTAAAGCTACAATATTTTTACTCTAGGGATGAAAGTGATACTAAACCAAAACTTTAGGAATTTGCCTTTGATTTTGTTTGTCAATTATATTCCCTTCTATTAACCCATGATGAAGGCAATTAATATGCTGAAACTCAAGTTTTTGTAGGAGAAGGGGTAATGCATGTCATTGTCAAGAATCGATTCTTTGAAAAAGGACATGACTCGTGAGCACATTCATGATTTGCAATATCACAAAAGAATAAGAATCTATTAGTTAGGAAACAAGGCAAAATACCTTTAAAACTTGCTTAATTATTCTAGAAATGACTAAATAAAGCAGGTGCAAGTACTTTTAAAACTTCGTTTTTATCACTCCCAGAAAAAAAAAAAGATCAAAAGAAAATAACGTACTTCAAGAAGTCAATTTGTGTCGTGTTCGTGTTCGGGTTCGGATTCGCGTGTCGTGTCGAGACATAAAATTTATATTACTCATGCCAAATTTCTCAACCCTAACCTAAATTGTTTAATTATTCATGTCAAATTTCTCAATCCTAACCCAACCTGTTTATTATTTGTGTTTTTCGGGTCGACCCAAAATGACATGTGTATTTTACAATCTAAACAATTCATCTATATATATGGCTTATATGGGCTGTATGCAATATCGTAAAAATCGGCCTAGGCGGCATAGTTATTAAAGTGATAGGTGACGTCAAGGCGACAAATCATAGCCTAGGGCTCAATGGCATAGGCGAAAAAGGCGATGGCTTGGGAATGCAAGGTGACAACAACCCAGAAACATGTTATATACTTATATTCTTCTAAAATTCAACTACAAAAAAAAAAAAACATATCAAACAATGATAAACTATATATCAAACACCAATATCAATCATCAAACGGATTTTTACTTGCTGATTTTTACTTTTCACTTTGGGTTTTCACATTGCAAACGGGTTTTTGGCGATAGAGCCCTAAAGTTTTTAAGGATCTTTTTACTAAAACCCTTTTTTAAATAAAAAAAATCCAAAATCGCCTTGGCAGGAAAAAAAATGACGCTTTTTCTCGCCTTTTGCCTCTCCCAAAAGAGGGGCCTAGGTGCACGACAGCACGAGGCTGCAGTGGCCCAGAGGTGCATCGAGACGAGGAACCGTGGTCTATAGGCGAGTTTGCATTCATCTTCCCATAATTTAATCCAAACTTTCAACAAGTAATATATATAAACATGCACAGAAAAATGAAGTAAATTACTTGTCGCAAATCTCCTTGGGAGAACACCCCTCTTCCATTGCCTTGACTTCAGTTGCCGTACCATACTCGTCCGTCCCACAAATATATATCACGTTATAACCTCTCATCCGGCAATACCTCGAAAATACGTCCGCACTCAGCACACCTACGCCCAAACAAACACCCAAAATCTCATACTTGCAAAGGCAAAATAAATTTTTGGTCCTCTAATTTTGACTATTCTGAGATTTAATCCTCTAAAATTATATTTAAATTTTAGTTCAATATGCTTTAAAAATTTAGACATTTAGTCATATTTTGATAGAAATTGTATAACTTTATTAGAAATTGTTTAATATGACTGGTCATGTGCAAACATGTTTCGAAAAATTGGGCATTTTGGGAATTTGGCGCAAAAATTGCCACCAAAACATTAAAATTCCCAAATTTGTTGCGTCAATTTTGGGAGCTTTGATGCGTCAATTCCATGCGTCAAATTACCCAAATCCCTAAAAATCTAAGACACATTATGACTGTCGATCCTAGTTAGCAATCGCATTAAAATTACACAATTTCGATCAAAATCGGACTAAATTTTAAAAAATATTGGACCAGAACTTAAGAGTGACTACATAGGGGATTAAATCTCTAAGTAGTCCAAGTTACAGGACCAAAAATACTATTTTTCCCTTTCAAATACCGACAAGCATTAAAAAACCAAAATTTAGAACAAATAAGCGCTTTTTCAAAATTTTCACCAATAATACTCTCAACTTATGATTCTCGATTCTATTTTCAAACACTACCAATTTTTGGTTCTCAATTACTTTTGCTTCAAAAACTACCAGCTTTTGATTTTCATTTACTTCTGTTTCTATAAAATAAATCACTTCTTTTAAAAGCAGAAGTCTTTGCAAACACTCGACTTTATCTATCTTTCCGGACGCAATTCACAACATACTCACAAATACGAGCAAGCATTAAAAAAAGAAAAAGAAAAAAAACGGAAATAGAGAGCAAATTAACAAGCAAGAATTAAATTACATCCGATAATGTTGCCGAGGTGAGGAACGTTGTTGACATAAGGTAAGGCGCTGGTGATGAGTATGTTCCGCTTCCCACTTATCGGCAGCTTCGGTGCTGTTAAGGCTTCACTATCATCGCCCATTTTCTCTATACTCTTCAATAAATTAAAGGGTATGCACTGCAATATATACATATATAGGGGGAGAGAGAGTTTTGTGGGTGGATTATATAATTATATTCATATTCTCTCCTTTTTCTTCCTACAAAGCATTTAAAAAAAAAACATTTCTTACGTAACATTGTCAGATTTAGAGAGTTTTCTTTTTTTTTTTGCTACTCACAGTATCCACCAGTCGGGCACAGACCATTCATCATTTTCATAGGGATGGTCCTAATCTATGGAGGAGGAGGGACAAACCATGAATGTTCACTCCAAATAGTTAAGATTTGAACTTAGGATTTTGAGGTGCACCCGCACCCTCAGGGCCCCTAAACCAACTCTTGTAGTTATTGAATTTTCAACTAAGATGCCAGAATTTATGTTATTCCCTGTTTTCGTTTTAGAAAATCCAAAACCCTACTTATACATATCCAAAATTTGTGAAATTTTAAAAAATTCAAAACCCTACTTATACATATCCAAAATTTGTGAAATTTTAATATGTTGTGTTATCATATGTTTATAATATTCAGTTATATTTTCATATACGTTTGAGATGTATTTTATTTTATATGAAATTGTTATTCACGTTTTTCAAATCTTGAATATACTGCTTTTCGATTTATAAATTCTAGAAACCATCTATAAAGACTTTTAAAATATCCAAATTGTTGATATGTTATGTATCATAATGTATACTATCCCCGTATGGTAAAATATCAGATTATTCCAACTTATATTTGTTTAAATATTAACTAGTTTCCAAGATGTTACTGATTATAGCAATGACAAGAAGTTTAGGTTTATAAAATTCAAAACCTAAAGTTAACGAATTTAATATATTATAATTTTTGGATATGTTATACTATGGTAAGATTATTATACGTAGTTAAAATTCTAGATCATATATTACTATATTTATTTAAATATTATTTTTATTCCATAGTCAAATGCGAGGATTTTGTGTTATAGCAATTTCAGGTTTCACAAATTCAAAACCCATAGCTAAACATATCGAATATTTGTGAAATTTGTATATGATATCTATTTTTGAATCTATTATCTACTGTAATAATATTGAATAATTACAAGAACGTTTTATGAGAAAATATTATTCGATCCAAACCGCACAGAGATTTAGTATTGTTCAAGCCTACCAAGTTGAACCTTAAACCTTAGGAATATGCCGTGAGTTTCCAAGAATGTTATTTTAGTGCTTCGATATCGAGGTTAATACTTAAGTTTTGACTTCTAGGAACTAAGATATATATATATCCATGTTAGGCGACGAGGATGGCGTGTTCAAGTTCAATAGGGATATTGCATCAAATCATTCACTATTTTTCAAGCAAAGTTTCGAGGTGGAGATATTTCTATTCACTTATTATTTGTCATCTTTAAATGCTTCATATATGTGTATTCATTTATGTGAAATATGGAATAAAAGATATCATGTTAGCCGGTGGGTAAGAAGGTCCGGGATCAAAAGTATCCTCGGGGTGAACCGAGTCTTATAATTAGTCCGGGGTTGTAAGAAGGTCCGGATCAAAAGCATCCTCGGGGTGAACCCGCAAAGATCTTAGTCGGGGTTGTAAGAAGGTCCGGATCAAAAGTATCCTCGGGGTGAACCCGTTGTACTATAAAAAATGGGCGGTCTAAATAAAAGTTAAAGTACATGTTGAATGTTTATGACTATGCCTATTGTTGTATTTAATTATGACAAATGTGTCCCCATTGAGCGAGTTGAAAGCTCACCCCATATTTATTAACACTTTTCAAGGTTGAGGAGTCCGAGCGAGGATTGGAGGCGGTAGATGCAAGTCAATAATTTTATTTATTTTACAACTTTAGGAATATTTTATTTTGTTAACGGATTTTTAGTTACTATTTTATTTTGACGGATGATTGTTGTGTGGGTTTGAATTAAAGTACTTTTGTTTATTTGGACACAAAATTTTATAATTACACTATATTTTATGAAATCGAGTGGCGCAAAATGAAGAGTCAGAATTATTTGGGGTTTATTAATAAAATGGTTACGCTTATTTTTGAGATGTGTCTTATTCATAAGCTTTTAAATACGCTTCCTTATTAAATTGAGTTACTCCTGTATTTTGAAAAGCTGGGCGTTACTAGTGGTATCGAGAGCAGGTCTACGGTTCTGTAGACTTGTTAAAAAAATGTGTCTTTTTAAATATTAAAAAAATAGTATAGTGACATCCACCTCCGCCATATCTTCACGGATTCCTTAAGGTATGCAAATTTATTATTGATAGAATCGATGCCTTGTGACTTTAAACAATTCAGATTCTTATGGTGTTGTATGTTAATGTTGTAACACTGGACCAAACAACACAAGTACACAAATGAAAAAAAAAATAACACGGGATTTTTACGTGCTTAGATTCCTCAATCTTAATGCACGAGGCCACGCCAGAAGAAGAAACAATCCAATATTAGAAACAAACAGTTATTACAAATACGATTTGGATTTACGTAAAGCATAAAGACTCCTCTTTATCTTATACACCAACACTCGTATAAAACTAATATTCTTGATCGATTCTTCCAAAACCTCAACCTTGTTGGAGTCCCTCCAACTTCAAATCCTTGAACGGTTGAGTCGATCCACACCGTAGATCTTCACCGTCTTCTCCCGAAGACTAGAATTATAACACAAATATTTCTTGAAGAAGAACAATAAGCTCAATATGTATTTTCTCGATAGCTTCTTCAAAGGTCGACTCTCTCTTTATAGCAATCAAAACGAAAATCCAATCCCTCGATTTCAAGAGGACGATTTCTTGCAAAAGGAAGGAAATCGAAAGAAAAATCATTTTCCTTGTGGGTAAGAATCAATTACACAAGGAAAGTGATTTAAAAGGAATAATTGACAATTAATAAATGGTGAATCAATTAAGATAAAGTTTATCCAATAATATCAAGAACATTCACAATATAAATATCACCAAAAGGAACAAATAGAGACACAAGAGAATAATGCAAAAATTCAAGTTAAAGTTTATGGCGAAGCTTGAAAAATGTACAAAATTTTAAGAAAAAGAAAAAATGACTCGGACTCATATTTTTCAAGATTCACAAATCAAAATAGGAAAGATGAATGCAATATAATTGAAGATTGTTTTCCCATATTTCTATTTTTTTATTTATTTTAAGATTAAAATGTGAAATGACCAAAATACTCCTACTTTTTTTCAAAATTTGAGGGGGCCCGTGCCCCACTTGGCCCCTACATAGCTTCGTCTATGGGAGTCATGATTTCTTTTTAATAAATTGGGACTACTAGTTAGAGGGAATGGGCTAAATTATATTTCAAAAAATCGAAAGATATCGGGTTTGAACTCCGGCCAACACCCTTAGAAAGGCCGAAAGCGATACCATTTGAGCTACAAACTCGTGGTATATTGGAGTCATGAATTTAGAACTGGTCTACCAATTTTTTTTTTTTTGTTTTTGGTTCAAATTGTGCATGCCATTTTTTGGGGGCAAATAGTTAAATAGTTATACATTTTATTCGAAAGGACCTACAATGACCCAAAAAAAAGAAGAATTACATCTATACATACATATGTTTCCAAATTAAAAGATATCCCAACACTTTTAGTTTACAAGAGGATTATTTTTCAGATTAGATTTAATTTAAGTAATATATATGTTGTAATTAGTTAAAAGAATTGAAGCGAAACTTTTTGTTTGGCATTAATCTGATTATTTAGTTCTATATTCTTTATGGCATCAACATAAATTTTTTCTGGAAATTAATCTTCTCAAAAATTAAAATATCTTTTTGTAGTAGAAAGTCGAAATGGAAATATAATTCGCATTATTTTTTTAACTTTTTATATGAATATAAAGGGCCCCCTTTTCGTTTCGCACTGGCTCCTTAAATTATAGGAACGACCACGATAGCATGGTTCATTTTGCAGCCTAATCCGAACTAGTTGAGTGTGGATAAATTATAAAAATCAAATTACAATCTAGTTTATTTTAATTCAGAGCTAAAAATTGATTTGACTTAAAATATAAATAAGTTTGGACACTTTTCACGTTCTCTAATTTTGAAATTCATCTTGGTTAGTAAAAAAATTTATAAATTTAGTCAAATAAAAAACTATAATTAACTTTTATTTAATCATCGAGCTAACGAAATCTGTTCGATTGTAAAGCATCGATTATAATTAATACTTCCTCCTATTCATAATAATTGTCTTTCTATGAAAAAAATACACATATTAAAGAATGTATTAAAAGAATCAATATACCCTTAATTAATCACCCTTAATTAATCATAAATATTATTTTGAAAAAAATAAAATTTAGGCATTATTGTTAGTAAGTATAAGGGTAATTTGGGGAAAATATTTTCACGTTTGTTTTGAAAACATTAAAATGTCATTTTTTGGATAATTTTTTATGTGTCAAAAAGACATTAAAACACTTAATGTGAATAGGAGGGAGTAGATTATGTTAATTAATAGCATCGATTTGTTCATATTTTAAAACAATGATTATAACCTAACATTCAAATTTATAGTTAGTTGGAGTGGAACTTTAGTAATTAAGACATGAGAGGGTAGTCAATCCATGTGGCGTCAGTCCTAGTTAGCAATTTCATTAGAATTACAAAATTTCAGTCCAAATCGGACTAAATTTCTAAATTTTTAAAAATATTGGACCAGAACTTAAGAATGACTAAATCTCTAAGCAGTCAAATTACAGGACCGAAAATACTAGTTTTTCAAAATTTCACCGCCAATAACACTCTCAACTTTTGATTCTATTTTCAAACACGGTCAAAATACTATATATTCTCAACTATTTTTGTTTCCGAACGCATTCGCAGCATACTCGCAAATACCAACAAGCATTAAAAGGGGAAAAACGGAAATAGAGAGCAAATTAACAAGCAAGAATTTATATTACATCCGATAATGTTGCCGAGGTGAGGAACGTTGTTGACATAAGGTAAGGCGCTGGTGATGAGTATGTTACGCTTCCCAGTTATTGGCAGCTTCGGTGCTGTTAAGGCTTCACTATCATCGCCCATTTTCTCTATACTCTGCAATAAATTAAAGGGCACTGCAATATATACATATATAGGGGGAGAGAGAGTTCTGTGGGTGGATTATTTTATATTCATATTCTCTCCTTTTTCTTCCTACAAAGCATTTAAAAAAAAAAAAAAAAAAAACATTTCTTACGTAACATGGTCGGATTTAGAGAGTTTTTTTTCTCTACTCACAGTATCCCACCAGTCGAGCACAGACTATTCGTCATTTTCATGGATGGTCTTAATATCCGGAGGAGGAAAGACAAACCCGAACACTCTGCTCCAAATAGTTAAGATTTGAACTCGGGATTTTGAGGTGCAATCACACCCTCGGGCCCTAAACCAACTCTTGGAGAGTTCTTGTTCAATATTAATGTGAGTGTTAATTAGTGATTATTAAAAAAAAAAAAAAGGCATTTCTTAGTTTTTTTTGTTGAAAAACATTACTTTATAATATTTGAAAATGTCAACTTTTGATTTTTATTTTATTTCATTTAATCAAAATTTAAAAGTATGAAGATGATGTTTTAGATTTTTTATTTTGTTTCTGCTTTGATTTTTATAAAACAAATAAGCGTCTTTTCAATTTTTTCATTAAACACACCCAACTTTTGATTCTCAAGTTCTGATTCTATTTTCAAACACTACTAATTTCTTCTACAATAAATCACTTTTTGTTTAGAAGTTTTTGCAAACACTTCCATCGTAGACTTGTAATATTTTGGCTAATTTAATAAACTAAAGTAATTTTAAAATCTATTTAACAAATTAATGCCAAAAAAAAGAATCATTAATAATATATGTGAAAACGGAGTTCATAACTGTTTTCTCAAAATGTTTTTGAAAATTAAAAAAACCGAGTTCATGTAAAAAAATAATTTTTTTGAGAAAAATTATTTATTTACTTTATTAGTTTTTAATTTTCAGAAATTATTTTCCATTTAAAAAAAAAAACTTGAACTAACCTGAATATGGCCCGATAAGCTTCACGGACTGGAAATGGAAGCCCAAACATGACATGAGAAAAATCTAAAACCAGAATACGACCCGATAAGCTTAACGGACCAGCCCCGGTAGCGGGCCAATATTTTTTTTAATTGCCATAATTTAATTTTTTGTATTTGTGGCCAAATTTTCAAAAGCAATCCAATGCCAATAGGTCAAAAAAATAATAAATGTAATTATGAAACTTATTGTAACTACATTTTACAATTATTTAGCTACTATTAGGATTTTTTTTTTAAAAAAAAAAAAACTACTATTAGGATCTTGCAATAGTGCTCAAATAATACTCAAAATAAATATTCAAAGTACAATATTATAAGATTTTTTTTAAATATATTACAATATTACAAGATATTATAGAAGTAAATTAAAATCAATATAAGACACAAATCTAAAAGTAAATAATGAAAAATATGTAAATACATATTAAAAAAATATAACAAATATTAGAATGGCGGAGCGGGTTCCACCCCGGACCCGAGCGGATTTTGTATTTTTAGACCCGGGACCCATTTAACCGGGTCTAGACCCACCCCGACGAGGTAGGTTTGATGCGGGGGCGGGTTATACCGGAAAATGGTGTATGTATTTTCAAATTTGTAAAGTAAAAAAAAACAGACTTCATATATAATCAAGGTTTCTTTTTTTGACATTAATTAGATAAATAGATTTTAAAAGTACTATAGTTTAATAAATTAGCCCCATTAACAAGTAGGGTACTCATCCATTTAATGGTATTAATGGGTCGTGTTTGGGCTATTGGATTTTTATCTTGTCGTGTTTGGGCTACTATTTCTAGTCCGTTAAGCTTATCGGGACATGTTCGGGTTAGTTCAAGTTTTTTTTAAATAGAAAATAATTTCTGAAAATTAAAAACTAATAAAATAAATAAATAATTTTCTGAAAAAAAATTTAAAAAATAGGAAAATTGAGAAAACAGTTATGAACTATGTTTTCACGTATATTTTTAATGATTCTTTTTTTGGCATTAATTTGTCAAATAGATTTTAAAATTACTTTAGTTTATTAAATTAGCCTAATATTTTTGGTTATTCTAGTACAATCATAATTCGCAAAATAATTCGCATCTTATAGAATTACTTTTTTTTAGAAGTTGAAGATATAATTACTTATTTGGAATACGAGATTGAACATAATTTGTAATATATTTACAATTTACTTTCAAACAAAAAAATTGGGTGTAATTAAGAAAAACAAATTAAAGGAAAAGAATTATGCTGTTGTTATGCCTCTAGAATAGGCATCATTAAAGTGATTGTAAAGCCATAGCCAATATATGAAACTTGAGGGAAATGTTTGCACATAAAGATATTCTAATGTTTATTATGATTATTTGGTAAATAAAGTAAAGGGTTCGTTTGGATTTATTGAATTATCGTAAGTATAAGAAAAAATTGGACTTTTTTGCTTTTTCAGGTTTCATGACAGATTTCTAGATTTGGTTCCCATATCTCTGGGAAATTCCTACTAAAAGCAATGTCCAAGTTAGGAAATAGTAAGCCACATTTGCAAATCCGAATGATTCTATGCTTCTCCAATATCGGATTGTTGAGCATCCATGTTAATGTTATTACTCGAACATGTATTTAACTAATGGCAGGCCACCAGTATATGTATATATTACCATATTTTTAATATATTAGAAGGATTTTCAAAATCTAAATATGCTTCCAAATTGTATTGATGTAATTTGTAATATTCATCAAATTAAAATCCGATTTTGCATCTTTCGGCTAAAATTCGCTTATATACGTATTCTTATAATCAGTGACGAATCCAGGAATTTTATTTAAGAGGGTTCAACCATTGTTCTAAAAATCTATGTATAGCCCCAATTAATCTCCAATTAGGTGCTCTTTGTCCTTCTACATTTTTCTTTCGATTAGACCCCGTGCACATGCTCCACTTAGGCCTAGGCGCGCTAGGCCACAGTCTGCTTAGCGCTTTTTAGAATAATTAACCTAATTAACTAACATTAAAAAAAATCAACTCTAAATAAAAAAAATACAATTGACCTAGCGCCAGTCCCCTGTTAATTGGAAGACTTTTTTCTATTTTTCCTATTTTATGTACTTATTTTAAGGTTAAAAATTAAAAATACCAAAATACCCCTATTTTTCTTTAAATTTAGGGGGACGATTGCTCCCCTTTGGCCCCCTATGTGGACTCATCTCTGCTTATAATATATGTACATACATACGAATAATTGAAAAACATATGTTTTCCGTAAATATTTTTACTTTTTCATTAATATATACTTTGTAACTTTTATGTGAAATCGTTAGTACGCGAATGTACTATACTTCATATACTACAAGAAAAACATGCAAAGTAGCGACGGATTATTGATGGAGATAAGGATTACATATATATTATTATCTATTAAGATTATTTTATTATTTTTAAAAGTTTTCAATAGTTAGGAGTTTTATTGTTGTAGGACTTTAATCCTGTAAATATTTGTTTTGTTGTTATTTTTAGATATGTTGAATTATTATTAAGTTTTGAGATTTATCTCTTTTTCATTACAATTCACGTTTCTTTGTGAAAATTTGTATTGTTTTTTGTTTGTTGTTAGTTTGTTCGTGGCTTCCGCCTGCATCAATTATTTGTATATACCTATTAACTGAATACAAATAAACAGAAAAACTGAAAGTCTTAATAATTTATGAATATAATTATTGATAATTTTTTTAATAAGTTTGGAGTACTGGTTGGGGGGATGTGATAAATTTCAAAGAAACTGAAAGATACAAGGTTTCGAACCCTGGTCAACATCCTTACAAAGGGTGAGCGATACCACTTGAGCTACAAGCTAGTGATTATATAATTGTGATAATTATCTTTATGTTATGTCATTATTTAAATAAAATAAAATAAAAATATTTTACATAATTTGATAATAAGTACAGACACAATTCACAAGATAATGTCCAAATGAACCTTAATTAGTGCGCTGACTCATGCGATGCATGAAAGATGTTATTCTAAATCATATGATACATGAATCATATGTTATTGGTTTGTCGAATTATATAATTTGAACAGATACATAAAATAATTGTAATGAGCAAAAAAAATAACAAAAACTATAAACGAGAGTTTGTTATTAAAACACTATTTGTACATATTACAAATTTTAGAATACTTCTTTATACACAACATTCATTGTTTGTTTATTTTTTGATTCGTCATCACCATAAACAAAAACCTTATGATTCGTAACTCGGGAAACAACAACGTAAAAAAGTGGTCATGATCAATCTTTGGATTCTTCAAGTACAACCCGACATTGGAGAGCGATTGTCCTTGGCTCTTGTTTATAGTCATCGCATAAGATACAATGAGAGGAAACTGTCTACGTTGGAACTTGAAGGGGATTCGAGATCCGAGCGGTGTCAATGTCATTCGCGGAATCAAAACTTTATTACCTCGCATTGGTTCGGTTAGAATTTTAGCTTCAAGAACATGCTTGGCAAGCCTCGTAATCACCCGACTAGTCTTAGTTACACAATCCATTAGAATAGTCCATATTTCTCAAGAGCATAACTGAGTCCCGACCTTGGATGCAACTCATGATTAGGAACCCAGGAACATTTTATCCCATTAAAAATTTGGGAGTGTGCAGTGAGATCACGCAGAAGTCAACATTAGCATCCGATTTACATGTGCATTCGGAACTCAAATACGTATGTCCCTCCGATGATTTTAAAGATGTCATATATTGATTTATAGATTCGACAACATTTAGGGTAGGAGCTAGTATATCCCTTTCTTTCAAGTACGGATCATCAATGGTGTCTTTAAACATTGGATAAGTACTTTGTACAATAGTTGCAATCAGATCAGCAGAAGATTCGAGCAAAATATCATCAGGTATATCAATCATGGCACAACCATCATTTGATCCACCGATTGTTCCATCACCAATGTTTGCGATCCATTCAGAGAATTCGGCCAAATCTTTATAATCATTGGCATCACCAAGGTTCTGCGGACACATGTTCTTCGTCAGTTTAAGGACAGTGCAATATTTCACAAATACGACGCATTAATGGATGCATTAACAATATCTTGCCAAGTTCCCTTGGGAATAACAGACAGGATATGTCTAAAATCCTCACCAAAGACAATAATTTTCCCTCCAAAAGGTTTATGTTCCAACATTAGGTCGATGAGTTTCAAAAGCGCTCGTAAATTCTCGTCTAATGCTTCAAAGCAATACTTGTGCATCGTCGGTGTCTCGTCCCAAATTATAAGTATAGAACGAATAATAAGCTCAGCAAGCGGACTCCCTTGTTTGATATTGCAAGTTGATTCCTCATTTGGGTTCAATGGAATAGCAAATCGCAAATGTGCAGTCCTCCCACCAGGCAACAGAAGGGAAGCTATAAAGCTAGATGCAACATTTAGTACAATTTCTTCTAACGACCTCAATCCTGAAGATAAAGTCTTCCACAAAAAGGTTTTTCCTATTCCTCCATATTCGTACACAAAGAACATTCGACCTTTATTTGATCGTACAACATGCATTATCGTTGAGTAAATGTTATGTTGCTCATCGTTAAGTTTGGAGATGAGGTCTCTATTCTCTTGCAACAGAACATCACGATCATAGCGTAACTCATCCTATATAAGTCTATTTCGGTTGCTATGAATAGTGTCAACATCCGGAAATGGCATTGATTCAAAATCGCGCAGACTCCTACCTAGACTTCACAATAATTTCTCAATTTCCAACAAAGTAAGATTCTTGATTTCGTTCTCACTCAATACCAAATCTGTTGCATAAAGATCAAGCTAATAATTATAAAAAAAATATTTACAAAAATATAAAAGGTTTTAGTATTTAACAATATTTTTTGTAAATAATACGTTTGTGTTGTAGGAGACGTCGACGTTTGTATAAAATATCATCATAAAGAAACTCCCAACATTTCTCCCAGACATGTTCTGGTTGGCTCAAAGAGTCCGATGAAAGCAAGGATGCAAACAAACTTCTAAGATTCTCGGAAGAAGCCCAATAACTCGCTTCATTGATGGCATCAATATATTCCCTATCATCTTCTAACAATCCGATAGCATAGCAAGCTCTCGATATGAAGCATGTTGAACACCATTGACCTTCTTGTAGTCGTCATGACACGTTGCTCCGCGAACAACATTGATAAAACACCTCAAAAAGTACATTTCACCAGATCCAGGGGGGACATAAAATACTCGTCCTATTGATTTTCCAATTTGTCTGGGCATCCACTTTCTGAGATTCGGTTTCCAAGTGAATTTCGTTGGAGCTTCAGCGTATGTTAGCTCTCTCGCCTCAGGATATATTTTATTTGCTTCCATCCATGCTAAAAACATACTTTCTTTTACCGAATCTTTCTTATGAACGTCATTTATTCTTTCAAAATCCGAAAAAATAACGTCAAGGCGGTCAAGGCGGCGCCCATTTGCACCGGCCCCCCCTGCGCGAGGGCCCCCCAAATTTTTTTATATTTTTTAATGGTTTGCAGTATATGTATGTGTAACATAAACACTGCATTTTGTTCAAATAAAAGATAGTCGGTCCAGCGGTTCTCACAATTTTGCATTATGTAGAAGTCGTGAGTTCGAATTCCTCTTCGAATCAATATTTCTGTTTTTCTCCTTATAAACAAATATAAATTAAAAAAAGTGCTATTTTCAAGTAGAGTAACTTGTTGGACCAATGGTTTATGGTTACTTTTTGCACAATTGAGGTTGTGAGTTCAAACCTTCCTCTTAGCAAAATTTCTATTTTTTTCTCTTTAACACAAAAGTTGTGTTTTAACTAAAAACGAAAAACCCCAACAACAAAAAACAAAGGCTTCCATCTACAACAAAACCAACAAAATAAAAAATTAATTATCTTTGCTTGTAGATGACTTTGCGGTGAAAATGCTAGGAAATATATTTTTTTTGGCTAATGTGTATTGGTAGTTTTTCCTTTAAATATATTGATTATCGAAGTATCTCTTTTATACCACTATTTTAATGAAATTAGAAATATTGAAATTAAAATATAATATTTGATTATTTTATGATCAATAAAATTATTTTTCGTAATATTAATTAATTAATTATTTTAATTTATATATATCTATATATATATATATTTATATAGAGGGCCCATTTTTCTTTCCGCACTGAGGACCTTCAAAACATAGGAACGACCCTGGATTCAGGGGAGGTCAAATATGCATAGATTCGGGGTCGAATATACTTGTTCTCTTTAGATGTGAGGATCTAGTTGTATGTCAACAAATCCCACCAAAAACATTTGTATGTCTGTGCACATCATGCGGTTTGCATTGGTGGCAGCAATGAGGAGCCGGAGTTGCTGTCTGTTAGGAAATTACGGACCGGAACAAAGCCATGACAATAGTGATGTGAGAAAAATAAAAGTAAAATGACACAAATATTTTTACGTGGAAAACCCCCAAATAAATTTGAGGTAAAACCCACGGGCAAGTGTAGGAGCAATTCACTATAAAAATAGGGATTATAACACTTTCTCTCTAAATACAAGGAGAAACTATATCACTCTTTTTCTCTCTTGAAATAGGAGAAACTAATACTCTAAAATGAGGAAATATTTGGCAAACTAAAATTGAGAACTTGATAATTTGCTTGGGATGATTTTTTTCTTCTCCCGTATTAGCCTATTTATAGGCATTACAAATTAACTATTCTACCTAACCTTCAACAATGGATGGCAGCACGTTTTACATGCCAATTTAATAGTCAAAGTTTTGCCCACAATTTTTGACAAATATTAGTCTACTAAAATGACTTTACTTTTTGACATTCTCCCACTTAAAGTCATTTTGTAACCCTTTCATCATTCTCTACACTTGCCACTCATGCTGCTTACGTTTCTGCTAGGCCACACGAGGATCCGCACCATTCGAACTTGCCGGTGTTTATTGGTTCGGCCATGTAGTCGCAGTTTTCATCGGTATGGATCTTTTGCATATCCACACTCCCATTTTCCACTACTTCTCGAACGAAGTGATACTGAACTCTTATGTGCTTTGTCCTTGAATGTAAGGTTGGATTCTTTGCAATATGCAAAGCACTCTGACTGTCACAAAACAGAACAATCTTTTCTTGTTTGTGCCTGAGCTCCTCCAGTAACCTTTGAATCCATCGCTTCCTTGAAAGCTTGTGTAGTTGCCATGTATTCGCTTCAATTGTAGATAGAGCTACAACTTGATCAATCAACATAACCCGTAGTGGACTTTCTTTTATCAAGATCACCCGCAAAATCAATCAACATAACCCCGACAAGAAAAATCCGATCCTCCATAACATAATGCAACATCCGAGGTTCCTCTCGATGTACCTTAACCCTCTTCAATGTATCCCAATGCTCTCTACCGGATTCGCCATGTATCGATCGCTCGCTCCCTTTGCTTGTGCAATGTCCGGTCTTGTACATATCATAGCGAACATTAAACTCCCCATCACGATGCATACGGACTCGAGACATCTCCTCCTCTCTCGCTTCATTGCTAGGACACATACTTGAGGATAACTTGAAATTAATAGGAAGAGGGGTAGAAACGGCTTACAATCTTGCATGTTGAAGCGACGCAAAATTTTCTGAAGTAGTTCTTCCGAGAAAGCCGATCTTCCTATTATTTTCTCTCTCGGTTTGCATCCCTAGAATCTTGTTTGTTGGTCCCAAGTCCTTCATTTCAAACTACCTAGCCAATCGTGCCTTCATTTCTTGCATCCGATCTTTATTAGGGCCCGCCACCAACATATCATCCACATACAACAACAAAATAATAAAATCATTATCATCAAACCTTTTGTAGTACGCACAATGGTCCGAACTAAGTCTGTTGTATTCAAGGCTCATTATGAAGGAATCAAATCTCTTGTACCAACACCTCGGCGCCTGTTTGAGACCATACAGAGATTTGTTCAACCTGCAAACCAAGTTCTCTTTGCCTGTTTCAGCAAAACCTTCTGGTTGAAGCATATAAATTTCTTCTTCAAGCTCTCCATGAAGAAACGCAGTTTTTACATCTAATCGCTCCGGATGTAAATCAAATGTAGCACACATCGCCAGGACTACTCGATCGTCGTGAGTCGAACCACCGGGAAAATATCTCATTGAAATCAATACCCTCTTTCTCGAGCATATCCTTTTACCACCGGTCTTTTGACGATACCGCTCTACTTGATCGTTGCTATCCCGCTTGATCTTGTAGACCCATTTATTACCAATGGCTTTTCTCCGTGTGGTAAGCGTGACAAGTTTCAAGTTTGATTCTTGTGGAGAGCTTCAATTTCTTCATGCATTCTTTGTCATCCACCGAGATGCATCCGAGCTTTCAGCCAGCTTCATGGAAATTTGATGGCTCTCCATCTTCCGTTAAAAGACAAGTATGCAACATTGCTCTCCATAACATACTCCGATTGCCAAGTTGGTGGCTTTCTCTCACGAGTTGACCGGCGGACTTCTTGAACATCGACTCAACTTGTTCTTGTACCTCGTGCTCGTGCACGCTTCGAAGATTTGAATCTTCATTCTCAGATTATTTTCCACTATTCGTAGTAGTCTCCTGGTTCTCTTTTACGGTGTTGATATCTCCTTCTCTTGCAGTTTATCTTTCGCAAATATCACATCTCCGCTAATGACGATCTTGTGGGTAGTGGGATCCCACAAGCGATACCCCCTTGACTCCATCAAAGATACCCGAGAAGATACATTTTCTCGGACTTTGGGTCCAACTCGTTCTTTCTTGGTCATTGTACATCACATACACAGGACTTCCAAATGTATGTGACGAGAATAATCAGCAGACTTACCAGTCCACATCTCCATGGGCGTTTTGGATCAATCGCGATTGATGGGGATCGATTGATCACATAACATGCGGTTTTGACCGCCTCTACCCGAGAATGTCTTGGGTAGACATGCGATTCTCAACATTTCTCTTGTCCTTTCTAACAAGGTTCGTTTCATTCGCTCCGCCACTCCATTTTGTTGAGGTGTACGCCACCGTGAACTGTCTTTTGATGTCTTCTTTGTGTGAAAGACTCAAATTCATCACTTGTATATTCTCCTCCATTATCAGTCCTTAGACACTTGATCTTTTTCTCAGATTCAAGTTCTATTTGAGCTTTGTAAACTTTGAAGACTGAAAATACATTGGCCTTCCTTTTGATAGGATACACCCAACATCTCCTAGAGTAATCATCAATAAAAGATACAAAGTATCTCGCCCTTCCTAGGGATGGTAGTGGTGCTTGCCAAACATCAGAGTGAATCAACTCTAAGATGCTCTTACTCTTAGATGTTGATCCGCCAAACTTTAATTTGTATTGCTTACTTGTAACACAATGCTCACAAAATGGTAAAGATACCTTTGTAAGACCAGGTAGTAGCTTCTGATCAGAGAGAATCTTCAACCTTTGTTCCAACATGTGGCCAAGTTTGTGGTGCCACATTATCGTTGATTCTTCAACTGAACCTGCAACTGCAACATAAGCTTATCTTCCTTGCATTGTCTCACCTTTAAGCATATACAAATTCGCAGCGAGTTTCTCTGCCTTCATTACTACAATAGCTCCCTTCACGATCTTCATGATCCCATCCTCAATACGAGTTTTACATCCAACATCATCCAATTGTCCCAAAGACAAAAGATTCTTACGTAGGCCTTTCACATGTCGTACTCTCGAATGGTGCGAACTATACCATCAAACATTTTTATTTTGATAGTATTAATTCAAAGAATATCCAAGGCATGATCATCCCCCATAAATACAGATCCTCCAGAGATTGGTTCGTATGTATGAAACCATTCTCGCCTGGAAGTCATGTGCCAGGTTGCTCCTGAGTCTAAAAGCCAGACATCAGAAAATAGTTTTCTGCCTTCGGCGTTGGTTGTTGCTTCGCCATATAAAACTTCTCCATTTTCAGAGGTACTTGCAACATTCCCTTGAGCATTTGATGACTCAGGGTCGCTACTTTTCTTACTCCAACAATCCTTCTTGAAGTGCCCTCTTTTGCCACAGTTGTAGCACTTGATGTTCTTTTTACTCCCGCATTTTGATCTACCATGATTTTGACTCCCACTTTGGAACTACGCCCGTGGATCTTCCTCTAACCACCGCCAAAGCTTCCGCTTCACGTGAACTTGCTTGTTTGTCCTCTTTGTTTTCGCGCATGCTCTCCTCTTCTAGTATAGCGGCCGCAATTTCATCGAAGACTAGATAGTCCGAAAGGGCGTTGTTCGTCAGTTAATGATGAGTTGATCGCATTTAACTGGTAAACTTTGGAGCAAAAGTTCAGACGTTCAACAACTTCTATTTTGTAACCCTTTGAAGTGAGTTGCGAAAATAGAGTATTCAAGGTATTGATATGGTCAGTCACCGAAGTGGTTTCGCCATACGATACAATTTTCTTTTTAAGAAAATCTTGTTGTGAAGTGACTTGGCCTCTTACAATTTTGTCGAGTATCCCATATCTCTCCTTTGCCGTCTTTCTTCTCCGCCACAATGGATAACACTCCATCGGCTAGTGCTAAGTGCGGATCAGCAATTGCATTGGCGTCCATCTCGTTCCACTTGGCATCATCGGTGATATCTGCGGGCTGTCTCCAATTGCCGACAAGCAATTGTCTTTCCCAAAATTGCCTTAATCTTCATTTTCCACAATGAGAAATTATTCCCATTGAACTTCTCTACATCGAACTTTGTCGTCATTTTGTTCACACCCGATTTTGATTTTTACTTGAACCGGATTTTACTATTCACATGAATAGTGTGTGAATAGTAACCCATGAACAAAGGATGACCCTAAACCAACGGCTCGATACCCTTTGTTAGGAAATTACGGACCGGAACAAAGCCATGACAATAGTGATGTGAGAAAAATAAAAATAAAATGACACAAATATTTTTACGTGGAAAACCCCCAAATAAATTTGAGTTAAAACCCACGGGCAAGTGTATGAGCAATTCACTATAAAAATAGGGATTACAACACTTTCTCTCTAAATACAAGGAGAAACTATATCACTCTTTTTCTCTCTTGAAATAGGAGAAACTAATACTCTAAAATGAGGAAATATTTGGCAAACTAAAATTGAGAACTTGATAATTTGCTTGGGATGATTTTTTTCTTCTCCGTATTAGCCTATTTATAGGCATTACAAATTAACTATTCTACCTAACCTTCAATAATGGCCGGGCAAAAGACGTTTTACATGCATATTTAATAGTCAAAGTTTTGCCCACCATTTTTGACAAATATTAGTCTACCAAAATGACTTTGCTTTTTGACACTGTCCTAGGCATAATAACGCATAAGCGTGGAAGTCGAATTACCAAAAAGATAATAATAATGTCCAAACACCCAATATTCATGAAACATAGCATATAACTACTTACTTATATCTTAAGCTGCTTATTTATGTAAGTGATTATTCATGTGCTTCCACAACAGCAAAAATAGACACATTACTGTAGAATATATTCTTGCACATTAAGTTTGGAATGATCAGGGTAATTGACACTTTGCACCCTAAATTATACACATTTGACACTTTGCACCCTTAAATTACAAATTTGGCACTTTGCACCACTAAATTAATATTTACTTGGCAAAGTGCACCCTATTAGCCAAAATATACATTTTAAAAATGATTTTGTTAAAATTTGGGGATAAAATTCACTGTCTCCATTTTCCACACTTTCTATCTTTTTAAATTTGTTATTTTCCTACAAAAAATTAATTTTATGCTAGTTAAGTTGGTTAAATAATTTCAAATTTCATGTTATTGCATTATTTTATTTTGTTTGTGAAAATGTATTTCCATTTGTGAAATATTTTGCTCGAATTAAAAATGCTAATTTTTTAATTTCTATTTAAGAAAAGACATTAACAATAATCAAAGACCAAAAAAGGAGAAAAAAATTAAAAATAAGAAAGTAAGGGAAAAAAGAAAGAAAGACCGAAAAAAATTCAAATAATTTGATCTAAAACTATTATTCATATTTGAGAATTAAAATGTGTGGAGTTTAAGTGAGAAAACCATAAATTATTTTACAAATAATTTGTAGTTAAAAATATAGCTCATTGATATAATTGAAAATAATAAAAAAATATTAAAATTATTTAATAAAGAGAGTATCTTTTTTAGTTTTCCATGTGGAACAATTTTTGTAAATAAAATATTATTTATTTGATAATTGTTATTTTCATTTTTCTTGCATTTTTTATATTGATATGTTTATTTGCATGGCCAAAGTATCTTTTTTTGTATTATATATAATAATATTTGTGAATTTTATTTGTTTGATTTTTTTAATGATTTTTTCTCCTAATATAACATTGTTATTACGGACACAGAACACATATTTCATAAATAAAAATGTCATTTTCACAAACAAATTAAGAACAACAAACAATTATATAAAATTTACATTTATTGAACCAACTTAGCTAACATAAAATTAATATTTTTCGGAAATAATAAAAAGTGTGGGGTGAGAGTGAAATTTTTCCTCCAATTTCAACAAAAATATTTTTAAAATGTATATTTTGGCTAATAGGGTGCACTTTGCCAAGTAAATATTAATTTTATGGTGCAAAGTGCCAAATTTGTAATTTAAGGGTGCAAAATGTCAAATGTGTATAATTTAGGATGCAAAGTGCCAATTACCCGAATGATCAGCGCTATCTTTCTAGAAAAGGTACCCTCTAAAAAGAAAAGCAAAATGCACACTTGCTTTCTCAAAATAAAGATTTACAGAATATCAACCTTGTTAGATATATTATGCTAATAAGTAATAACAGTACTATAGAATGCTAGATGTGCAGAGCAAGTTGATCCGTAATCATAATCTTTTTATTTTATTTTTGGCGAAAAGTTTAATCTTTTTATTAAATCCCTAACTTTTAAGCGTAGATGGATCTAAACTTTATAATAAATGAACTATTATAATGGACATGTTATCAATAGACGTAGATAAATAAGTACCCACGCATCGGATATATATATACACACACACATGAGACTCGATGAAGTAGCCATGCCGCGAGAGTATGATGCGGGTGGAGTGGGATTTAGTGGTAGATTTAATGAGAATTTAATGGAACTTCTAACTTTAAGCTCTTTTTTAGTTTCTAATGACAATTATAAGTCATTCAACATTGAAAATATATGGAAACTAGCGGCAAAATTTTATCCAAGAGATTTCACAGAGAAGCTAGAACAAAGTCATATGTGTGGCATTCGTAATAGAAAAGTCTAAAACTTATCGGTCGATTAATTAATTTGTCTTGTATTAATCTTCCGGTATCTACAATAACTACGTATAGATAGAGATTTTTCAGCAATGAAAAGTAACAAAACAAGACTTTGTAGCAAATGGAATGGTGACTTTCTTTCAAATAACTTTAGTTGTTTACATTGAGAAAGAAATTGCCACTAGTTTTAACGCTTATTTCTATAATAACTGATCTTGAATCAATAGTGTACAATTTTCTCGTATTTAGAGAATGATCATAAGTAAATTCTATGTTATTTATGTTGGCTTCTGGTTCTGCATTACATCTCACTATCTAGTATGGTAGTTGGTATAAATATAGTCGAATTGCTTGCTTTTTTTTTTCCTTTCAGTCTCCCCAATGAAATTGGTCTAGTTTCGCCCCTAATGTGCCCCTAGCTCCGCCGTCGAATTGAGACTTGACTTCAAAACTTCGTACTTGCAAAATAATAAAACATTATGTTTGATCGATTGAGCAAGACCTGATCGGCAAGTTTAACGTTTTAAAAATGGTGCTAATTGGTTAGATATGCAAACATAAAGTTTGTTAAATTCAGGGATAATTTGATTTAGTGTCCCAACTTGACCTATTTTTTGCTTTTAGTACCACATATTCCCATATCATCAAATATGGTACCCGACATTATATTTTTCAATCAGTGTTACTACTTGCCGTTAAATGACCGTAAAAAATGACCTGGTGACTTGTTACAACAAGTTAATATGGGCAAAAATGAGTGAATATGGGCAAAAGTGAGAGAAAATTAATAAACATAACTTTAAATGTCTTATACAATTATTAAGAATGATATAAATCATGTTTTTAATTCATAATAAATTTTTTAGTTATAAAATTCTTTTTTATTTCCAATTGATTTATTTTAATAATATTTTGCCTTTATCAATAGCTCAAACCTACATATTATTGTAGTTCTTAACAAATTACACTGAATAACTTTAATCACTATGATTATATTTTATAAAATATATTTTGTTTAATCGATAAATTAATATCATTAGGTGGTTTAATTTGTTATTTAATTTTATTAGTTAAAATTATTAATTAAGTGTAATAAAATATAATATATTAAATACAAATTAAAAATATAATTTATTTATTCTTAATAATTTTACAAGATTATTTAAGTTGAATTTTAACTTCAATCGAAAATTAGTTATATTGTTAAAATAATGGGTGTATGAGAAGGTTTGGTGGTTCTTTTAAAAAATTTCGGGACTAACACTTTTGATTTTAAAAAATATCTTCCATAACAAAAAAATAATATTTTTACTTTTTTATTCAAGAGTTATTTGAGGATTTGAGGATTTTTGAAATAAAAATACAAGTGAAAATGAAAAAAAAGAGTATTTACTAGCTTTTTACTCATTTTTACCTGTTGTAACAGGTCACCAGTTTATTTTTGACAGTTATGTAACGACAAGTAGTAACACTGATTGAAAAATATAACGTTAGGTACCATATTTCATATTTGATGAGTTGGAACATGGGATACTAAAAGCAAAAAGTAGGTAAAATTAGGGTAATGAATATGAAATTATCCCGTTAAATTCATGTTTTATTGGCCCAAATAAGCATTATAAAACTGTAATAGGCACGAGTTACACACAAGTGAGAATCTAATAAGTGATTCAGTAGAAGCAAGAATAAAACAAAGGTGAAAAAGATTAAAAATACCTATATTCCTATACTTTATCTAAGAAAATAATGAGGCAAATTCCACTAATTTTTATAGTTTGCTTGTGAATTGACAAAACAAATTTAATCGTTGATATAAAGATTAAAGAAGTCTACAGTGATGAGATTGAAAATTGTACCCTGAAGGGTAGTGATACGATGATATCTAATTAATTGGAATTATTAAAACATTGTCATTCCTCATCAGGCCAAAACATGTTTTCATATATATTGTGGGTTGCGGGTGTTGGCATATTTCAAGAGAGACGTACACAAGGTAGAACTGGCAATGGATTGGGCTCTATCGGGCTTTTGAAAAAAATTGAATCAGGTCGAGCCACAAAAATGCATGTCCATCCTAGTTCATGTGTGCATTTTGTATACAAAAATTATTGGGTTGATCGTGCAAAAAGGGGCTTGCCCGGGCTCATTGGTCAATCGGGTCGAGCCAAATAGGCCCGAATTTTTTGGGCCTAGAATATATTGTTTACCGACACGATTTATCAATGGAAATGATTTTGTCACTAAATTTTATAGTTACCTACAAAATGCTACAAAATAAAAAGATTATTTTTCCCCAAACTACACCAACCAATTACCGCCTACCCACAACCCGCCAGCGCCCCAGCCCACCCGCTGCGCACGCGCTTCAGCACCTCTTATTTAAAAAAAAAAAAGAGTTCCACATGGGAATTGAACTCGCAACCTTAATAGACTTAAGATGATGTTCTACCACTATACCACTAGTACTTATTGTGCAAATTTAGTATAACAATTTATATAACCCGCTGCGCCAACGCCCCAGCCCCTCTCTTATTTTAAAAAAAGAGAGCTCCACATGGGAATTGAACCCACAACCTTAATAGACTTAAGGTGGTGTTCTACCAATATACCGCTAGTGCTTATTGTGCAAATTTAGTATAACAATTTATATAACCCCATTCATAAATATGCCTAGTAATTAAAAAAAAATTAAAAACACCTATAAATGTAAAGGCTAAGAATCGAACCCAAGTCTATTAAAAAAAACATGATACATTATATCAATAAATGGATACTTATAAAAGTGTTACTTTAACTACATCATATTTATTTTTTTAATTTTTCTCTTTTTTTTGTTCCTATTTTGTAACTGTATTAAGAAATCTGATACTTTATCTCAACAAGTGGATACTTTTACTTATAAAAGTGTTACTTTAACTATATCATATTTATTTTTTATTTTTCCTTCTTTCCTTCATTTCTAATTTGTGACTATATTAAAAAACATGATACTTTATCTCAAAACATAGATACTTTAACGTATAAAAGTGTTACTTTAACTATATCATATTTATTTTTTATTTTTCCTTCTTTCCTCATTTCTAATTTGTGACTACATTAAAAAACATGATACCTTATCTCAAAAATAGATACTTTAACGTATAAAAGTGTTACTTTAATATGTTATATATATATATATATATTTATTATAATATATTCATAATTTATGGCTATATTAACAAACATGATACTTTATCTCAAAAAATAGATACTTTAACGTATAAAAGTGTTACTTTAATCTTTATATATATATATATATATATATATATATATATATTATAATATATTCATAATTTGTGACTATATTAAAAATATGTTACTTTATCTCAAAAAACAAATACTTTTACTTGTAAAAGTATTACTTTAACTCTATCATATTTATTATTCATCTTTCTTTGTATTTATTATTAAAAAATATAATGCTTTATTTAAAATAAAATATATATATTTTTACTCATAAAGGTGTTACTTTAACTCGATATATTTATTTGTCCTTCAATGTAATGTAATATTTAATATCATAAAAGTATCATATTTAATATAAAATGTATCACTATTTCAAAGACAATTATCAGTTTTCAATGGAAAAAACATTAGTTACAAGACTAGAACGAGTACATTAAAAAATCTTATTTTTGAATATGTAAAATTAAAGTATCAATGTTCACCTTAAAAGTATCATATTTATTATAAAAATATCACTATTTTCGGATAAAGTATAATTTCCTATTCAAAGAATTTAAATTTTTAAAATGAAGGGATGATAATGAAGCTTTATATTCATGGATATACTCATGGTTATACAAAATACGCACAAAAGTTAACTAGTGGCTAGTGGGAGAACAACACCTTACCTTTATTAAGGTCATGGGTTCAATTCCCCTATGGAGGTCTTTTTTATTTAAAATAAGAGGGCCTCGGCGGGTGGGCTGGGGTGGGTTGGGGCGCATAGGCTTGTGGGCTGTGGCGTGTGCTGGGCGGGTAGTTGCAGTTTTTTTTTTTAAATTGACAACCGTCAGCGGGTTGGGGTGGGGCGGGTCATTTGGAGGATCCGTAAGACGGTCCTATATGAGTTTTTGCCAATAATTTTTAAATTAATTTACAGAAATTATGTAGGTATTTACCAACAATTTCATATTTGGTTAGTAATATTTACCTTCAATATTTTACTTATAATTTACAGTTATCTCAATATTTACCTACATATTTTGCTCATCTACATTGTTCGGCTAACGCTTTTGCTCATCATATTGCTTTTGTTGCTTCTTCCTCCCCTTCTCCTTTTGTTTGGGGTTGTGGAAGTTCTCCCTCGAGTTGATCAATTTGTAAATATGACTTGATTTTGCTATAATATTACCGTTTAGTCCGAAGCCCATCAGGACTAACCACTAACCCGCCATTTAAAAGAATATATAAAAATATAATTATAATATTATATATCTATTTTTATTATCTCTTACTAGCTAGTAAATATCTTTGAAATTCACACGATGGTTTTAGTTTGTATAGCGTGAGTAATTGTTTTTTAAAGAACTCGAAATTTTTTATTGACTCAATTTAATTCTACAACTCATTTGTAATACTTTTAAAGGTATTTTTTACGATTTGATTTCAATAATATACACAAAGATAAATTTATTGCTAACAATTAGTTTTTGTTATTTATATATTTTAGATGAAATTTTTTTTTAAGATAATACTTTATCCAATAAAATATCAAATGTAATTGAGGACAATGTTTGATCAATAGTTACTTAGTTCAGTTAGTTGTGCACTTGCATCTTATTTGTATGATTTTAGTTATGAAAGTTTAAAGTTTGAGTGTTTGAACTTTAAGATTTTGTCTATGTAATGCGACGTGGTTTTTATTATTATGGATCATTTAGTTTATATGCATGTTGTAATTCGCTTGTAGCCTATTTAGGCGGGGTTAGTGGCCTATTTAGCCCGAATTCAGGTTGGGTTAAGTTCGCGATATCATCGACTCATTAGATAGTAACATATTTAACCTAAAGTCGCCCATTAGGGCTAGCCCGTTTAACATTTATAAGGAGATCCTCTACCACTCAAATAGGTCATTTTTATTACGATATGCAGTCTTTATTTTGCTTATCCGAAAAATATTTTAAACAATTAAAAATGGTCGTCGGGGGCCCTTGCAGACGGCCCCCTATGTGGCATCACCGCTTTGACCACCCCAGGAACGACCATGTTGGCTGCTATGGATAGAAATATAATCTTGTGACAAGATGAAATGATTGGTAGATATTTTGCACCTTGTTATAGATTCGAGTTATCTTTTTAGAATAAGCCAATATCATTTTTTGAATATAAAAAATAAATATAAATGTGTGATTATGCAAAATCATCCAAGTATTTTGATATATTAAGTATTTGTAAATTTCAAATTATTACACCACCGTAATATAATATAAATCTAATAACTATAAAAGCCAATGACCTTGTAGCCAAATTGCTTACAAGTGAGGTAATCCTTGACCACTTCATGAAAGGTCAATAGTGTGAGCCCCTCCGGGGTATAATGGTGGAACAATTAATATTGATGGGCAGCGACGGTATGGGGAGGCTTGGAACTCGGTGGGAACCTACTGAATAGATGGAGTCAAGTGTAAAACAATCACTTGGGGGCGACTCCTTATGCGTGGTAGTTAGTCTAGTTGAGAATATTAGGGTCACTTGGGGACGACTCCTATGACGTGATGGTTGAGGATATTAGAGACACGGGCAACCCAACCGAGCCGTCATTTTTCCCAGGACTAATTGAGAACATGTAATCCCGGTTATATATATAAAAAAAAACTACTCCCTCCTATTCAAAATAAGTGTCTTTTTAGGAAAAAAACACACATATTAAGAATTGTGTTAAAATATCAAATATACCCTTAATTAATAATAAATGCTACTTTGGAATGTTAGTTGGGAAACAATATATTTAAGGGTAATTTGGTAAATTTTTTTCTCACCAACCTTGAAATGTGAGAAAAGACATTCTTTTGGAAAAATTTCATGTCTTAAAATGACACTTATTGTGAATAAGAGGGAGTATAAAATAAGATTAAGTGTTGATAGTTCCATTCCATACCAAATTAAAAAAAAAACGAATAAAACTTTTTATCCTAGTCGCATGCCTCGAGCGCGTGGTAACACTGGCAACATTGGAACCCTTTTGAAACTCAAACTCAACATGTTCCCGATTACCTATAAGGAGAAATCCATATAAATATATAATAAAAATCCCTCTTTCGGATTCGGAGTTCAAAATTAAAAATATATATATTACCCAATCGAAAATCAAAAAGAGAGAATGGAAAAAGGAATCCGGCTGTGTACTTTCGTTCGCACACATCAACATATATAGATTTACGCGTTATACAGCGGTGATATCCATATATTTCTGCCCAATTTTGAAGGTTTCTTCTTCGTCTGGTTTTTTTTTTCTGGGTGCGAGCAGCGGTCGCGACTCAGATCTGGGTTTTTGAGGTCAGTACGGTTTGTGAATTAATCGATTTTTTGTGTGCGCGTGTTGATGGTGAAATTGATGTAGAAATCAATCTGTGCCGCTTTTTAGATACTTGAGGAAATTTATTGTGTATTTATCGGATGAATATTATTGGGTTTGAGGAATAATTGTTGTGAAGAAGTTTTTTGTTTTGGAATTTATTCGCTGAATTGGGATTGAGCGGTGTTTGATTGCTAATTTGTGCTCCTTTTGCTGTTTGTCAGTTTCTTATTTCTCTTTTTTCTTTTTATGTTAATGAGTAGGGAGTTAATTTTTGTTGTTGTAGAACATTGTTGCCTTTGAGGTATTGTGTTTGTTTCTGGGAGTTGATGTCGGATTAGTGGAGTCTTTGATGGGCAATATGGAAGCGGATTAACATTCTATTCCTGTTCCAAAATCTGTAGTAGTGATGATAGAATATATACTCAACAGGAATTAGTGACCATTTTTAGAGGTAGAAGAATGTTTGAGATTTTCGCCAAATATATCGATCAATAAAAGCAGCACTGCACTGAGTGTTAGTGAATTTATATTTGGGGATACATACATACATACACATATATATTGTGTGTGTGTATGTGTCCTTGTCTATGTTAGAAACTTCAATTTACCACTTCCTTATTTTGAAGAGATTTTTTGGTCCCTGTTTGATTACACTTTCATTTTACACCTCAGAGTCTATTTCAGTGTAATTTTACTAGAATTGTTTTACATATTTATTTGTAGTCGTGCTGAATGATTCCTTTTTATCGCCGCGCGTGATTGCAATCTGGTGCTTTACCTTTCAATTGAAAATTATGTTTCGACACATATGAGATGCACTTTTCTGGTCACGAGAACGGGTCAAACATTCAGTGGCCATAGCAATAAGATGGATAACGGCTGGAAAAAATTTCAATTTTGTGATTCAAGCGCTTGGATCCTTTTTCCCAACTGGATTTGTTTGACTCATTCTGGCATGCTTATTTGGTCCAATAAATGGAACAATGCCCAATGTATGTTTGGGGTGAATGACTTTTTATTAATTTAGGAAGGAAGTTTAGATGCCTGACAAATCATTTCTTATATTTGGAGGCTAAATGGGCAGCAATTTCATGATATAAATGGTTGCACATTGGATTTGTGTTTAATGCAAGGGAAAAGATTTTCCCTGAAATGAGTTCTATTCCTTTTGAATACCCTACTACAGATATTCTCCTGATACAGATTTTTAAAAGACACCTGGAGGATTAATAAAATGAGACCTAGACTTTACCCAAAAACTAGCAAAAGTAAAGAGACTCTGACCAAATTTGAAGATCTTATACGGTTTTCTAGTTTGAGAAGAATAAGATTGAGATGTCTCCATTTAACTTCAATATTTCCTTAACTATGCTTCTCTAAGATCCATTTATAAGCATGAGTACAATGCGTTTTATCTAAACAAGTTGCATGTTATTTACAAGATAAGACCTGACAGCCATAAGCTTGTTTGCTTATGCATTTTATAAGAGCTTGGCCTAAGTAGTTCCTAACATTAGCTTTACGCAAATCTCTTTAAAGCTTTAAATAGCATCTTCCACCAGATGTTATGAGTACTCAGATTCTTTCCGTTGCCGTGGATCGCTTTGTTGCTTCATTAAGTTCTTACATTCATTTGCATATTGCATGACATCTCAATAAGGGAAGTTGCTTTCAACTTTATGAGCATATTTGTAGCTTTGACGTTTCCAGACTTGCAATGTCTCGAAAGGTCTAATTCTGCAATGACTTGTACATATTTTTTGAGTTTCTGTTCTGTACTATGGCAAAACAACTTGATGAAGCATATTTGTATTCTTATTGATGCTTGATGTTTAAACGTAAGTGCGAATTGTGGCGTTTGATTTGTGGCATTTGATTATCCCTCGTCCTTTCTCTATGCATATTTATAAAATTTGTTGAAGTAAACTAATAAATGAAGTGGATTTTCAATGGGAGAAGTATACAAGTGCATCACAGTTGAGATTTCCTAACTCACCGCTTCAGCATTAAAAGAAAAGGAAATGATTTTAAAAAAGGAAGAATACAATTAGGAGTACATGGATCATTTTTAATCAAGATGATTCTGATGGATATAAGTATATGGGTTCCTAATAGTTGGTCTTATTGAATAAATGACCCACTCCCCTTGTCCTCCAAAAACCCCTACCTCCTTTTGGAGGGGGAAAAAAATCCCATGTCAAGTTCTTGGGGTGTGACTTGAATTTAATCCCTCGGATCCTATGGATGGCCTTTTAATAACTATTCATTTTATTTGCTTCTGCATGATCATGAAGGTAATTATGGTTTGATACATTGTAAGTTTATTCATAATCAAGGTGCGCATCATAACATAAATTTACTATCTGCAGCATTTGTGGAGATTATTTACATCACGACACGATTTTCGAAAGATCAATCACGCTGAGACTGTCTATTGAGAGATGGCAGATGGAATGTCAAGTTTTTGGGGGCCTGTCACATCCACGCACGAGTGGTGTGAGCCAAATTATGTCTACTCTTCCTATGTTGCCGAATTTTTCAACACCATATCCAATATTCCATGCATCCTTTTAGCACTCATTGGTCTTGTGAATTCACTGAGGCAGCGTTTTGAGAAAAGGTTTAGTGTCCTTCACCTATCAAATATGACACTTGCCATTGGCAGCATGCTATATCATGCCACGTTGCAGCGGCTGTAAGTTTTTATTTCATTTTCTTGCTTTTTCTGCTTTACTGATTGAGTACATGCCTGTAATGTGCATGGAGCTTTGATGGACCTGCTTATTTGTTTCCAGAAACATCGCTGGCAAATTAAATTATTCTAATACATCTAGATACTGGCATAGTGATGCTAGTATACCATTTGGACTGGAGCTTACTGGGTCCCAAAAGAAAAAAGGAAAAAAATAATTACAAAGAAGCTTTGTCAATGACTTTTCACTTGATGAACCAACAGAGTTTATAACTCATGCTTATTTTGGCTGCTATTAATTCTTTCAAAAAAGCATACTTTATTATACAAGTATTGTTTAGAAAAATATGAGTTTTTTTTCTTCAAACTGAAAGTGAGCAGGAAGACATGCAATGTTAAAGTTTTCGGGCATCTTTCTTAATTAATCCACATCTTTCAAACTCTTAAGATAAGAATGCTTAGATCTATAATCTTTACATCACTTGCATCCATGCAATCATCATGTGATGTGCAATAGGTGACTTTGTTTAGACATTTACTTTTGAGAATTGCTTTGGATTTTTTCTCAGGCAACAGCAAGGGGATGAAACACCTATGGTGTGGGAAATGCTCCTTTATATCTACATTCTCTACTCTCCCGATTGGCATTATCAAGTACAATGCCCACTTTTTTGTTCCTCTACGGTGCAGCATTCGCGATTGCACATTCACAACTTCGCTTTGATATCGGTTTTAAGGTGCACTCGCGCTTCTTTGTCTTCTTTGCCTTCCTAGAATGTACAAGTATTATATTCACACTGAAGACAAATCGGCCAAGCGGCTTGCCAAGTTTTACGTGGCAACTCTTTCGATCGGGACTGTGTGCTGGCTACTCGACCGTTTGTTATGCAAGGACATCACTCGCTGGCACTTCAATCCACAGGGTCATGCCATGTGGCATGTTCTCATGGGTTTCAACTCATACTATGCTAATACATTCCTAATGTACTGCCGTGCACAACAGCGAGGGTGGGATCCTAAAGTGAAGCACTTTTTGGGGTTTTTCCCCTATGTCAAGATTCAAAACCGAAAGCCCAGTAGAAAGTAGTGTGCTCTTGTTTGTGGAAGTGGAGTAGTGTTTTGTGCTGGCTGGCAAACGCAAGTTGTCATTATTCATTTTTGTCCTTTTTTTTTTTTTTCCATTTGAAGAATGTTAAATGATATAGATCAGAGTAATTTTGGTTGGTTGATAGTGGGTGGTTAAATTTTGACTGTATAACTAGTATTTTGGCAATGTAGCATATTTATACACTCCCACTGAAGATCACATTGAACTAGGTAGAATCTGTTGAATTCTTAATCTTTGGTGTTTTGTCAGCTGTCATCAGATGACCAAAAAGAAGGGATTTTTAGTTTGATTTGTTAGCATTTTCAAGTCTTCATCTGAAATGTACACCAAACACACGAATTGTACGTTTTATACACACTGATGGTGACGGAGGTGAAAGCTGTGCCTTTTCACTTGCTACCGAAAAGGTTTCTGTTTATCACTTGAAACGCCGGTCTGACTGCATTTCCGATATCCATCTCTGTCCTATATATTTTCTGGCGATCATCTCAGTTCCTGGAAGCCTGTGGGTTTGCTTTCAGTGCTTTTTTTTTTTTTTTTTTTTTGCTGAAATATATGCTGAATCATGATCTTAAGAAGCCTTTATGGCTCTTAAGAAGTTGGTCGTGTTTGCAAATATAATCAAAAGTTCAGAATGTTTGGTAAAATCTTTGTTAAGTGCTTATTTGTTTTTAAAAGTCAAATAAAAAAAGCAACATATTCCAAATTTTGATTAAATGAAGCAGAACTAGAAGCAAAATGACATTTGCAGAGATTAAAAAGGCAAGAACTGCTCTTTTTTAGTGATTGCAAACACTCTGATTGTAAAAAAGGCTAAAGGAACGAGGCTCCTTTTTAGTGATTGCAAACACTTTGATTGAAAAAAAGGCCTAAAAGAACCAGGCACTCCGCGAATATGCAAGTTTTATTGGGGTATTTCAATTTCTCCAGCTTAAGGCATCATATAATATGAATCGATGATTAATGAATGATGATAATAAAACATCAGTCTAAAGCCTGCTATTATTTCCAAGTTACAGCAACTAATCTCTGGCTCATCTCTAGATAAACCCAAAATGGATAAGTGCCAAATCACAACTGTAGAACATTAATCATGTAACAACTCTAGGTAGAGTCAAACCCGGTTGAAGTTTCAAACTTTTTCGACACAACAGGCCAAGCATTAACAAGCATGAAACCAATAGCACAAGCATTAACAAGCATGAAACCAATAGCACAAGCATTGACAAGCTTGGAACCAATAGCACCAAGAATTCATTCAGCTCGTGCGATCAGTTCTGCAGGCGAAAATGTTCGAGCGGAGTTGTATCGACAACGGCCTCGAATACCTTCTTATCTAATTCGGATTCATCGACCCACAAAGAACTTTGTCTACGTAGAAGCTCATTCTTCTCTTTCTTCCTTTCCTCGATTTTCTTTTCTCTCATCCTCCAATACTCGAGTTTCTCAGCTCTTTCTTTTGTCTGCACCACATTACAAGAATTACAACACATTACGAAATGACAAATATGAAAAAACAATCATGCTGGCAAAAATTTTCATCTTAGCACAAAATACATGAATCCCGAACAGAGCACTCTTTAACTCGTATTCCCATCTGCATCAATGAAAAAAGGAAAAGAAACGAAAACGAAAGAAAAATGGAGGGCTCTTGGATAGGAGGACAAAGACATTGGAGAGACAAAATTAGTTCCATCAGATGCCTCGTCTCAAGCATCATAGGATCTATTTTCAAAGGCTGGAACATTGCAAGTAACTTGCATGTATAAGAAGGGATAATATAATTGGTGATGGTTATGAAAACAATCTTGTTATACAACAAAAAATCTAGTGTAATCAATGACAAGGATGTATAAGGTATCAATTCTGATATATCAAAGGTGGTTTTTGGTCTGTATAAAAACAAGTATCTATTACTCTGGTAACTTATCAGGCGCACCTCATTGCTGAAGACAAAACTGTAATACAAGTAAATGCTTTGTTTATAGCTTTTGAGTGTTGCATCCACGGAAACCCACCTTGACGCCTATCGCACCAGCTTAGCATGTCATGTTCAATTGTCATCCAATTTCTTTCAGCTTCTATTTTTCCTTATTCAATTGAGTGAGGGCATAGGTATTTCACTAGGTTCAACTGAATCAAATGTGTGACATGTAACAGGTTCTTCCTCGTTGCATATGGTTATTTATTGTCAAACGAAAAATCATGGACTTATATGCTTTGGAAGTAAAGTTCGCAGGCTAAATGTTGTTCATATCACCCATATTACTATGAGATTTTCATGCAAATGAGTTCCTAATTCACACAAGAAAATTATTTGCTACAATTTGGAAATAAAGCGATAGAGATTATTCATGGAGTAGTCAAACAGATCCATCGAATCACAGACACACACGCACAAACACAATACAAGCAAGTTAAATGCTTATAAGTTTGCTCATATTCTACAAAGGATAGCACACAACATGAAATTAAACACACACACACACGAAGGGAACAAATCATAGGAATTAATCCAAATAAAAAATTATCACCAATCGACGAATAATCAAATGGAAACCAAGAGGAGAACAAAATGAAGCCAGCTCCTAGGGCAGCAATATAATTTGTGCATACCAGCATTTGACGGAACTCTTCCTCAGCAGCCTGTCTCTCAATAGCCTCCGCCTTCTTCTTCGCATCCTTGGCGGCTTTTCTCTCCTCGTTCGCGATCCTCAACGCTTCCTTTCTTGCCGCGTCCTTGCGCAATTTCTCGATCCTCTGCAATTCCATTTCATTAATGTACTCCTTCCGCATTAGCTTCACCTTTCGGGCGTAATTGCGACGGAGGAAGGCCAGCTGCGCGGCTGCCTCCTTGGGGTTTTGCGAGGGTTTCCACGAGTTTATGTAGGAGGTCGGGGGGAGGAATTCCTGCTGGTTCCGACGTGAGGCTGGAGATTCGTAAGCGGTGCTAGTGGGAGAGGTGGAGAAGTGGCGGATGACGGCGGAGTTGGACGGCCGTGGCCGGAGTAGGTGGCGAGAGAGCGACATGTTGAGTGTGTGTAGTGAAGTGTTGTTTAGGGAAGAAAGAGGGGTTTTTAGCAGGGGTTGCGATGGTTCCACATTCATTGTATACGGGCCTATTTTAACATTTTTTTTTTAAATGCATAGGCTGTTTTAACATTATTAATAATTAATAACAGATTCACGGTCTAACGATCCAAAATTCGTAAAACAGATTCAAAACCCGACTCGATGTCATTTTATTATTATATTATAATGCTTCATATTACCATAATTAACATATAACAATATTACGATAATGATAATAAGGATGAATGAAGAGTTATAATATTCTTTAAAATAATAAAAAAATCATAACATTTTAGATATCATTTTCTTAAATTAATCCGAGCTTAAAGCTAACAATTTTATACAGATTCATTGAGCTCAAGCTCAAAATTTTAGAAAAAATCCAATTCAAACTCAATTTGTTGACAATTTTTTTGCCTTTGAGATCATAATTCTTGTTGTATTGCACCACTCAATTAGTTAATGTCCCATCTTTTACAATGCTTCAAGCATCTTTTTAATGTACATTAGAAAATCCTCTTCATTGGAATAACAAATGTTAAGTAGATGTATCATGTATATACATAAATATGTAAATGATCAGATCAATGAAGATAATATGATTGTTGTACACAAGCAAATTTTAACAAGGGATAATAGGTTTGACCTAATTACAAAAAATATCCAACTAACTTTAAAACTTACAAAAAATACCCCTGAGGTTTGAAATATATTTCAAAAACCCCCTTCATTTGTAAAATCATTAGAAATTACCCCTTAATTTTAACACTAAATCAAACCTCAGGGGTACTTTTTGTAAAACCTTTTTGTAAGTTTTAAAGTTAGCTAGGTTTTTTTGTAATTAGGTCAAACCTCAGGGTACTTTTTGTAATTATCCTTTTAACAACAATCTGCTGAATGCTAATATACATGCAACACAGAGGATGATACATTGAAAGAAAATTACAAAAACACCCCGAGGTTTGAGCTAATTACAAAAAAAAAATAGAGATTTTTGAAAATTACGAAAAACCCTTCGAGTTTGATTCTGTCTAAGCAAAAAAATTCAAAAAACCTCAGAGATTTTTTTTGTAATTATCCCTAAAATTAATACCAATAACAGAAAAACAGGATGCAACGCGTATATGACCAATTGTCATTCAAATATTATCAGCTGTACACTGGTCATCTAATCATATGAAGCTCTCTATCACAAATCAACCTCTGCAAACTCCTTAAAACTTTAAATGGCTCTTAGCCAAAAAATAAGAAAATCTTTCAACTACAACAAATAGCATTGCCACTGCCAGATATATGAAACTGTGCCTAAATCACTGTGTATTTACCACACAAAGTAACAGTATTTTGCTTTGCAGCATAGCTGAATCAACCTTTTCTAAGGCCACGGTTCTTATTTCTGCTAAAACAACGGTTTCTTTACATGTCGAGCCACAAACAATTTTTTGATTCTACCGAACCAGAAATTTCTTTTTCATCACCACAGGGAAAATACGCCTAAAGAACACAAGCGCAATTGACTCTTATTCTTTTGGCACCACAACTGCTAACTTTATATTACCAAGCTGGCATAATCTTGCAGGATTTTTGTATATTGTTACCTTAGCCATATTGTTATCTGCTAAAACGACATGCGCGATGCTGAAAGACTCACCTTTCTCAACCGCGAATTGCCACTCTCTCATTGATATCAGAAACCAATTCTTTCTAGCAGATTTGGTCGCTTTAACTTCAACATACTCCCTACTATTTTCGTCACCTCCCAATACAATATCATAAGGTAGCCCACTTTCATTGGTTTCGTTGACCCAATTCACAAACACCTCCCCTGCTTTCCCAACAAAATATTTGTAAGCTACGAGCTCGCCAAGTCTACCTGTAAGCAACGCCTGCTGCGCAGATACCTTATCTCTCTCACCACAATTTGACATAACAAAATTCTTTTTAACAAGATCGGCGGAATCAACTACTAGGTTCGTGCTAGATGATACCAAGTTGGTCGAAACAGACTGAGATTCTGAAATCTCAGCCTCGAGTGAAACTGTTCCTTGCACGATAGCCGTTGGATCAACCTCGATATTTATTTCACTGTCAATCTCAGTAGGTGATACATCAAATGGTTCTTCGATATTTTTTCTCTAATTTGCGGGTGACAGCTGGCTCTTGGTTTTTTCGAACCAAATTCAGTGACAGAATTGAAACCAGGGCGGTTTTCCAGTCAACGGGTGGCCAGTTTGAGTTGATGCCAGGCTTCCTCTTAACTACAGAAGAGTTTTGTTCGTTGACTTTTACAGAGAGACAATTTTCGAGCAGGGTATTATTGTTCTCCATTGATTGAAGAAACCAGCTAGATTCTTCAGCAGGGAGTTTAGGCACTTTTGGCTGTTTAAAATGAAAAATTCTGTTTGCTCTCGGTTGCACCTGATTCGACCATGGTCGTGATCATGTGAAGGAAATTTGCGAATTGCAAGTCGGGAGATCCATTAAATAGTAAACGAGACAACTCGAAGAATACTGAGTGTGGATCGGATTCCCGACTGCAGTATAAGATGTTGTCCTGCAAATTGTTCATCAGAGAAATGTGGTTACGTGAAACTGACATCAATAAGGGCCTCATGAGTAAGGATAGTGTAAGCATCAAGTACCTGCAGAAGGCAATTACACGGGTGTCTTTTCTGTGATGTAATCTTACAGTTCTTTATAACATTCCGATAGAACAAATTTTCAACAACGGCAATCTTGAGATGTCTAATATTCTCAAAACCAGACTGCTTGAGTTGAAAATATTTGTCGGGATGCAAACTATATATGTAACGCTGAGCATAAGGAAGAACCCAATTCACCAGAGAAAAAATGAAACCAGAGTCTGCTGGACCATAGTAAATTGATTCACGAGTTACAATCTGTCAAAAAAGGAGGCTGCAATTACTAAGGACACATCAGAAAAAAAATATATATATTTGCACTTCTATGTCATAAGTCTACAATAGATTTGAATGAGTAGATATATCCAATAAGTTTCAAGTTTACTCTGACTTGCATGCATGCAAATAAGACGTCAAAAGAGCTTCTGAAGTATTCAGTGTAAGCGAGTATGACCAGTTGGAAAAATACAAAGGCTAACATTTGATATCTATTTCCAACTAGTTGGTTTCCTGTGTGTGCAAGCTGCAATGTAGCTTTAAGAAAAAATTCAATGTACCCTCAAGTTGGATTGTGTTATCATCAAAATTAGTAATGTTCTAATATACATGTGAAAAGAAATGAGAATTCTCAACTATACGCAATATGTAATAGATAGTGAATTAAAGCATAAAACTACGTAACGAATGGGAACAAAAGCTGATCACACGTTAACAAGAGCACGTTGGCTCACTTTTCAAAATGCTATTCTGTACCTAGTCTACATCTGGGGAACACACTTGGCATGTCAAAAGAAGGCTAAATCTTCCAACAAGTTATAACGAAATCAGCACTTTTTTTAAGTTTAAACTTACGAATGAGCAGTCTTATAACTAGACATTCAGGGTAATAAAATCCCAACTAAGAAAATTATTTATTTTCTTGCTTTTCCTATGATACTGAAGAAAATGATATGCGAGGAAACAGTTACATAATGTGGTAGTTTCCAAGGATTTTGGTTACACTGATATTGTCATCGAAATCATACTAAAACTCATGGTTGGACCTTTTCTGCCAAACAATATAAATAAATAAAAATACAATTAAAAAAAACATATTATTGGCCATTGGCTTTTTCCAAAATAACATTCCTAACCGGCACAAATTTAGCTCCTAAAATAATGCACATGTGGGTCTATTGGCTTTTTCCAAAATAACATGATTGCAAATTGTGTTGAATCAACTCCTAAACAATGCATGACACAAGTCCGTTGCTTCTTCCAAATTAAGATTATTATTGCAAATGGTGTATAAGATATTATTTTCTCACTGGATTTAATTATAGGGAACAATGGACATTTAATTCAACAATAAAAAACTTTGTATTATTCAACAACTAAACTTGTAACAGATCTCATGAAACTCAATCTATTCAAGCATATGACATGGAAAATTGAGGAATTATATACATACTTTAGTGTGAATTTCTTCTTTTTTATAAGCAAAATCACAAAAGATAAATTAGATTTGAAATTGATCATATAACCAACTTAAATTTTATATAAATGAGCACTTACCGAACTTACCGAAGAAAACATGCATATTCATATAAATAGGTTGAGGCTTCAAAGGACTCAAAATTGAGTCAGGCCCTTAAATAATTATGCAAAACACATCAACACTGCACATAATGTGAGCTTGATTTGAGCACTTGAAAATTGTTTAGCTCAAGTTTAAGCTCACTTTAAACCTTATGAGATGAAAGACAAAATAGAAAAAAGAAAAAAACAAATATATTGATTGTGATATTTGAATTAATTTGAACATTGACTTTTTTTTGGTTTTAAATATTTGTGCAGTATAAAGCATAATTTCAAATTCTTATGATTAGTGTTATAACGTGATGAACTAAACCTCTACAAATTTATCCAACTACGTATAATTATTAAATAAGCTACTACTAGCATTATTCTATTAATTATGATACTATTAGGTTTATAAGCATTATGAAAAGTATAAAATAAGAAATTAAGCTCTCCAGCTGGCTGGTGAACTGACACCTATGTTTGAGCTTGAACTCTAGTTGAGCCTCAATCTAGAAGGCTAACTAAGCTAGTGAGTTGGCTCAACTCATTTTGTATCCATAGAAGACATGGACAAAAGAGAAAAAGAAAAAACAATATATATATATATATATATTATGTAATCTGAACTTGCTACTTGGCACAGGGTAAATATGCAAAATATGATAATTGTATTCGTTGGACAAGAAAATTTTGTGTTTATAACTTTCTCTTAAATTCGAATAAACTATAGGTAGAGTGAAAAAGAAAAACAGGCCCAAATAAATAAGGTGGCATGAAACCATAAAAAAAATGAAAAAATTATGGGGAAAGGAAGGTCTGGGATGTGGCATAAAAAAAATTATATACTACAAATATTATAAATTATAAAAGCAATTGAACAGAAAATAATATAAGAGCAAATAATAATTCCTAATGTAGAAATAAATGGTGTGCGAGTGTCAAGGAATTTATGGAAATAAAATATCCCGGTGTTGATATACACTTCATAGGAGATAAAAATCTTAAGAACCCATACAGCATATAGAATGACCTCTTATGGTTGTGGTAACAAAGAATAAATGTAGACGTATTGAAAAAAAAAACAATCGAGGAAATATGTAGTCATATTATTTGGACAAAAACTTATCATCAAATAGAATTGATTCTTGCAGCATATGCTAATATATGCATCATTACACGCATAAGATCATAAAAAATAATATTTCCATAGTATTACATATTTAAAAATTTAACAGTAACAAGTAAAAGTAAAAAAAATTAGTCAGCATCATTAAAGGTATATGCTATACCAATAAGCAAAATGTACTTTTGAAATGTGAAATATGGCAAATATATGAGAAAGGAATTAAAGGTCAAACGCTTGGATTAATCAAAACTGTATCAGCTAACAATAGTTATATCATTATACTATTTAGAGAATACAGATATATGTTATACTAGCTGCTGCACAGATATATTTACATAGAAATAAACTAGAGAGATAATCAGATAAATGAATTTTACTCACCGGAGCGTAAAGAAATACAGTTGGAATATAATGACGGGACCCCAAAAAGGTAGGTCCAATGATGACGAAAAATACTAAAACTATCTCACAACACAAATTTACAAATGTGTGTGTGTGTATAATTATATGTGCCTCAAACCTTAAGCAATAACCAATTGAATCTGTTAAATGAAAGTAGTGCTGTCAATTTAGGCCCGGCCCAGCGGGCCAGCCCGAAGTTAAGGCTAGACTGGGCCAGGGGCGGAGCTAGACCCGAAATATTGGGGGGGCTGAAAATTTTTGGGGGCTAAATCAATAAAAAATAAATATTTAGTACTAAAAATTAATATTTAAAAATAAAATATACCTATAAAAAATTAAATTTCAAAAAATTTTTTTTTGGGGGGGGAGGATACGCCCCTGGACTGGGCCTTATATTTGGAGGCCCAAAAAAGACCGGGCCTATTTGGCCCGACTTTTCCGGGCTTCTTTGGACCGACATTATTTTTTGAAAAAATATATGTACACATATATTAACTAAAAGACTAAAAGGCAGAGGTTTAGAGTAATTTTAGTCTAAAAAAACATCATATTTGCAAGAACTTAATTCTTCTTTCCAATCTTGGCAACATGAACATTCCAACATCTCTGTCTGATCTGCTTCCTTGAATAATTAAGGTTGAGAAAGCAGATAATCATTTCGTTAGTTAAAATTACATTAATGCTATAACTTTTAAGTTCAAATAAGTATTACAATCTAATTTATAATTTAAATAAATGTATTAATAAATATTTTCTTTGAATAAAAAAATATCAAATTTTGGGCCTGGCCTGATGGCCCATGAAAGGCCAGGCTGGGCCTGAAAAACAGAGGCCCGCAGAGATTTCGTGCGTCCCGGCCTGGCCCGGAAATAACTACCTGGCCGGCCCAACCAGCCCTTGTTGACAGCTCTAAACGAAAGATGATAGTACAACAAATTATATGTGCATTCAAGAAATATGAAAGAGATAATTTCATAAATACCTACTTGAATGTTTGGTTATGTTACCCAAAACAACCCTCAATTTGGAAAATACAATGACAACCCCTGCCAATCATGTAATAACAGATTCCCTCTAAAACTTTTTTCAGTGTGGAAGCCTGGTCTTCAGCTTTGATCAATTTGCATGAACAAAACAGCCTTCCCTTCTTTACTGTTCAAGTTGTTATTGGGAGAGTTTGCAAAAGATTCTGCTTTTAGAAGAAGTGAATTATTGTAGCAGAAATAAAATAGTTTGAGAATCAAAAGTTGGTCGTATTTGCAAATAGAATCAGAAGTTGAGAATCAGAACTGAGAGTGTTTGGGGAAAAATTTGTAAAAGTATTTATTTGTTTGTAAAAATCAAACCAGAAGCATAATTAGACAAGTTAAGTATTACTTGATATGTGGGCATATTATCAACACTCTCAAATCATAGTTAGAACTTAGTGTAGTGAGATTAAGTAATGATTTGAATATTATTTGATCTGTGTGCCCCGTGTGCGTGCGTGCGTGTGCCATAATCTTACTGCTTAATTGTAAAAGGAAAAAGAACATGAATAGGAATTTTTATAATAAATGCTGAGAAAAAAAACATGAATAACAAAAATAAATAATGGGATCAGTAAATTGGAAAATTGATAATATATATAAATTGCTAAAACGTATCAATAATTTATAAAGCAAAATTAGGTCTTTCGAAAATTAATGAGAGGATTGAGAAAAGTAAAATACAAAAAAAAAAATACTGATAATGTAAACAAAAAGTAACAAATACACTTAAACAATGGACTTAATAATTAAATTAAAAAGCTTAATAAAAATAATAAGGTACATAAACAAAAAAGGAACATATAGTTCTTCTTTCTAATGCTTACACATTAAGTAAAACAAGTAGGCATCAATCATAACAAAATTGCCAATAAATATTTAAAACATCATTATTAATATATAATTGCAGGTACACATTAATTAAAACTGCAAATAACAAGTTCCGAACAACACTAATCTGAACGAAGATATTTTTTAATGGAATAACAGAAAATGAAAAACAAATACCAAAATTAACAAAGGGAACATAAAATGTAGGAAACTTAAATAGGTAGAATTTAAGGTTATTTATCGAAGTTAAAACCACTTAGAAGGTGGATCCTGATTCTCAAACAACTTTACAGCTGAAAGTTACATCAACAATTTCCGTTGATAATGGTTTTTTTAATAAAACCTATTTGTTTTCTGCTCAAATTCTTGGTAATCAGTATGAAAAAGAAGGATACCATGAATCCTATTTATCCCAAATTTCTCTATGAAATTTTCTCTCTGAGTTTCATTTCAAGATTGAGGTTGATATTTTTTTACAGATTATTTACCAGTTAATATATTATCAAAGAATGCATTGGTTAACATAAAGCAGGAATAATTAGCATTAACTAGTTGATTAAATAAGAGTAAAATTGGCAAATATAGTTCACTTTATTATAGTTTTGAACTTATTGATAGTATAAGTTAAATTGCCAAAATATAAATAATTTGAACTGGAGATTCTTTTTTAATGGCACATAGATAAATATCAAAATGAACAAGAGAAATTCACATATCACTTTAGGTTTTATGAATAAATGTTAAAGAAAAATAAGAAACAGAATTAATAAAATTCTTATGGGAATAAATGATAATATAGTTAGTAATATGACATCAAATCAAACATTAATGAACTTTATAACATATAATCTGTGATTACTTGTTAAAGAAATTGACCACACAAATACAGTACTGGAGAAAATACTTGTCCAATGCCATAATCCACATAGCAGTTAGCAGACAAGTGAACATTACTGGAAAATCAGTTTGATATACAACAATATGACAAGTTAACCTGGTTGCAAGTTCAAACTTGCAGGGAAAATAAAAATTGCGCACTACAACTACAGATGAAACAACATATGTTGGTAAAAAGCCAGCATAAGAATTGATGTCTATGCGCAGAACACGTTCCAATAGCCATATTAGGTAAAGAAGAGCAGCAAATTAGACATAAATCTCGGATTATATGCAAATGAAAAAAACAAGGCCATACAGCAAAATGAGCAAATGCAGTTCATTTTCATCACTCATGGTACTCAACTTCTTAGCTGTGTTTCTCATTCAAGCAAGCGAGCACCATACTTGAGATACATCGACAGTAAGGGTTATGTAGTGGAAAATGAAAATGTGTGATTATAGACAGAATTTTTCTGGGGAAAGAAAAGTATTCATATCTCCATGTGATACCAATTTACCATGCAACAAAAAAAAACAAATGAGACCAAAACTGAATACGCGCACCAAAATTATATATGTATAAAATGTACGTATGCATGTATGTCTATATAAATATAGTATTATATGTATATATATATATATAGAGAGAGAGAGAGGGAGAGAGAGAGGGAGAGAGTGCGAGACAGATAACCTCAGAGAGGGCAGGAATTCCTAGTCTTTGCACGATGGTCGAGACCTTTGCCCTAAGCATCTTTCTTTCTTCATCAGTAGATTCCCCAAAATACAAGAAGTCAACACCGCCAAGGTGTCTGAATTCCTTTCCTAAGTTATCATCATCACACCAACAGATTAGACCAAATGATGAGTGTAGAGAAACCCATTTATCTTGTCTAGAAGGCAGAACATTATATTCCACTTTCAGGAGACTTTCTTTCAGGTACTCGACATCCTCAAAACTCAGCGATCCAGATTTCAGCGCATCATCCCACATTAAGAACACCTCACAAACCTGTAATATAACTTAAAAAAACGTCAAGCTCACATTTGAATATATATACAAAGAATGTAGTTCAATTAAAGAATTTAATACCCTCTTTGCAGCCTGATGAGGCAACGCAGTGGTAGATAGATGCAGCAAAATCTGGAGATAGCTGCAGAAAGGAGGACTTTCATCCACTCCACACTCATTCACAAAATAATCATGAAGGTTCGGGTAATAGTTATACAACATTTTTGTTTGGGGACTAGCTATGCTTGGAACACATTCAGGATGGACGGACTTTATTTGGTCAACTGTACCAATATTGTCACGCCAATACACTTCCTGAGGAGACAAAAGTGCACCATGCACAACAGCCTCCTCTGAATAACTCAATGTATTTGGAACAAATATGAAAGGTCCTGAATGTAATTCCTCTAGAATATTCTTCTTTGAATGAGCCATTCCCTTCCAGAGAAATGAGTAGAAGTTGGACATCTGCGACAAACTGGCAAAACAACGAAAGTATTGTTTAGGTATGCATGCAACTCTGAGGCTTCATAAAATTGATGGCGTAAAATCCAATAGTAAAGGACTGACACATATAATTAAAGGAACCCAAAATTAGCACAAAAGTTACAGTTTATCTTAATCCAAAGAAGGGAAAATTATTTAAAGAACGGAAATTTATTTAACTAAAGTAACCAAAGAGCCCAAGAGACAATGGCACCGCCAGAACGAGATTGCCATGCAGCACCATAAGTACAAAGAATATTATTAAAAGAAATGACCATCCTGTCACCATTTACGTCCGCTAGGCGCCAGCTAAACAGGAATAGATGACTTATAGTACAATTATCTCTAACCATCAAAAAAAAAAAAGGATTCCTGATCATAAAGTCCAGTTATTTTAAGTCTGCTTTTCAAGATTAGGATTGATCTTATTAACTTGTCAGACATTTTCGTAAAGCAAGCATTCAAGAATACTCTAGCTAGTTAACTATTTTAAAGACTAAACAATCATCAATACTTTCCCCTCATCAAATTCCCAGTCATATGTAGATCCTGAAATTAAATAAATGTCATCTGTAAGCACTGCAAATGCATATGAACACTATTAAACAAAGACAACTTGTTCTTTTTTCTTTTCTTTTTCCAAAAAATAAAAGGAAAAAGTTAAGAAAAACAAGAAAGTTAACCAAGACACTGTGAATTGCAGAAAACAGCTGATGCATAAAAGAAAAGAAAGAACTTATTTCCGATCCATCCTGGCAAGATAAAAGCTTTAACAATTATTCATCTGAATAAACCAAGTACTGTTACCAAAAAGGAATACCTAGCCTTGAAAGGAGATTCAGATTTTCTCCAAAGTCTAAGAACTAATAGAGCATCATCGAGAGTAACTTGAGTTTTTAAACCAATGTCAGCAAGCAACCTTTCACTTCTTACCTGTGGCAAATGGAAATAGTTTCATTAGTTTCACTCTAAAGCATATATATATATATACACGTCTCTGGTGTATCATCAATGTACAAAAGATAATAACGGAACTTCATTCTATTGTAATAATTTTAGAGAGCCATCTTAAAATCAACTGAGAAGAGTGAAGATTCTCCATCAATGAGCTCATGGGCAACTTTTTTCATATGTTCAACATGGATAGGCAAGGTAAATAAGATCAATAATCACATCTTCTTTTCAAATAAAAATCCCAAGAGTATCAAATTTACAAGACGACGAGATCAGAAGCATGCCAAATTGAAAATACATAGAGATGTTATTTCAAATAGAAGTTAAAAAAGAAAGTCTTTCGACTTTTTCTGGCAATAAGGGGACATATTCAAATGAAAACATCATGATAAAGGCAAAAATACGTATCAGAATAATAATCAAGAACAGATATAATATACCAGGGACACCTTAGACATGATAAAATAATGTTACCACACCACCTATAACAAAATCAACAAGTATCAGGGTCCTCCCTTCTCAAATAAGGTTTTCTAGATAATTAAGTCAATCAGCACCAAGAAAAATTGATTTGCAGTTGATTTAATGTGGATTTGCATCTAGTACAAGCAAAACATTGGGTTCAACAGTAGTTAAAGTGGCACTAGTTAATGAAAGGATGACCCACAAACACACACACACACAACCCAACCAATCATCCTCAAATGTGCATCTATTCAAACTGACAGAACAAAGCCGAACTTAAAGTACTCAAGTAACATTCAACTAGGTCAAAACAACTGCCAAAAATCTTTGTAACTAAAATCATATATTCTTAAGTAATGTTGATAGTGGAAGCGAATAATTTTTCACAATATTACAGTAGCACACCCGAAAGAACAAAAGAGCAATTTTAGCAAGGGCTGTTCTTCAGGCATACTTGCAGTACTCTTTGAGATTAAGATTTTAAACAAGCTATAAAAACATGCATGACTTATAGGTGGAAATATTATTCATCAACAAATATTTGAATTGAAGCGACTCTTGACTGAAGAAAATAAATGTTGCATTGTGGAGATTTTTAATTGAGTTTGAACCAATTTCTAGAATAAGTACTCATTAATCCTCTCCTTTAAACCTTCCATCCAATGCACCAACAATCATGCCCAGTGAAGAAGAAACCCAACTAAATACTAAAAAGAGGGGGACGGAACAAAAAAATTCAGAGCAGCACCAGAGGAAGGGTGGGATAAGAAGAGGGGGGGAATAAGGACCATAGTTTCTCATGAGCTGTAAAAAAACAGAAGGTGAAAACCAAGCAATGCTTTTCTAACTTCAAGGTCCTTAATAAACATAAAAGACCTAGAAACTTTGAAACAATCTGAAAGAAAAGCACAGGAGATATGGTAACCAGACTAACCTTTGGAATAGTGTAAGGAGCACTAACACCGAGAACTGAGTTAACTGCCTCACAATCATGGAACAAATCTTTAGGATAATGAAGTTTGTTGTTAATATTTGAAACTACCCATGGGAAATCTTGGAGGATAGTTATAAGTGATGATTTGATTGGTTTGCGTTCCCCAGCAGAACCGATGGAATAACAAGTAACTTTGTCGCTGAAATAGTCATCCCACAATCTATCAAGAATCTCCAAGAGGTATTTGGATTTTTCCGCATCCTCTTTTGAAGATAGCCAGGACAATAAGTGGAACAACTCTTGAGATTCCCAATTTTTAGCAACTAAATCGGTAGACATCATATCTTTGACACGCACTACATCCTTAGAGTTAGCATGAGATATATCAGGAACACTCTTCTCGACTTGAACTACTTGAACAAAATCAGTTATTCCTATTTCTTGTAGAAAATTCCTCCACTTCAACACTCCTCCAGATATAGATTGGGTGATTGAATGCTTCATGTAGGCAGTGTCAATTTCATGCCATCTCATATCCAGGCCAGTAATTAGCCTATTCACATCAACAGGATTTCCAAACTCCCGACTAAAATGTATAGGCACCTCATAAGATCGTTTGAAGCCATAATTTGTTAAAATGAGAGCCTTCTCATGCAACTCTGCAATAATGCCATCCCTTTCTAGGCTACAGGTTGTACAACTTGACTGTAAATGGAACATTGCAAAGGCAAGGTACTCTATCATCAATTCTTCTTGCCCGGCTGCATTTTTGTCATCAGATATGGCTGGTAAGATGTGCACCTTTACAATGTCATGAACAGACAACCGCTGGACACCAACTTTATAAAGCATCCTTGTAACATTCTCCACAATAGTTGTGTCAGAGCCTGAGCTCTCAATGGAGGCAGCTGCAACCAAAAGGTTGGGACTCACAATCCGCAGTTTAGTATACAATTTCGGGAAAGCTTTGAGAAGACATTCATCATTAATACCCTGGCCTACCGCCTCGGTATGCAACCAAATTGTGCCCTCATCCAGTGAGCTGTATTTACCATCTGAAAGAGGGATAAATGGAGTTTTCCGAAGGTTAAGTATGAAATCGGATTCAGTCCCAAAACTTGGAGAAGTTTGCATAAACATTTGAGATGACATCACATAAATGCCGCTGAGCCAAGAAGATAACCAACTCAAGCCCATTGACTTTAACCTATTATCTGAACGGCACAGTGAAGATATGACCCTAAGTAAAGTCTTTGGTCCATAGTCCTCTACACCCAAAGCCTTTGCTACTGAATCCGAGAGAACAATATCTTTATTCAAGAACCCAAGACCAAGATGCTCGTGAAGTAAACTATCAGGTAATAGAGAACGAGTTTGCTCAGTCCAATTTCTCAGGACCTTGCAAGGAGGGACCCATTCTATTTCATCACCTTCTAGAATCAAGCAATTTGACATGCGTAATTTAGAAATTATCATCCGTGGTAAGCTAGAAAAAAAACCATGCACTTCACCCACAAGAGGAATAAAACTCATAAATATTGTAATAGCTTTTCCTACACTTCCTCTGTAACAAGGTAGAGCACAAAATGACTTCTCAGCATTGACAAACAAATCAGGGAATTCCGACAGTAACCACTGGTTCCATGGACTATTTCCATCAACTTCTTCCCTGGAAGAAGGTAAAACAAAATCTCCTGGAGAATAAACTTAAGGCCATATGTCCTAAGCGGAAGAAATGCAAAAACAGGCTGTTGGTTCAGGATTGGGACATATCCTCTTTCACTTGTCTCCTGTAATGTAAATGCTATAGAAATTTCTGTTGTTTGCACATCAGAACGAATGACATCGGCCCTTAATTTCTGGGACACTACAAACCAGGTCATTCTCTCATTACCAAGGGCAACCTCAACTATGCCATCACCTATAACTTCTTTCTGCATAACAATGAGTGAATGATCAAGTAAGTTTCTAAACTTGATGCATTGAAGACGATGAAGAAACAGTAGCAAAGATGGATGAAGATCCGAGAACATGGATAAAATGTTGTTCATGGCAAAGCCTTCCAACAAGTTTGATCTAAAAGGGAGCACAATGCATGTGTTCCAGGAGTTCTGATCCAGGCGATCATCATCTGCAGATGCCAACCTCGTATACAAGTCAATATTACAGGGAGGAACAACTGTTGGTAGAACAAAACCAATCTGGCCTTCAGTTATGTCGAATTTAATATGGAACCCATTGGAATGAATTTCTGGAGCATCAGTAACCTGGAGATGTGAAGGAGAAGAAAAGTTAAAGCATAATGAAAACTAAAGGTTGGTAGAACTTCAGTAATCAACCAGTTACATTTAGATTAAAATAGGTACCTATCAACAAATTCTATTGACAGTTTATATGGATCCCATAGACAAGAAGCAAAAGCTTTTTATTGTAAACATATGTGGGCTTGCCATACAGACAGTGAATTTAACTTAACAAATATAGCTTCTCAAATGACTTTTGGTAACTCTACCAGAGCAACATCCATATAGTCCCCAGCACAATCTTTGGTCTTATTCATCTCAGTCTTCAAAATTTAACTAATAGTAATTCAGACATGTTATTTTAGAGCTACAGCCTTTAGAAAATTGCAGAAAAAGATGCTGCTCACAGGTATAGCGGAGGGAGATGCTCAATGATAAAGGTGCTTACTCGTTGCTTAATGGTTTACGAGAAAAATAATTGGTGCATTCTCCCCAAAGAAGAATCATTGCACAACAGAAGGATAACCAATGAGACTGTTGAAAGATTACAACAATTTGTTTAAATAGGCAATGAAATGGTCTGAAGAATAAGGCAATAGTAGGACTGTCAAAGTTTTAAGGTATCTTGTAACTGCTTTCTAGTTTTCTAGTTTAGGAACAATCATGCACAACATTATATAGTAAGGAACAAAAATTGGTCAATTTTATTTCATCTGTTCATTATTATACAATGTTCCCAAAACATCTTGACATGTTAGTATGTAATGCCGAAAGGACACCCGCAAAATAAAAGAAAAGCCTTTTAATGGTACCCGGAATACTGATTTGAAGCCAATGCCTTTCTTCCCAATGTATCCAGCACTATGACCCTTCTTTGTTGAATTTCCAACATCACAAAGTGCTCTGATGTTATTGGCTGAAAAACCTTCCTCATTATTTAGCACAATAATGCCTTCTTCCTGAAGGATGAATGTTAGAGTGGGTTCTACGTTTCCGGGGTAGATATTATCATCAGCATTTTGAACCTATAGACAACGACAGAGAAAACTAATTGTCAAGAATATAATAACAAAATGCATTAAAGATTAAAATCAGAACAAGAAATCATATCCAGATAATAATATCATGCAAGTTTCATCAGAGGTAACTTAAGGTATTTAGCTACATAACCGGACTTGCCTTACAGAACGTAAGTTTCCATGATGATTCCCCAACGGCTTTCATTTTATTTTGAGCTACATATGGAAACCTAAGTCATCTGGATTAGTCTTCAAACAAGATAAATAATAATTTCCTGTTTATATTTCAAAGTCATTTTTAAAAGAAATCTTTAATGTCTAAATATGTCTCTAACATGACATCTTAAACAGCAAAGTGGATTGTTGTTAGGTGTCACCACTATTTGGTGTAAATTGGTTCATACTTGCTAGGGTAAGCCCTCCATCCTCCTCTCTCTTCTTTATTCTCCATTCTGAACCTTTCCTTGAGTTCTCTGTTTCGCAAAAATTCTTGATACTCTGGAACCAAATTAGATGTTATCGCTTTCCCATATCAATGTTAAATTCCTGTCCTGAAGCCTCGATTTCGCAAATTTCCTACTTAAGGGTCACTACCTACACTTTGACATGACGAGACCTGAACAAGCTTCAAACTCCTTCATAGCCATCCGATAATCCATTCCAAACTTCCCTTTACATTTTTAGCCTCAATATTCAGATTTAAACCTCCTTTTTTCTAACCATTTTTTAAGTTCTCCGGCAACATGATGGTATATCAGGTGATCGTCTTTCATTCAACTCTATGGATGGACTACTTAAGAACGCAAATCAAACACCTTCACAGAAGGTTACTAATCGTTCATCATTTGTGGACTAGGATGGTTTCTCCAGCTACCTCCGTATGGGCTAAAGCGGCAGGTTGTTCGCGCAGCTATATCCATTGGCCAGATCCAGGAATGACTGATCTGTTGATTTTGCTTCTACTTTTGCAAATGGAGAGCTTATCTTTACTAATTCAATCCTCAGTAATTAAAGTTATAATATACCATACAAACAGCAAACCAGCTTTCTGGAGTACACATGGCTGCTAATTACAAAGGCAGACACAGCATTGAGTAATCACTAATCAATACAAGAAAATTTTGAAACCAGAGACTACAAAATGCTCTTAAATAGGTTAAAACAAAAGACAAAATATATCGCAGTGATATCACTGCAAATATGCATATAATGATGGGAAGTCAATAAACATCTTCCCATGCACACAAATAGGTTCAATTAAGCTACTGGATGTGAACCTCCATTTGACCTCCACTTAAAACAAACACACTGGGTCTGGGATGGAAAACTTCCATTTCTTTCTGGGATGTTATAAATAATGTTCCACCTGCCTAATATATAAATTTATATTCCAATGGTACTTTCATTTAGAAGCACTGGCGTAAGTGCAGCTAACTTTTAATCCCTACTTTTACGGTCAAAATTATAAGAGCATGTTTTCAACATTTCATGTAAAACTCTGCCAATTGAGATAGGGATTTCAAAGCCAAAAAGGAGCATTACTTCATTCCGAAAACACATTCACCAAAACACCCCAAACACGTCCAAATATTCCCTAAGGCTGTGCTTCGTTGTATTTTGGATGTTTTTCGGATTGTGTTTAGGATTTTGAGAAAATGAAGTAACAATGATATTAAACACCATTTTCTCTCCAAAATGCATTTCCTCTTTCCCCAAAATGCTTCTGAAACAATCCTAATCATTACTTGCATACATTAATATATATAATATATATTTCTTTTTTATTATATTTTGGTACACATCTTTATACATATTAAAGTCATTACATTCATGGAAAATACATATACCTTCCAAGAACTACATAGTTCAAATATATATTATTATAAAAGCAACCAATTACAATATGAAATAATAATGTGACACTACTAACTCAACATTATTTTACCACATGTACTGTCTCCCCCAAAAGAATAACCAAACACAACTTCTTCTAGAATATAACAAATCAACCACTTCCAAAATAAAACCAAAGATACTACACATTGTCAATACATCTCCCCATGATATTTTTCCCAAGACACTACGAAGTACGAACCAAAACCAAACTCAGCCCAGGACTCTATAGGACACACAAAAGAGACTAAATCTTGTTTTTATTATGAACTTAATTAACAGATACTACTGAAAAAATTAGTATGTAATTCCGATTTTCTTGTGTTTATCATCTCCCCATCACACAAAATTACTGAACTAGCAGGCCACACGGATTGATAACTGCTGCTATGGTCATCAGCAAAAACGTTCTGCTACCACATAATACATAAATATAATCAAAGAGGAAAATAGAAAAAATGACACAGATGTAAACAATAATATTAATGTTTAGATAAGTCGCATTGAGAAGTAAATGTAGTTTTTGCAAGGGCTGTTTCATTTTCCACAAGGTCAAGGAGTTTATATTCATGCTAAAATAAAGTTTGTAAGCGTGGACGTTTATGCATACCAGCTCTAGAAGAAAATGAGAATCCTGAGAATATAACTCTTGTGAGAGACAGTGGAGAGCCCTGCCTAATCGAGCATGTTGCTTCTCCAACATTTTATTTTCAGTAGCTGAAAGACTTTGATCTAAACCAAATTCCTCTTGCCTGATAGATTCAATAACTCTGGCTGGGTCATTATCAATACGAATACTGAGTGTTGATAGACGTTCCGAATTTGCAGGCCGACCATCACCTGAAACTTTAGCTGAATCAGCCCCAACTGAAGAAGAGGGACGTCTGTCCAGTTCACCTTGCCCAATCACTGATCTTGTATTGAACTCAGAATTAGCCACATCTAAGCATGACGATCCAGGGGAAAATCCAGTCCTTGCAGAAGAACAAAAAGATTGGTAGTCACTAACCCATTCCATTAACCCAAGAGACATCCCCACTTCATGAAGCAGGAGACGCTGTTCTGTTTGTTTACATTCAGATAAGATAGCTGCAGGAACGTTGTTCACAAAAGATTGCAACCCAGCAATCAATACGTCTGCAGTGAAACTGCAAAATTCAATTGGAAGATAACTCAAACAATCAAGTATAAACCTTGCCATAACTGGAGCTGCTTTATTTAGTATACTCCTATTAGTGGGTAACTTGCTATGTAAATCATCGGACGTGCTTTTCCCAACTATAAGTTGATCTGAGGATGGATTCCCATGTACGAGCGGATTCTTATCATTTTGTAATTCCATCTCGAAGAAATTATTAATAATCACCTCAAAGCCTTGTCGTGCATGGCACTTTAGAAGCGATAGAGGAACATTCTGTTCACCACCATATAATGCAACCAAAGACAACAATTGCACTGCTGTTTCAAAGGAAGATCCTCGAATGAAAACTTTTAAGAATGAGTCCACAGTAGCTGCATGGTCTATACGGATTACCTTGCCATTCTTGGTTATCAAACACAGCAATTCTTTGGTGTTTACCTCCTTTAACAACCACTCCACAATCGAACCAAGAGAAGGACCAAATAAAATGTCCCAATGCAACCACAGGTTCAAATCAGTCATCATAGGGGCCTTAAGTAAGGCCTCAATAGCATCCTTGGTAGTAACAGCAGCAACCATTCCTTCTATTGTTGCTGTGTTATTATCACGTCCACTAATTTCTTCCACTTTTTTCTCGTCTTGAGCCGATGAATCACAAAAATAATTCAATCTTGATAATGGTGTAGAAAACAACACAGAATTTGAAGTTACACTGCATTCTTTTTCTCGTAAAATATCAGGACAGTTTGCCATAAGATCTCCGTTCACTAGTTTGAAGCATACTAAAGGAAACTGCCTTGCTAGCAACTCAGAAACTTTCCGCGTGTTTACAATTTCATTTTCCCGCAAGCTATTTAAAGCTTGCGATAGTAACACTTCCAACTGAATTGGCAGCAAGTGAGCCTCCAAAGAAACATTTTCTGATATGTTACCCAGAATACACTTTTGTAATGCTTGAGGCAAGAGGTGCGTATATTTCTCTAGAAACATGAAATATTCTCCATAACCAAGGGATTCAAACTTGTTAATGCAGTATTGTTCAATTAACCAATTCTCGCACTTGCAAAGCGTCCTTAAGAAACGTAATTTGTTTCCTGGAGAAGGATTTTTATAGCTCGAGATATCATCCTCCATATATCCAGAAAGTTTCTTCACAACATCTTCAGCTCTAACATCTATATAAATGAAACATATAGAAAAGAGTGAATAACAGCAGAAAAACTAACGGCCTTGAAATTGAAGGTTAAAGCAACAAAAAAATATCATCATTTTAGATTTAACCAAGCTTCTACGCTACCAAATATATTAATATAGATCCTGCGATAATGTATGAACTCAAAGAATCAGATGCTAATGATTAGAGGGGATTCACTATATCATGCTTTCTGGAGTTTATAAAAGATCAGATATCTATAGGATTAAGCAACAGTGTTACAGGTCATACATAGAGAAAACCCTATAACACAACAGAACATGCATTGACATCAGTCCTACTAAAGCTGAAGTATAACACAACAGAACATGCATTGACAACGTTACAAATGAAATTTTTCTTTCTAATGTAAGCTTTTCAAACTAGAATAGAAGTATAGCCGTCTATACGTCCTGCTGTTCAATTTAAATTTAGGTTGCACACAATCATTGCAATCAAGGATGGAATGTAAACATACAAAAATAACAAGCAACAAATCATTTAGACACTTTAAGTAAATTAGTGGGCTCTCCAAGCAAAATGGCTCACCATGTTTATGTGTAAGAATTTGCGGTGCTGAAACAGCAACATCCTTCTTAGCTGGTTCAACATCAATGCTTATGTAATCAGATGAACTCTCAGATGGTTTGTCGTCAATGCCTTTGTGGCTTAAAGTTTGGAGAGTGTCATACATATTATCCCACATTCCAAATTTAATACAAGTCACCTGTAACAGGCAGCTGCTAGTTAGTCAGAGGCATATTTAGAAAAGTGAACCTTCTATAAGCAGGATAAGGTGGTGCAGCATGCTAAAAACTAAGGGCCAGTTTGGTGCTTATCAAAACTTAACTTCCAAACAGATTTTTCATGTTTTTAGGAATGCTTTCCGAGAATGAAGAATATGTGGTGGGCCCAGCATAATAGTTATACATGGAACTTAAAACATGCATGTAAGTACATAGTACACCAATATTATTTGGTCCAGGTGATAGTTATTTCAGGTTTTGGACATCCAACGATTCAAAAAAATCAATTCCAACCTATTCTTTTTTTCCATCACATTTAATCATCCATCTCCTTTTCCTCTCAATATTCTACTCTCTCCTCTCAATCCCTCCCTGGTCAAGGATGGTGGGGGTGATGTTGGCCCAACTGCCCCCACCTCTACTGCGCCTGGTATACCACTGTACCAAATCCTTCCCTTGTCCTGTCTGTCTTTCTCTTAATTGGCCACAGTAGCTTCCAACAATAGACTTGGGAGAAAATTGATGTTTGTCAAATGGACTGGTAGGTATCAGGAGGGTAGAGTAGAGTTGGAGGAAGAGACTGGTGAGTGGGCAGAAGTGTGGATGGTGTGGAAAAGGGGAAGGAGGAAAGAGCAGTAGAGAAGAAGAGTGAATGGCCGCGGCAGCCAACAAGCAGGTGAAGAAAAAGAGGCAGAGGGGTGGTCATGGACGAAGTAAGAGGAGAAGAATAAGAAAAGGTGGACTAACAGCAGCTGTGAGGGTAAAGGGGGGGAGGAAGAAGGCAGATAGCCGCGACAGCTACAGGAAGAAGAGGAGGATAATTACATGTGACAATAGCGGCTTAGGTGGGGGAATGTCAGCTGCAGGAAGATAGAAAGACCAGGAAATTGGAGAAGGGCAAGGGGATGGTGGCGGCGGGAACGAGGGAGATCAGAGGAGAAAGAAGTAGGTGACAGGTAGCAGCTGGAAGAGAGGAAGATTGTCAGTTGTCCGCAGCAATTGACGGCCAGAAAAAAATTTAAGAAAAAAAAAACGAAAAAGAAGAGGAAGAAGAATGAGATGGCAGAGAAGGAGATTACGAGGGAGTGGATGGTAGGTGTGAGCGGACAATAAGTAAACGAAATGATCGATACTGCTACATTTTAACAAAGACGATAAGCAAAAACTATAAAAATGAAGTTCTGCTATGATCAAAGAAACTAAAAAACTACACCTGAAAAGATGGGGAATCTATTAGAAACCAAATCTAGAGGACTAGTACTCCACATATTTACTTTTCCCAGTGTGACCCTATTAACCAGTGTTTGCTTTGCCTTCTATTTTCTTATATAATTATAACATCATTATATGATTATATTGTGAAGCAGCGTCATGTAGGTTCATTTGTCCTATATTATCATTGTATCAATTGTTTAAAGTGCAATACCAATTATTCTTAATACATTTTTAACTTCAAGAAAAGAAAAGGCAAATTCCATATTAAGGAGCTCAGGGGCATACTATAATAGGATGAGCATTCCCTCAATCATAAGACAAAAGAATATTGTGGTCTGACGGAAAATAAATATAGATCATTAAATCATGTAGAAGTCCACACTGCATTGAGTCAAAAAGGTTTCTACTTTCTAAAGTTTCCTGAACTTGGATTTATGTACCCAATTAGAGCTAAATACAACAATATATATACCCATGTGATGTGAGATTCTCTTCGAGAATATCCGGAGTTGATACCTATATGATCTTTATATTCTGAAACAAATTACTATTTACTAACACTAAAGACATCGCATGTGAAGATCCTAAACCATCTGAGAATTATCAGTTATATTAAAGATTATAATCCAAGGGAAATTTAAGGATAAGAACAAGTTTCTTCAGTCCACTGTCTCCTCTATTTTCAATCTCCCACTTTAACAATTTCATCTGTTGAATTATAAGAGTGTTTGTCAATAACCAGTTTAAAGACTAAGCACAATAGCCAGAGGTATATCCATTGCTCTCAAATGAGTTAACGAAGTCCTCCTTCTCAAATGAGTTTCACCTCTGATACATATTTCAACAACAACAACAAACTAAGCCTTAATCCCACTAGGTGGGGTCGGCTATACGGATCATATCGCGCCATTGTTTACGGTCATAAGCCATATTTTCATTTATTTCTAGGTATAACATGTCTTGTTTAATAGCTTCTTTCCAAGTCTTTATAGGCCTACATCTGCCTCTTTTGATTTGTGTGAGTGATTCCCTATCTTCTAAACGTCGCACAGGTACATCTAAAGGTCTCCTATGAATAGGGGTGGCAGTTCCTGACACGACACGATAGCACGACACGAAAACGACACGAAAATAGCGGGTTAGTGTTTAGCCTTATCGTGTTCGTGTCCTTATCGTCGACACGATAACGACCACGAAAATTTCGTGTCGTGTTCGTGTTTTATCGTGCTTACGACGATAGTGACACGAACACGTTAGTGACACGATAATGACCACGACACGAACATGATAATGACACGTTGACATGTTAGCGACACGATAATAACACGGACGAGCACGATAAGGGCGCGATAATGACACATTTACGGTTAGTGACCACGATAATGACACGATAACCTCGATATTTTGTATATTTATGTCGTGTATTTTCGTGTAAAATCGTGTCATATCGTGTAATTTGCTATCGTGTATTAACGTGTAAATCGATTTCTTTTTATTTTTGACTTATCGTGTCACTATCGTGTCGTGGTCGCGGAAACACGAAAATTTTCGTGTTCGTAATAGTCGCGTGTCGGGAGAGATCCTTATCGTGTCGTGTTCGTGTTTGCCCTTATTGTGTCGTGTCGTTATCGTGTCGACACGAAACACGCATTACACGATAACACGATTTGACACCCCGCCTATGAACATGTCCAAACCATCTTAGTCGTGTTTCTCTAATTTTCTCATCTATTGGTCTTTACTCCCACTTTGTTTCTAATGTGTTCATTCCTTATTCTATCTAATCTAGTGTGTCCGCACATCCATCTTAACATTCTCATCTCTCGCTACCCTCATTTTTTGTTCGTGTTCATATTTAGTCGCCCAACATTACGCTCCATAAAGCGTTGCGGCCTTATGGCCGTTTTATAAAATTTTGCTTTCAATTTTAATGGTATTTTACGGTCACAAAGGATAGAAGATGCACTCCTCCATTTATTCCAACACGCATGGATCTATGTGTGGCATCTTTATTGATTTCTCCGTTCTCTTCAATTATAGATCCTAAGTATTTAAAACTCTTTTGTTATACTCACTTCATGTCCATCAATTTTAACCTTCGTCTCATTGTTCTGTTGTTTTTACTAAAGTGGCATTCCATGTATTCATTTTAGCTCTACTTATAGTAAAACCTTTTTGATCCGAGTGCTTCTCTCCAAACTTCCAATTTTGCATTTACTCCTTCCCTTGTTTCATCAATTAAAACTATATCGTCCGCAAATAGCATACATTGGGGGTGGATTTTTGTAAGTGTTTAGTGATTTCATCAATAATTAGGATAAAAGGTAAGGGCTTAGAGCGGATCCCTAATGCAAACCTATAGTGTTTGGGAATTCACTAGATATTCTGTTGGTGTCTCGATACATGTTATATCATCATACATATCTTTTATGGCATCTATATAAGCTATTTTTACTCCTCTTTTTTTCCAATACGCGCCACATTATATCCCGGTTGACTCTTATCGTGTGCCTTTTCAAGTTCAATAAAAATCATATGTAAATCTTGTTCTCTCTCGTTATATTGTTCACATAATCGTCTAATTAAGTGTATAGCTTCAATTGTGGACCTTCCGGCATGAAGCCAAATTGATTATCTAATATACTAGTTTCATTTCTTTATCTCTTTCCCATAGTTTCATTGTATGACTTATTAATTTAATTCCCGTAATTTGCACAATTTTGTATATCCCCTTTGTTTTTATATAAAGGTATCAATATACTTTTTCTCCATTCATTAGGCATTTTCTTAGTTTTTAGGATAACATTAAATAATTTAGTAAGCCATGCAATTCCAACTCCACCTAGACATTTCCATGCATCAATTGGTATATCATCAGGCGATTGCTTTGCGATTTTCATTTTGTTTAGTTTTGTTTAGTGCACTTTTCTGTTTTCATGAAGTTGAATCCTACGATAAAAGGTACGGTTTCTATTCGATTTGATTGGCTAGTTCCCTAATGTGACTTCATTCCTCTTGGTTCGTTAAAAAGATTATTGAAATACCTCTTCCATCGATCTTTTATGTCCTCGTCTTTCACTAAAATATTATCGTTCTCATCTTTTATGCATTTAATTTGGGTTAGATCTCTTGTTTGTTTTTCTCTAAATTTTGTTATTTTATATATATCTTTCTCTCCTTCCTTAGTATCTAGTTTTTATAGAAATCTTCATACGCTTGGTTTTTGCTTCATATATTACTCTTACTTCTTTTTTTGGCGTCTTTATATCTTTTAAGATTGTCTTCGTTTTTTACGAGAATATAATACTTTATAACTAGTTCGTTTTTTTCTTTACCTTCTCTTGGATGTCTTGATTCCACCACCATGACTCTTTATTCCATTTATTACCATTTGACACCCTAATATTTCTTTTGCGATCTTTTTCATTTGAGTAGTTACATAGTTCCATGTATCATCGGTTTGTCTTCCACTTTCCAAAGCCGATGATACATGGAACTATGTAACTACTCAAATGAAAAAGATCGCAAAAAGAAACATTAAAGTGTCAAATGGTAATAAATGGAATAAAGAGTCATGGTGTGTGGGAATCAAGACATCAAGAGAAGGTAAAGGAAAACGAACTAGTTATAAAGTATTATATTCCTATAAAAACGAAGAAAATCTTAAAGGGATAATTACAAAAACACCCCTGAGGTTTGGGCTAATTACACAAAAACTCAGAGATGTTTCAAAATTACAAAAACATCCCTCAAGTTTTATTTTGTCATAAATTAAGGGGTTAAATGTAATATTTTTATAGATGTCAATGGGGTTTTTGAAATGTTTTTTTACTTCTAAAGGGGAAAATGTAAGACGAAATCAAACCTCAATGGGGTTTTTGTAATTTTCAAAAATTATTGGGTTTTTGTAATTAGCCTGAACCTCAGGGGCTTTTTTGTAATTATCCCTATTATTTATCCTTAAGAATAGAGCCTAGACATAATACTGACTTTTCATTCTCTTTTTTATTTTATTCTGGTTATTCTCACCTAGGCAGCAATTCTATTAAGTCAATTATGAGTCGCTAAGACTACCAACAAAGGCTTATCCCACCTTCAAAATCATGTTGCAAAAGTGAGCTTATACACACTTCCGATCAATGATAACAGAACCACTATGTTTACTTGGACATATCACCTAATGAAACATGATGGTACAAACACAATTACTTTAGCAAACAAAGAAAGGGTCCAATTAAAAATCTGTAACTACATTCAGGAAGAACAATGAATTGCTTAATGAACCAAAGCACACTCAATAGATATAACAAAAAAATAGTTAAAAACCAAACATCTTAGGCAGTGAAACTTAAACAACCATATATACTCACAGCAGCATAGAGCAATCCAACAAACGGGTACGAAGTAAACATTTCTTTCACTTTCCTCTTTTTCCTTGTATTGTAAAACTGAAGCATCCTCTCAAGCACCTAATGCAAGAATAAGTTAGAATTGGGGTTTGAAATTTTACATTGCAAAAGGAAAACATCAAGGGGATGAGACCAAAAAAAGGGGAAAAAATAAGAAAACAAAAAAGAAGAGAGAAGAGAGAGAGAGAGAGAGAGAGTAAAAGAAAAACAAAGAAGAAAAGTAGGAATTTCCAAGGAAGATTAAGAGTTTGCCCACATGGTCTGCTCACTACTAGCAGAGCACGATATAACTTCATTTTCTTCATATAACTTATCAGTGCCATATTTCAAAACCCAAAACCAATTATGACACTCTATGTAACTTTTATCTCCAGAAAATAATAACAAAGCATATACTGAATTTAACTTGAAAGCCAAAAAATTCTCAGATTTCCCATCAATGTTATCAGACTTACCAAACCCATGAACTGAACAACTCTCCTGATACGAGAAAAGAATAGAACAAGACACCTAAAATTTCCTCGTGGCATTATTCAGAAAATTTATAGATGCTAATCAAGAGCAAGATATCCCTAGCAAAAGTAATATCTCACACAGGTATTCTCTCACTATATAAATTAAGTTCCACGTTTCTATCAAAAAATCATCGTGCAAAATGCCAAAATGAACAGAGATTAAAGTTAGGAAGAACTAAATCTTTAATATATAATCTATGTCCGCAAACATAAATGAATCATACATAATAATCTCTCAGTCCTAAGATTTTAGTCCATCTTGACTAGGCAAGGAATTTCAAACTTTCAATAGAGCTGAAAATGTTAAGAATTTTGCAATATTGCACCTAAAGTAGTGGTTGTGGTTGAGAGTGAATGGTCAGATCATGATTTTTAATCATGAGGGTATTTTTGGGGGAAAAGTTGGAGCTTTATTTTGGACAGCTCGAAAACGAAGTAGGAGCAATAAATTTGGAAAACCTAAAGCTCAAAATGAATATATAACTAGGGATGGAAAGCCAATAAATCAGACCCTGACTGACCATCTAATGGTTCCCAGGTAATTGATGCTCTCTCAGAAGTTTAAACGGAAAAAGTGATACCCACCATCACTAATTCCAACCAAATGCATGATGAAAAGCCAACAGAAGTTAAAAGAACATGCATATGCGTCTCTGTTGAACTGTCCATAGCTATGCCCAAATCAAGATACTACCTCAACTGCATTGTTCAGTCGGCATGCCTCCTTCCAAGTTGTAACAAACATCCTTAATGATTCAGTGGAAAGGGAATGACCACCTGTACTCTGATTACCAGAGCCCTTATTCTTGAGATCTTCATCAAACTTGTCCCTTTTTCGCACCTTGGGAGGCAAAGAAGTACTGGAACTCATGTTCTCATATCTTCTCTTTCTTTGGGGAAGCTCGTTATCAGCATTGCACCTTATACCACCACCAGGCGTGCAAGAATTAGATTCTACTTCACTTTTCAACCCCAGCCTTGTCATTTCTTCAGTTGCCGAGGGTAAGGGCAGCTATTGGCACGGTCTGATCTACCATTTTGCAGTGACAAACTGCAGTTACTCTCTGTGTTCTTCTCATCCTGATTATCTTCATATTCATTAGCTTCACTATCATCATCATCTGAACTTGATGACATGAATCTTATGTGTTTGCCACAAAATTCCGTATTTTCCGAGGAGAACGACTTCAAACGCTGAGATATTGCAGTAAAATGGTCGTCCATTTCTTTTTTCTGTGCAGAAAAAAGCGGCCGCTTACGGCTGCTTTTAACAGATCTCGTTCTCATTTTCTCGTAACATTTTTCTAGTACTTTATCTTCTGATTGCCTCACCTGTTTTATACGTTTAATATATAATCTGAACACAAGAAGTAAAACTGATTCAGAAAATAACAAATAAGTTGATACCTACAGCAATTAGACTATTTTCCATAAATACTGAAGGTGGATAAGAAAAATAGTATTTCATAGATGACCAACCCAGAAGGACGAATAACTATGTTATGCTATTTATCACATGCAATAGATTCACAAGTTTTAAAAAACTTCCATTCAATCATTCAGAACATGCCTCTTAACATGACTACATTATGTTGTCATATATGCCACCAGAGAAGTGTGGCTGCAGAAGACAAGACTTAAAATGTGGTAACACTATAGTATGACCCCATATCAGTAACACTACTATTTATCATTGGATTGGCTCAAAAGTTTTACATGTGAATTGAACTACTTGCGACAAGTTCAGGCCATTGGAAATTACAAATGATTTGTATTTGACTATTTCACTAAATTAACTGCATGGTTAATTTACCCAAACCCAAGAAAAGCCTAGCCCAAAACATTACCAACTCTATTATGCCTCTTATACAAGTTGTGTCTCTCTCTGAATTTTGGTAACTTGTAATGATAACAATTGGGCACGAAAATACTAGACTATCTCTGGGGCCTTGACACCCCCAGCCCCCAAACAGATATCATGAGTAGCACACAACGTCATCTTTCAGAAGCATACTGCCCCAAAGGCGTATTCTCATTCCACAAAGAGCAAAAAAAGAGTAATGCCATCTGAATTCAGCAGCAAAAAATACAGAACAACTAAATTAATATAATAATAATGCACAAGGAAGTTCAAAAAATCATCTAGCCAAATCTTAAAAGTGTCCTTATAATTACATAGCATACCTAGTAAAAATGCTTTAACATCACATAAACAGTAAGATTTTGAACCAGGAAAGAAGACAACATACCCAAAGTTTTGGATACGCACACAAAGCTTTTCCCTGCCACAGACAGATTGCTTCTCAGCAATGAAATCCAAAAAGGTATCAACTTTTATTTCTTTCTTTTTGCGACTATCAATAAACTCACAAAGGAAAGAAATTATCTCCTCAGTTTTGATTCTGTACACTTCTGTCACATCAGAATTCACAGAAAAATAATGCACAACAAGTGGGTGTCGTGATAAGGGACCCAGTTCCAGCTCTTCAAACCATTCAATGCCTCGCTCTCGCAGATTGCCACTTCCAAATCATACAACGAAGTAATGCTTCTAACCGCAACAAAGCAGTGGATGAACGCATTGATCTTTAAGGAAATAATGAAAAGACAAACAAAATCAAATTATGAGTTCCATACGTACTAAAATATAAAACTAAATAAATGCCAATTTCTGCATAGGGAGCATTTGAAAAACCACAATCTTCTATACTCTTTGTGCTTGCTGCAATGATAACGAAAAGGATTTAGCTCAAATTCAGTAGTGAACAACGGTTTGCAGTTAGTAAGCTCATTGGTTCAAAACTAACGTTTTGATGCTCGCGTGCACCTATATGCAACCTTTTCCTAAGTAAAACGAGAAATTGGCAATTTGATCATCACTGGAAGGCTCAATATCAATAACTTACCATTTTTTAAACACTCTATCTAGCAAGAAACAAAAGGCTGCCAAAATTTGGTTTTAGCACTGTGTAGCATCTTCTTTGACCAATCATATAAAGACAAATTAACAGTTAAACAGGAATTGTACAAAAGTTATTGCATAACATGTAATCCCATGGTATAAGGATGACTCACCAGATAAGCAAAGTAGCAAACAATCAAATCGTGAAACTTCTCATTTCTATTTTTCATGAAGTAACAGCCACTACTAACTCAAAAATCCAAAAGAATGTCATCAAGGTTTAATATATCTCCAGATACGAAATGGTTCCTTTTACACATTGATTCTTCCAATAACAGGGACTTCATATTTTCATAAATATCCCATCTAAAATATTCAAAATAACGAAATAAAATACCAACAGCTGAATAACTCCAACAAAAGCTTAATTTGCACACCTTCCCTTCGACAGCCAGTAGGCGATTCAATGAAGGCACTTGCTGCACTTGAAACCCCAAACTCTCCCAAGACTCCGCTTTCACCTTCAACAAAGCCGCCTGTGAAACTTTCCACAAGGAAACATTCTCCTTCGACTTCAAGAGGTCTCTCCGAGCCTTCATAGCCGCCTTATCAACTTTTTCAACCATCTCGTTTTGCACCTTAACGTGCTGTTGCGGAAATTGAGTGTTATTACTACCATTAGTGCTAGGTGTTTGCAAATTATTGTTGTCGGGGTTCCGCTGAAAAGGGAAACTAAAGCTAGGAAGCTGTTGCTGAACCTGGGGAAAATTGTTAGGGTTTTGGAGAAAGGGATTCAGGTGAGGCAAGAAAGTGGGGTTTTGTTGGGGGAAGAAGAAATTGGGGTTTGTGAAGATATTAGGGTTCAGGTGAATTTGCTGCTGTTGTGGCGGTTGCGCTACCCCGCGACCACCACCACCGCCGCCAGGGCGGAAGGCAGGTGGCTGTCCGTACATTGGAGAGAGAAAAAGAGGTTTTAAGATGATGGCGGGGAGGCGGGACCAAATTTATATATTTATAGTGTATGAGAAAGTGGTGAAATTACGATTTAGTCCAAAAAGGAGTTGCTTGCTTGGGATTGGCCGAGTATGCATTTAGGGGTGGGAGCTAGTGTTGAGTTACTTTGGTCTTGTACGAATGTATTTTCAAATCCAATTTTCAGTTTTTAGAGTTGCTCTATTGATTTTGGATGAGAATTGAGAATATGTTTGGTTTATTCATTCGAATTTTATCTTGTGACAATGAAAATATGTTCCATTCTAGTTTTGAAGTGTATTTTTGACATATAATTGCGTGATTGTAGTGAAAAGTTGTTTGGTTATGATTTACGAAGTGTGTGTTTTCACATATATTTGTGTGATTTTAGTTAGGATGATAATTCTTGACATGACACGAAACGATATGAAAATAGTGGATCGGCGTTTAGCCTTATCGTGTTCGTGTGTCCTAATCGTGCAAACACAATAAGGACATGAAAATTTCGTGTTGTGATCGTGTTTACACAATAAGGACACGAATATGATAATGACACGATAGCAACACGATAATGACACGACATGAACACGATAATGACACGTTTACATATTAGTGACACGATAACATGATATTTTTGTATGTTTGTATCATGTAATATCGTGTAATTTGTTATCGTGTGTTAACGTGTAAATCATTTTCTTTCTTTTTTGACTAGTTGTGTCGTGTCAAGACGGAAATTTTCTTGTTCGTTTCATGTCGGAGCAAAATCCTTGTGTGTCGTGTCGTGTTCGTGTTTGCCCTTATCGTGTCGCATGAACTACGGACGATTACACGATTTGCCACCTTTAATTGTGGTGAAGAGTTATTTGGTTGTATTTCCAAAAGAATATTTCGATGACAAATGTGAAAACCGAAAATGACTATTGAATCGATAACTTCCTAAACAAACATAAATGTATTTTTCGAGAGTTGGAAAATAAAAAATGGCTTTTCAAAACATAGCCATACATGACCTTCAGGTATTGATTTTGGGGTTTTGGATAGAAAAGTGGATTTATTTTATTTGAGAGTTTTGGGCTTGGTTATTTTCATTTCTATTTTTCAAAATGAGATTTTATTGATTTTCGGGTGAAATATGAAAATATATTTTGTTAATAGTAGGAAAAGTATATATATATTTTGAAATTAAATTATGTTTGATTGAGTATTTTCTAGTATTTTTTTGTACGTAAAAAAACATGATAGAAGTGAAAATTTGTCTTAATGTGTTTTTAAAGTATATTTTCTAAATATTAAATAAGTTAAAAATGTTTTTTGGGCACGATGGTGCCTTTTACGCATTTTGTATCAAGGTTTGATATTCAACTTATTTTTATGTTAATTAAAGATAATCGACTTGACAAAAACACGATCGGCGCTCGATGTGCAACAAACAAACATTTGCAATGGCTTTCAAGTGACCACACAATTGTCATCCAACCTTCTAAGAAATGGCAATTGAACCACACCTTACAAGTTTTTGTCGACATGCAAGCGAATTGGCATCATCCACCATCACCAACCCCATCCATATGTCGCAAGGTCTTCTTTGTCGTACGAAACTAGTCCAGACCCCTTGTAAATATACATTAACCGAGTTGTCACTACAACATATTAGGAAATTATTTTTTAGGAGACACATCTAAACTCATCTCAACTAGTTTTATTTTCGCGACACTATATTTATCTTTGTCTCAAACAAAGTACAATATTCCCACCTCTTCATCTCTATTTCGACAGTTTTTTGTGTGACAAAAAAGTAATAAATAAAAATGATTTTCCCAAGGGTCACGATTTTCCTATCGAAACTTTAATCACCTTAGGTTGTTAGGGCTGCATGGGTCACAAACACGCCACATCGATTTAAGTTCATGGATTATGTTAATCGATGGGTCCAATTAAGGATCATCCTTCAATTTTATTATTATTTCTATTTTTCGTGTGTTTCTTAATAATTTTCTAGTAACTTTATTTTAACTAATTAAAATATTTAATTATATAAATTGTTAATTATCTATTATGTTTTTTAATGTTATAATGAACCGTTGTATAATTATTATATATTTTAAGTTTTCTATCACATTTATTAATTATTTTATATCTACAACAGAGTGTGATTATTATCATTGTATGACTATATATGTTAATTATCTTTTGCAATTTTTTTATTATTAGTTGTCTATACTATATTGTTATTATGTATTAATTTATAAGTAATTATATATATTAGTTATCTAGTACTTTTCTTGATTTTGATGTATCTAGGCTAGAATGTTATATCAATGTATAATTAATTATATATTGTCGAGGATATTACGTATCTATACTAGATTGTTTGCATGTATCACATATAACTATTAATGTCAAATACCTATACATTTTTTTGAGTATTAAATATTTAGACTATATTGTTATTGTATATGAATGTATAATTATATATGTTAATTATATCATGTATTAACATTAAATTGCTATTATGTATCAATATACTATACATGTTAATTATCTATTAGCTTTCTCAATTATTATGCATCTACACTAATGTTAGGGTTTATGCATAGACTAACTTTAGGGTATATACATTATTATTTCACGTAAACTTATATTTCGTTTTGCAAATCCCTTAATTTAGAATATCAACTTTTATTTATTTATTTATTATTATTATTATTTATCGGACTAACTTTAGTTTACATAATATAATAAATATATTCTTCAGGGGGTATTTACACATATATCACACTTCATTTGGATTATGGGACATCCGTTCTTCCTATGGATGATCTTAGTCTCGGAAGAGGAGGGACAACCATTGCTTATAATTTCCTTGTGGAACTGTGCGTTTAGATAACCATTCTTTGTTGTTTTGTGGGGAATACATTGGACTCGCGTAGCATTGAAGATTTCAATGGCCACCATTAACGATTTGTCCATTTTACTATATAATTTGGAGTTGCAAGGTCGGTTTGAATAAAAGAAAATTTAGAAAACAAATCGGCCATTACTCAATTATTTGATCTCGAGATGGTGATTGTTTGGTTCGACTTTTCTCGGTTAATTTTCTTGTTATTTAAAACTACAGGGTGGTTCTACGAAATATCATATGCGTTCAAGATGGCTACAAATTTTCACAAATGAGCGATATCGTCGTGATATTGTAAGTAATATGTTAAACATTGAAACTTTTAAATATACACTAGAAGTTGGTCTTATTTTATTTTTATGATAGTTTGTTTTCTTTTTGCCATTTCATTGTGCCTTTTTGTACATTGTCGAAGTTTTATGGATGTTGTTGAGGTTACATAAGCAACTTCTTTAAGCTATTTGTGTATCAATTAGGTGCTAGCATAAAGCTTCTTGTACTTCCTTTTATTTAAGTTCATGAATAGTTTGCAAAATGGGTGGTATTATCGTTTTTGAGCCTGGATGCAAAACCTTAACTTATACCATGTAGTATTTTAGTAATATTATCACATGCTTTAGAATTGCATGATTCAAGATCTTTGACTATTTTAATTGAAATGCATACTAATTTTGGTAGAATTTGGCATTATAAACAGTGGTTCTTCTTAGATGTTTTTATTTTTATGTTTTGACTTTCGTACTATGATAGCTATGTGGATTGGATACAGCAACCTTTGCGCTATGATTGAGAATGATCTTATATAATTATAATTATCATCTCCCTATCGATTTCTTATGCGAGTTTGATAGATAATATAGTCTAGTGTTGGTCCGCCTCGCACCGACCGGCGTAATCGAATATGGCTATTTTTATAATTATCTTATAGATTTCTTGGGACTGTTAATTATCTATTTCAAGAAAATTTGATCCGAACTATGTTTGAGTGTGAACTTTTGGATTTGTTCACCGATGTGTTGGATGCAACTATGAATTTATGTTCTTTCAAGTCGACTTCTATTAATATTTTTGGTCTTTCAAGTTGAGTTCTATTTCTTATTTGTACATGTTGTTGATATGATCAATGCCCTCCATTGAAGTACAAAAATTTGGCCCATAATTATTTGTGAGTCCCCCTGTCTCCATACGTTGGCAATCTCACTCGGTGCGATCTTGTAAGATTGTCTTACTTGTCATTTTGGGTCTATTGTTGGTAATTTCAAACAACATCGATGATTGTTACAACATCTATGACAAGGGCTTATTTACTACTCAATCTACTATAAGTGATATGTATAAGCCTAAGAAAGATATGGATGATGAGATGTATAATTGTACGGATAAGCAACCGAGAAGATGAGCAAAAGCGATCGCTTTAAGCCTTTGTTGGGGTGTTTGAGGGTACAACCGAGAGGTCCGGTCTTAGAGAAAGGCTGTTGAGTTTGAGAAAGACGAGAAAACTAAAGACGATATATTTGGTTTGGATAAGTTCTTGACGGGTTTGAAGACATGTAAGAAATGCAATTGATACGGTTGGGAGTGGATCGGTGAGAGAGATGGCTTCGAGTTATCGGGTTAGATTTGGAATGTTTCTATAAAATATTGCGGTTTTTGAGTTTGCATTTGCTTCCATTTTTTAGCTCTTAATGTACAAATATATGTTATTTGATTTTTTTAGCTTAGTTTTGAAGTGAGAGTTGGATTCTAAATTTCATTGTCACTTGGAATTAGTTTTTATCTTTTCGGTGTGATTTAATATGTTGGTCAATGAAAAAAGTGCGTGCCACCAATCCTTGCCATCTCGACGGGTAACTTCCATCCTAACACCCAATAGTATCCCACTAAATGATACTTTTACCTATTGGCCCATAATTTTTAGGAATACCAAATACTAAATTACAAAGAACCATAGAGCCATGTGAACTCCTTTTTTTATGCAGCTACTCAACAACGCATGTTTTGGAAAGTATGCATATGATAATATTCCCTTCATTTTGAGCTCTCAGTCAAAAATGCGCCATAAAATAGAAGGGATAGAAACAGAAAGGTATTATGTTATTGCTTTATGCATTGTTCTTTTTTTGCAGAGGAATTTGAATAGTTAATAAATTGGTGAATATTTGAATTTCTAACTATCTGTTCTGTGCACATCATTAAATCTCTACTCAGTCTCCATTTTATTTCATGACATTTTCTATTTGCATCATTTACAGTTGTTTCACCATGTACACTGATACACTAATGAAATCTAGAGCTAAATAGAATCTAAGTCTTGATTTATGAAAGTGTCAACTTTTTCAACAACACCTAATCTTGAGAAGAAATATAACCTGTCTATCGTGAATGCACTATGAAGATTGAACACATTTCTATCAACTCTTCCTCTCGATCATTTGCAATAAGTTTTTATTTTTATTTCTTTTAAATTTATCTTCCCAAACGTTTCTTTTGCTTGAGATGGTAGAAATATAGAACAGTTCTTTTTTTCTGCTGGTTATCTGATTGTTGTCTTGACTAAAAATACGCAAGTGATCTTTTGATAGTTTATCATCTATAATTAGCTTTATCGTACTAAGAATTGCTTCCCATCTTTTCAGGTTGTTTTACCGGAGTAGTCGAAGGATGTTTACGTATCTGTACCAAAGAAGGTCGAAGAATGTTTCGGGATGTGTCTGTTCAATTTCCACTAGCACTCAATGAATTTTGGTTAAAAACTTTACTAGTAAGGATTTGCAATGTAAGTTGACAAATTGGAAACTATGAGGATGTTGCAACATTAAGGCCTTTAAGTACTCTTTTTGTATAGCTACATTTTGGTCTTTACGTATATTTGTTGTGCACATTTTGAATGGATGATTTAATGCTAGCTATATTTGTTAATTTTGATTGTAATTAATTGTTGGTTGATTTAGATTGGTGAATATTGGTACTATTGTCGTTAATTAGAGGGGTGAAAAAACGCCAAATGAAATTAGTAACAAAAACATCGGTTATAAAGTGATGTATTATGATGTCATGACAACATGATTATTCAAATATAAACATTGGTTTTTCACCGATGTTGTTTCACTTATTTACATCATTGAAAACCGATGTTGAAAACCTCCCCTTTAACAACGGGGGTTTCAACATCGGCTATTTTCTTCATTAGACATCGGTTAAAAACCGATGTGTACACATAAATATTAATATTATCCACACATAATCATTTCCACGTGTCAACTATCTAAAGACCTACATGTCATCATCCACGCCATCATCCACATCATCATTATACACTATGTTAAACATATTACCTACACATAATATACATATTTATTGACACATATATGTGTAGGTAAAGGATTAAGATTTCCACACATAAATAATTGTGTCGCTAAAAGTTTTTTTCTACATAAATATAGCGATACTTGTTGACATTTGCATAATGTGTGAGTAAAACATGTTACCCACACATAGACAGGTTTTTACCCACACATTTATGTGTGGGTAAAACTCCAATTTCTTGTAGTGTCAGTTTCTTGTTTAAACCTTTATTTGTGAATGAAGCTTTTATTAGTCATTAATTTTTTCATGTCGGTTCCATTTTTGGATGTGTTAAAATACACATGTATGGACAAAAATCCATCTCATAACTTAGCCACTAATCTTTCCCTTATATTTGTTGTTTGTTTCGTTTTGCAGAATAATGGTACGCACCAGAAACCAAGTTGTCAAAAACAACATGATTGGAGCTGGTTGGACAGAACGGGAAGAAGAACACTGCTACAGGATATTTTTTCGATTATGCCAGTCACAGGCAAACATAGGAAACCCTTATATTTTCAATGAGATTTTCCCTCAACTGACACGCGAACTAGGAAAGACATGTGGGAAGGACTTCAAGCTATATAACATCAAAGAACGGATTCAAATGCTCAAGATTCATTTCCAGGATTTTATGTGAATTCTAAGGATCCGTCAGGGGGTTGAGTACGACCAGTTTCAACAAATCGATAATCACACACGAGTATTATCAATACATTGGAGTTGTAAGAAATTTGAGTTTGTATATCTCTTGATTCGGATTTTATAAAATCAATCATAATATTTAATTATTCACTATATTCCTATCATATGAATGCAGAAGAGCAACATCAATCACTTCTACGTAAACTTCGGCTTCCCCACTATAGTGAATTTATGTTTTTAAAATTAGGAAAACTTCCACCATTGACTTTGATGGAGTGCATGACTACACAAGAGATAACCCACTAGAAATTGACAGGACATCCCCGATGACGAAACAAATAATAATATGGAGGATGTTGCATGATTCATATTGAGAGGATACCGGAATGGGAATTTCTGGGTTTGCCAGCACCAAATGGAAGTGACCATGATGCGGATTGAGGTCCATATGTGGACAACAATTGATGATATGGTGTTGATATGAATGAGTTCGTATGTATGTATAAGAACCAATATAATACGTGGGTTATGTAAATCATTAAGTAAGATGTTAGGATTATGTTGGTAACTATTTCTATTAAACAAATGTCAATTACTACAACTTGATGGTTTTTAACTTTTTAAGTAGTTTTTATTTTTTATTTGTAATTGGGAATTTGTCCGAATTTTCAAGGATTTTAATGGACAATTCTCAGTTTAATGTGTGTTCGACTTGGCTGATTAATTTTTTAGAAGAAATGAGCATATTAGTACATGAACTTTAATATGAAGACATTTGTACATATTTAAAAAAACATAAACATTGACACATCTTTAAAATGTCATACAAACTAGTACAACTTCAATACATATATAAATAAACTATGGAATACATAATATCGACATTAATACAACTTGAAAATATACTAAAAATATAATTAGGACACATGATAACTTAACGAAAAACATTAACTAAAGTGGGAATTCATAATTGTTGTTAAGGTAAGTTGAATTTGTCGTGAAAAATTAACCCTTTATATTTTCGACCCTCTTGACATTAGGATGGCTTGCAAGAAGAACCATTGGTTTCAATCTTTGTTAAAAGGAGAAGGCATTGATGGGCGGGGAGGGCGTGTCCTAAAAATCGGACGACGATAAAAAGATGGATCGGGGTAATCTTTGGTTCTAGTTGACTTCACATATTAGTTAGTGGAGCTTTCGGATGTCGATGAATTTTGAGGCCCACATTGTGCCAAGTAGTTCCAAAAAGATTAACCTTGGGAGGGCCAAAAAGACAATATATTTACTTAATTCCAACATGAATCTGTTTTAGGCAACCCCTCTATATTACCAATGTCTTGACTTCATCGTGAAAGGATATTTCAATAACTTCCACGTCATTAGGAATGGACTTGACATGCATAGAATAGAACAATTGTTTCAATTGTGGCCAATCTGGATTGCCCACTTCCTGATAGGCAAGCTCGAACTCATCTTTTTGTAAGCAAAAAAAGAAAAAAATCAAATTACAATTTTCTCAAATTATAGAAGTCATATATGTTGTGTTTCAATAACTTACATATTTACCAAAAAAAAAAATGAAAATTGAAACAAAAAAAAAAAGAACCTTAAATGTTTAATCCCAAACAAAGTCCGGTGTTGTATTTGTATTTGTTGTCTCGTCGAATCTAACTTAGTGCTTTATTTTTATCCAACATAATGTTCAGTATCTCTTTTCCAAGATATGAAGCCTTCGTTGGATATGTTGTTAATCAAATGATTTCTCCATTGCTTTTGTTAAGCATTGCTTGCTTGGGCTACAAGAAGTGCATGGGCATTAGATCGTGAGCTTGAAATTACCAAGCATTTATTGGTCAAGCAAAATCGATATGAACAACTTATCGCCTTTTTCCATCCATTCCAAATTGCAAATGTAGTCCGCTTGAATGACCGAATATCTTGGAGCCATAGTTCATCGCGCATATCTTTTGTGTTTTCTTTGCTAAGTAAGAATTTATTCAAGCCTTAAATGTCCGATGCTTTCAAAGTTGTGCGACACTCAATTATGACTTGTTATCTATTTATAGGCATGTTCACTTAAATCGGTTAATAGATATCCGATTGAGGATACAAAACGTGATGGGTTTATTGTGATTTTTATCACTACTTAAAATCAATAAACAAATGATTTCCATTATAGAACTTAAAGCAACTATATCGGATAATATCTAAAAATGGAATGAGTTGTTTTATCAAATAGATCGATTTGATGCCAAGGAAAGAAAATGGACAACACATATTATAAGGTAGAAGATCCACATAAGTGGTAAATATAGAATATTTTGAGTCGAGACAATCTTATATGTTAGCAGGTTGTGCAAGTTTTTAAATCAACCACTAAAATATTGTAAAATATGTGATATAAAAAAATGACATTATGAGTCATCTTTAGCATCGATTATGCATGGCATTATGGCAACATGATATAACAAAATATTCGCTTGAACTTATATCTCAAAGATAATGTAACATTTTTGCATATAAATGTGCATGAAAAGTAAAATGCACGTACAAGTATCAAATAAATGGGATTCTAAAAGAACTTGCAAATAAATAATTTCATAAAAAAATGGCTTACACAATTCTTAATAATCATCAAATTTACAATACACGAGAAAATCAATAGCCAAAATGCCACATTCCACTAATATTTCATAAAAACAAACATGTTAATTCCAATTTCAAGGAATCAAGTTCACAAAAACTTAGTTATACAAACTATTTACTCACAAATAAGCGTGTGATGCGGGTACACAATGCATAAGACAAGAAAAGTAATCAACCACGATAACTTTGTCATCCTAACTAATAGATATTGGCGTTTTTGCAAGTTTCCAATTCACCTTTAACATCACAAATAAATCGGTCATGCAAATCGATAATATTTCTTTAGATCGATTGTTAAATCCGTCATCGATCCATTTGAATAACCCACATTTGTTTGGTGATAAGTTGTTGGACAATATATTGCACACACATAAAACAAAAACATATTGTTAGATTGATATCACACGAATCTCGCCCATGAAAAATCTTTTGAGTAAAAAAATGAATACCCCCCTCGAGTGGACATGAAATAAATCGTCAATTATGATTTGATTTGGTCCACCATATGTGCACATTCAAATAAAAACACAATGGCATTGCACATGCAATCTCCTCCAAATATCGAAAGTTGAAAATAATCACCGCTAACATATGATAAATGATTATTGTTGTCGCAACTCATTTCAACAATCTACTATCAAAACCGAATACACAAAAAGGTAAAATTTTCATTTCTAAAACTAGCAGACAATAATTAACATTTTCTACAGGACCATACTAAATTTGCAAAATCGACGAGAGGATGACAATTTTTTAAATGGTGACAGAAAAACAACAAGAAAGTGGTTGAATAGGTTATCAAACATAAAGTTTTGTTTTGCGCATGCTAGATTTAAAATAAAAGAATGGGCAAAAATATTAATCATGGGCATAAATCATCATTGAACCAAAATATTCATAACCTTTGACATATATTTCCACAAAAAAACTATTGACGAAGACAAGATAGGTTTCCCTAATTCGAAACAAAATATTCAAAAGGTTTGCCCTAATTTGAAATTTAATTAAAGATATTATACTTCTATTACCCCTTTATTGGCAAGCAAAACACCAAGAAACCGCTATTAACCCAATATTCAATTACTAGATTAAGAATTACATAACATTCAGACTTTATGGTTTTATAACTATGTATTAATTAGTTTCAAAAATTGCAAATGACGAACAAAGAGGGAAGGAAGTGTAGAACTCATGTCATGTTAATTGATTTACCAGGTAAAATTAGTTCTGCAAGACGAGTCGATGCGTCTTTCGTGGTGGCAACCGAGGTTCAAATTATTGTTGAAGGGATGCAAGAATCGACCGTCGATGGTATGTGGGTAGTAGTTCAATGATTTTTTGTTTCCTCTCAATTTTTTGTACAACCAACAACAATATATTCATTCATATATTAGAGAGGGCATAATAGTAATTTCCACAGATTCCAACATAATAATAGAACCAAAATAAAGGATCCGAAAAATATTTAAAATATATCCTTATTCTCAACCAAAAAATAAAAACACACAAATTTAATCATCAACAAAGACTATCATGTCTAATCTTAATTTTCTACTTAATCCTCTCAATATTCCCAAACGAGCCGTTAATATGCTAGTTTGCACTTGTTGATGGGATTGAATAATTTTCTTAGATTAAATAAAATCATTTAGATTAAATAGGATTACACTATTTATTGATTATACAATTTTGTATAATATTGTGCTTGTAGTTTGGGAGTGGGAAATTTACTTATTTGAAAATAATATACAATTTTGTTTGTCATTATTGGCTTTATATATGATAATAATATGTAATGTCTCAATCACCTTGGCATTTAAAGAACAAATTATATATTGTTCATAACCAATTACAATAAAGATCCTGAAATAACAGAGAAAAATCGAAACAGTTTTTTAATTTGAAAAAGTCAAGAACATTGTTTACAACTACAAAGTTGATTTCGCCCAACATATGCCTAGGGGTGATCAAATGGAACCAAAATCGAGTTTTAAATTGGAAATGGAACCATGGTCAATGGTTCCAGGAACCGCTGAACTAACTCAATTCCAAAACTAGAATCGAAACCGTATAGGCTGGTTTTTTTTTGGCTCATTGGTCTAAAAACCGTGGAAATGGCGGTTTGAATCGGATAAAACCGACGATTTCAAGGTTAAAACCAACGACTTTTATTTTTGGGGTAAGCAATTTCTCAACTTTTTCCCTTCTCGGTTTTCGTGATGAATACCCTTGCTACTAAACACCGGAATTCATTAAACACCCACAATTTTTTTCAAAGAAAATTTGGTAAACTTTGCAACACTTGTTACATCAATTATACAATTCCCAAAACCATAATCAACTTCTTCTTTTTACACATAAGCAACTTCTCAGCTTTTTTCGACAATCTATTGAGGGACAAGAAAATACAAAGTACCATTACTGGGGCAACAGAAACTCAAACTTGCACAACAAAATTGGTCATTATATTACACAAACACATGCAAAAATTCCAAGTTCTTTACACCTTACAATAATGCAAAACCCAAAAATTATAACCATAAAGCTTAATTTTAGCCCCAAACAAATGAATATACGAGATAGTGCATGTGTTAGGGGAAAGAATCCATTAGAAACAATCAAACAAGTTAAAAACCAAAGAAAACACCTTACGACTTAACACTTCAAATAGGATAATATGATATTACTAGATTGAAATGATTAAATACGCCTGTGAAGTGTTATGGGAAAGCCTTAACACTTCAAATATATTTGAACCAATAGAAAGGGAAAATGGGTTCGAAACCTAGACAACCGAAAGATAATAGAAAACACATGTACTAAATAAAACACAAAGGGCTACAGTGAACGCCCATAGAACAAGGAGGGCATCAGTAAACGCCCATTGAACAAGGAGGGCAACAATAAACGCCCATTCTTAACATGATATCAAATTTTTTCATTGGGGAACAAGAGGCACTCGAGCTATGTGGAGGGTCAACGGGTTTCGCACGAGAAGTGGAACCATAACTAGCCCAATGCCTTTTCAATTTGCTCAAAACTTCATCAATCTATGACAAGTGAGAGGGTAGATTAGATGGATCTGGAGCAGAAGATACGGTGAGTGGAGTCGAGGAAGCATACCAAGCCAACTCGCCCCAAAATAAGTTATTTGTGTCGTCCAAATATTGTCAATCGCTTCATTCCATCGATTCGCATACGAATTATTTCGATCATTGTCATCATCATGGTCACTTGATATTTCGATGATTTCTCTTTCAGGGCTGGATTTTTTAGAGCTGATGACCCGGTGAAATAAAGTCTTGAGAGCATTGAACTGTGATTCACCTTCGAGCATGTAGGCCATTCCTAGTTTCTCTTCCTACAAAAAAAACTCATGTATTTTTAAAATTTAAATCTGTGTCGTTCGAAAAATAAAAAGATGACATAGAGTATTTTTCTTCATCTTAAATCATAAAATAGTTTGTAAAATACAGAAAACTAAAACATAAGCAAACTGAGATAGCGATGATGATTAGTTTTGCTGCTTGGTGGTTATCATTTTAGCCCCATTGAATATATGTATCTAATAATATAACATAGCTTAAAATGCCTGGACGGCTAGACTCAAACTTCTCATCATTCAAGGCGGTCATTTTGTTCATCACTTTAAATTATGCATCCATTCATCGATTATTCAAACATAAAAACAAAATTACACTTCTACGAGAAAATCATTATAAATGAAGAGATTCAACACCAACAACAAAACGCAAAATTTCGGGCAGATTCAAATCGGTATTTTGCAATCCAAACACCACTATGTACATCGGTTCATAAGAAGTGAATATTAGTATCGATAATAGAACATAGACAACAAAATAAATTTTGGTATTATTCTTACCCGGACAATGTGGTCCCACACAAATTGGGGCAATCCACCTTGTTCAAAATTGGATTATAAAATACGCCGTTGTATTGGAGGATCCAATTGAACACTTGGTAGCGTTTATTTAAGTTTCTTAATCCTTTGAACACAATAAGGATAATCAAAGTTAGTTCCAAATTCAATATTAACACTCCCCATAGTTTGTAAGAATCGCATGCGTATTAAGTTGGCTATTTTTTCACTTTCTCTCGCTTTTTGACCAACCAATGTTTGGATAAATTTGTTATCCACTTATTTGGTTCATTTGGTATTGTAGAATACATTGGATTGAGAGATAGGTCCTTTGGGAAAATTCTTTTCGGAGAGCGCATTCTACGTGGTGTTTGGCATGTGTATGATGTAGTGTAATTGCAAAGCCTACATTATTCAATGCCAACTATAATTAGATGTCCATTTACAATCTAGCTTGAATGACTCTTGAAGAGCAAAAATCTCTTCCTTTTAATGAGTAGTCACAACACTATCTTTGTAAAACAACCTTTGGTGATTTCAATTCCAAAAATAGGTAGGAATCATCTTTAACACATTCATAATCTTGTATGCGGGAATGCAATTTATGTGCAAGCTAACCACAAACACATCAAATTACACACACACACACACATGTCCAAAAGAATTGAAAAAGAAAAAGAATATATTCCTCAATGAATTTAAACTTATCTTGGAGGTGACAGGGAATATATTCACTAGTCTTTGGGCATTAGATTTGTCAAGATTCACTTCAAAAGCAAAAGCTCATTTTTTGTTGTAAATTTGTCCGATTCACTTCAAAAGCAAAAGCAAAAGCAAAAGCAAAAGCTCATAACATCCGTCAAGATTCACTTCAAGATTGACAAGGGAATATATTCCCTCATGCACTGCAAAAGCATATTTTTTGTTGCACCCAATATTCAGTCAATCAAGTTGTACCCAATATTCAGTCAATCAACTTTATAGCAGCTTGTGCTTAATCATGTTTTTATCCATTGGACTAAATTCATGCAAACTTTAAAATATAGGGCAATACCAGGATTTTGAAATTCACACAAATTTCCCATACATAATTAAATTTTTAGTTACATGACAATATTCATATAATAATCTAATATTAAAACACAATACAAAACAGACAACATTGTCTTAAGTGAAATAACTGTAAAATAGACTAAAAATACAAAACAGACACCCTAGTTACTTGGAAAGAAATAACTAAAAATAAACTTAGTCCAAAACAACTACAACTTTAAATAGACTAATCATCATCAACTGTAGATGATCCTTCAGTTTTCTCTCTCCCAACTAGCTCCCATTCTGCATTCCATGCATCCCTTTCATTTCCTTCATTCTCCGCGTATTCCCCGACATTTTCGGGCAGTGCTTCTTTATTGTCTTCGATGTTATGTTCTTCATCTTCTGACTCGAAACCTACGAATTCAACTTCAATAGGATTATTGGGGTGGTATCCAGGTACATCGAAAAACTCGGTGTTTGCGGCTTTAAAATCGTGGAACACCTTATGTGCTATTTTGTAGTGAAGCATACCATTTGTCCTAATAATCTCTGTTGGTTATTTTCCTGAAAAAAAGACAATTGTGGCAAGTCGCTTTTTTGTTCGAAAAGTACAACATAAATTGCATGTGTAATAAGATTTAAAAAATCACAGAAAACAAATAATTGATTTTTCTTACCTTTCCAATATGGTTCCAATAATTTCCAGTTATGATAGCCCTATTGTTTTTTTGTAATATCGGATACCGGGAAAACTTTTTCATTTCACAAAAGCTTTATACCGATTTCGGAAAAGTTCAACCCTTCGCTTAATTTTTCCAACAACGAACTGTCTATTGAATGCACTAGTTAGTTTTGTTGCTAACACACTCAAATAATTGTTCCATTCAATTGGATCACTATATGGGACAGCCCTTACAGTAACGTCGGAGTCTATCATACAAAAACTCTTCTTCTGCCTCCGTCCAGTCAAATGAATTGAACTTGTTCCCAAGCAGTTGGTTCCTTGTGCGGAGCATCCTGTTATATTTTCAATAACCCTCATTTCATGTTAAAATCATTTAAAAAAAGAAGCTCAAATGGCATAAAGCATTGCAATGAACATTTCAATTACCAATTGAAAGGCATAACACATATGTTGATAACTATTAGGTCAATTAACAAATCAAAACAACAAGTTTAATTTAATTTTGTCATAGATAAGTACTCAACATTACATCAAGGATTAAAGTGCATCTACTTTTTAAACTGAAATATTACAAATAGTCAGTCCAACACTCACAATGACAACATTAATTGTCTTCAACAATCCTGGAATTATTTGGGCCGATCTCCTACACATCTCATGGTCATACCGTCAAAGAACACACATCTACGATCCCGCATATATATGTAAATTCCATATATGTGATGCAAAGATAATTTTCTAATTTTAAACAAAGTTTAGAACAAGGTCACACATACAGGGTAAGTGTAGAATCTATGACCAGGATTTAACTTTGTCCACGATGTAAGCAACGGTGCTTCCAAACCACAAAAGCAGATTTTGACTAGTGGTTCATTCTCGTCCGTAAGATCGATCGGTTGAATTTGAGTGACATTGAGACACTACACAATTACAATACAATTACACATTCATAATTTTTAAACTAAAGCCTAATGTTCATCATTAAAAACATCTTATTAGATGAATAATCATGAGAATATTGGGGAATTCAAAGAATCAAGCAACATAAAGCATTAACATGAACCGCACTAACATTAAATATGAAATGAAATTGACACAACAATATCAACTTACTTGGCTTACAAGTTGTATTGGTCTATGTGTTTGGCTTTGGTGGTCTTTTAATTCTTCCTTTGTAGGTAACAATGAGCTTTTCCTATAGGCAAAGAAATGAGATTAGAGGGTTGGATTTATAAACTTCTCCTAAAAGAAAAATATTTTTTCATAGGAATGAATAATTGCGAGAGGGTTTTGAATTTTTTTGCACAATGTCCGGCATATATATCGAGTTGGGCAAAAGAAATCGGGAATTTGTTTAATTGGGCAAAAGAAAACTTTGTCATATGGAATATGTATCGATGCTAACTTTGAACAAATACTAAAATTTTTTTCGCATTTAATTGCGATGCTAATCGGAATATGTATCGAGAATCGGGCAAAAGAAAACTTTGAACAAATCCTAAAACCAGGCAAATGACATTTGAATAAAATCCTAGAAATTGTTAGATAAATGTTTTTATCAAGATTTTGATGATTTTGTTTAAATGAGTTTTTATACCAAAACAATGTTTTTATATGTTGTCCAAATACTCATAAATGATTTAAAATGTTTTTACTAATTTTTGGAGTATTTCTTAGAGTTTTTAATTTGATTAAAATTGGACAACACTTTTGATGATTTTGTTTATATTGGTTTTTACACCAAAATAATGTTTGTAAATGTTGTCCAAATACTCCCAATTGATTTAAAATATTTTTACTAATTTTTGGAGTATTTCTTGAAGTTTATTTTTGACAAAAATCGGACAACATTTCAAATTGAAGGTCGGACCTGGTCGCCCAAAGCATCGACCATTGCACGAAGAACACAAAGTTGAAAGAAACATTTTCTCGTACAAAAAAAGAGGAGGGGACGGTCCAACTAGGGCGACCGGCCGCACCCCGTTGACCGATCGACCCCCTCCGACCCGCACTGGATCGCACTATCTTTTTCAAACGTTCGAAATCTTATACATGGCAACCGGTCGCCCTATGCTATTTTGTGACAGCAAAATTATACCGTTTGAATTCTTTGACAAAGAAGATTTACTTTTCAATTTTGTACAATATTTCTACATCTTGTGATCTTCTTTTTGTAGACAAAAGTGAAGATAGATGAGCCTATGTTGGGAGCCTATATTGGTGAAGACTTCCTATAAATAAAGGATGAATTGAAGATACAAGAAAGAAGATAACACAAGCAAATACACAACAAGAAATCGCAAATTTCCAAGCTTTCATATTCAACACTCTTGTTGTATTTATAGCCTAAGTATTTCACTTTCACATCTTGAGGTCTAAGCTTTATTTCTTGATTACACTTGCACTCAAATTGTAATATTCATTATTGAGTTGTAATCTTGATTTTTGTCATCATTCAACACAAGACATCCTTGTGAGTATTCTTGTGGAAAGAATACACTTGGGTGATCTAAAGTGATAGGTGTTTCAAGAGTGTGGTGCTCTTGAGGTGTTGAAGAATTTGGTATTCTTCAAGATTGAAGATTGTGGTGATCTTCAAAGGTGCCGTTGAAGGAAGATTGTGGTAATCTTCAAAGGGAGATTGTGGTAATCTCCAAAGGTGGTGTTGAAGAAGAGTGTGGTACTCTTCAACGTGTTGTAAGTTGAATTTGTATTAATTGTGGTAATTAATAAAATTCTTTTCTTTTGAAATCCATCCCGGATATACTGGGGTGGTAGAGGATTAGGCCCTAGGTGGGTTCAACCTCTTTAAATCGACGTTTGTTGTTTACTTCCCGCACCTTTATTATTGTCTTGGCGTATTTGTTTCGAAAAAGAGGGCATAATCGAAAAGATGGAGATAATCTATTCACCCCCCTCTAGATTATCGTAGCCGCTTGGACTTACAAGTGGTATCAAAGCCAAACTCTTTGGCAAGCTCGTTCCACATCGCGAGTAAAGAGGAACTATCATCGGCTACGAACGAAGTCTACATTACCGCACCTCCACCACCAAGCCACCACTATTCGATTCCAAAAATTTTATATTTTGGAAAGAAAGAATGGAATGATATCTACAAGGTTGCGGGTTCGATATTTGGAACACGGTCGTAAATGAAGAATCCATTCCAATGATGGACACACCACACAAAGGCCTCAAAGAGCTCAATGATGAAGAGAAGAAAATCATATCATTAAATGGTAAAGCTCTTAATGTTATTTATTGTTCACTTACCATTTTGGAATATAATCATATTGTAGGAATTAAATCGGCACATAAAGTATGAAGAAAATTAGAAGAAGTATATGCAAATGAAAGGAGCCACTCAAAAGTAGGGGTGTCAATTTAGGACCCGACACGCAAAACCCGACACGAACCTAACACGAAATTAATGGGTATGGGTCCGGGCCGTGGGTCCGGGTCGAAATTGGGTCGGACCCGACTAATCGCCAATTAAACAGTCGGGTCCGGTCAACCTACTATAACCCGTTTAACCCGTCTAACCCGTTTGTGAATTTAAAAAAAAATTAAGTAAATAATTAATTGTAAGAAAAAAACAACAAACAAGAAATATCTTTAAAGCTCAAATGATAAAACCTCATTAATTATGTATTTGTTATTATTATGAATATCCTTTTGAATATTGTCCTCAAAAGATGATTAGTATGTTATGTTATTTATGCAATTATGTCATTTCTTTTTGTATGTTGTGAATTGTAATATTTTTATTGATCGAATAGTGCATGATTCTGGAAAAAAATCTATTCGATTAAAAATATTAAATATATATTAAAATATTTTTATTAGACGGGTCAAGTGGGTCGGGTCCGGTTACTGTGAAATAAGCAGGTCGGGTCCGGGTTCAAGATTCTCGACACGAATAATTAAGCAGTGTCGGGTCCGGATCGGGTACATTTCGACACGCGAACCTGCGAACCCGGACCCACGAACCCGGACCCAACCCAAATTGACACCCCTACTCAAAAGCATTTACTTCTCAAATGGATACAAACCCAACATTTGATGATCTTCCTACAACTTCCGACGTCGATGAAAACAAACGATGTCTTATGGGCTTCAAGAAGAAAAACGAGGTAAGTTCAAAATCCCCCACTTCTTATGATAATGAATTACAAAATGATTATAGTGATTTGCAAAATGATTTTGATGAGCTTCAAAATGAATTCCAAAGTTTACTTGTTAAATACAAAAATTTGAAAAAGGAATTCAATATTTTAAAAATTGATAAGGATAATTTATTTTCCTCTTATGAATCACTTTCATGTGATCACACCACCACACTTGACAAGGTTAGAAACCTTGAAAAAGAAAAAAGTACTCTTGTTAAGGATATTAATTGCATGAAAAATGATTTATCAAAATCCAACTTGAGTACCGATAAAATGACCGATATTATTGATGTTCATAGTTGTGATAATTTGAAACAAGGACTTTGTGAAAATAAATCAAGTCCCTATCCATGTTGGTCATTATGCTCCCAAAATTATTACTTGTTTTTATTGTGGTAAAACGGGTCACACGGTTAATACTTGTCGGGCTGGAAATAGCTCTAATTATTATTGGAGACCTAAAAGTCTCAAAGCTAATTTCAAAGGACCCAAACACTTGAGGGTACCACAAAACAATGTCATATTAGGTACGAAATGACGGAATAATAATCGAGGAAAATACATACCGCCAAGAATACATCAAATGACCATCTCATTTGATCAAAGAAGACACCACCAAAATGAATTTCCAAGAAGGAAATATTATTAACAAAGGAAAGGATATAATCCTTGGAGATGGAGTAATCGGAGAATCCACCATCAACATGAAGATTTTCAAAGGGAAGATATCATCAACAATGGGAACAACACAACCCATGGAAATGACGTAATTGGTAACCCGTATCTCCCCATTTAAATATGCATTTTATTTTGTTATTATGCATGTTTTTATTTGTGTCTTAATTGCAAATGAGTTTTCAAGTATTTATTTTTTAATTAAGGTCTTCAATATATATTTGTGCTTTTAAAATATTTTTGAAAAAGAAGACCTTATATGATGTTTTTAAAAAACTCTTGTGCATTTTTGTAGACTAAAGTGTGTTATCATCTCTTATGGATTTTTATGGCATGAACTTACTTGTGATATCTCTTAGTCTACACTTTTATCATTATGATTTGTGCTAGATTTGTTTTAAGAATTGTGTAGGATTTACATATTTTCACAAATGGCCATTTACGTCATTAATTGTCAAGAAAGGCATTAATTATCGGTACGTTTACTTGTGTTATTCTTACTCTTATAGACTCGATATATGTATTGCCATGTGCCTATGTGCTTGTTTTTCATAGTACTTCATACAAGTGTCATTAAGAGGATTTTTTTTTAAAGGCACTATTCTACAATTGATTGCACATATTTGTTTTGTCAACTCTTGTTCAAATACTTCTTTTAAATGAGGTCTCAACTATATACTATCGGATTTTCAAATTTAAAAAACAAAAAAAAGACCTTTTGTAGCTTTCTTAAGCTTATTTGAACTTGCATGATTTAGTAGCTCAAAGGTATTTTCAAGAAGAAGGTAATTGATTTTGATGTAACATTTGCACTCATAGCACATTTAATAACTATTTGCATTTTACTTGTCCATTCTTGTTTTAAGAAAATTTCAAGCTTTACCAAATGGATGTTAAATCCAATTTTCTAAATGGTTTTATTCAAATATATGTCTATCGGAGTTTAAAATTTAGGCCAAATGATATTTATAAAAGGCCTTGTACGGTTGATAGACTTAGCTATTTTTTGCAAAATGATTTTACAAAAGGTAAAGTTGATACTACACTTCTTGTTTTGAAAAAGGGCAAGGTTGTTTACTTGTGCAAATTTATGTTAAAAATATCTATGGTGCTACTAATAAATATTTGTGCAAGATATTTTTCCAAGTCAATGCTAGGTGAGCTTGAGATAAGTATGATGGGGGAACTCAATTTCTTGCTTGGACCAAGAAGATGGCTATATTTCAAAAGAACTCTTGAAGGAGTTAAGCATTGAAGAAAGAAGAACCATCTCAACCTCTATGGCTAAAGATTGACAAAGGTTGAGAAAGGCATATCGGCCGACAAATAAATTCAAGGTATGTTTTCTTGTATTATTCCCATAGACTCGACATTTTATATGCCTTATGTCTTTATGCTCGATTTCAAAAACTATCCCAACGAATCTCATTAAAGTGCCGTTAAAAGAAATTTTCAAATATTTAAAAGGCACTTCTTCTTATTACTTGTTGTATCCAAAATATTAAAACGTTCTTATTTTTCCGGGATAACAAGTTCGGTGTTAACAATTTCTCAAAATATGGTTCGTCATAATCGAACTAAACATATTGAGATTCGATATCTTTTTCTAAGGGATTGCATTTTTAACAAAAACTTGAGATGTGTTTAATTCCGTCTCAAGGATAACTCGCGGACTTTTTAATCGTTTACCGCCGAGTCTTTCACCTCATCTCGAGCTTGATTATGACATAATGTATATTGAATGAGGTCTACGTTTGTATTTTGCACGTTTTAAAACTTAGGGGCGAAAAAATCGAATTTTTGGATCAAATCTCGGACTTTTGCAAAACAGACGGATCCGGTGACGGATTGGGGTGAGGCCGACCGGTCACCCTATGCTTCGATCGGTCGCCCACACCCAGGCCAGATCGGGTCGACTGAGCCATTTTTGTGTTAAAATCGTCTCTGTTCTTTTTCTCACCATTTTGGCTCTTTTGGCTCACTGTTCGTCCCTTTGACATTTGCACACACATTTCACTCCAAATGAGTTTTATTGCATAAATTACATATTTTGGGGATTATGTAGCTCGATTATCATCATCATTGCTCATCTTTCTTGAATAAATGGTAAGAATTCTACTTCTTTAATCTCAATTGGGTCGAACCCTTGAGAATGTGCTCGTACCTTGATATATTGTTGAAATTCTTGTATTAATATGTTGTTTATGATGATTGATGATGAATGTATAATGTTGTATTGCAATTAGTGATGAAATTTTTGGCTTAAACGAATCGCAAAGGCGTTATATTCTTCTAGTTTTATTCGATGACGCCAAGTGTTCGACGAAATGTTTCAATGAAAAATTCATCACCTACATGATTCTCTCGATTTGAAAAGTCTTATAAGTTTATAGAGATCATGTTTTATCAATCAAATGAGTTTTTACAAGTCAATTGATCTATTTTTCCTTTTATTTGGAATTTAAGCTTCTATTTTCAAAACGCTCGATAAATCGATAAATTTGCGCACTTTGATATGAATATATGATGTTTTTTCGTGCTAACATTCTTTTTGATGATTCCAAAGGGGAGAAACAGGAAAACGCTCATACGCTCAAAGAAGCGAAAATAAGCTCGTAAGAAAAGCTATAAGCTAGGGCTCTTGAAAGCCATAAGTTGTGAACAATACTTAGTTCATGTGATGTATTATGCGAAATAAGCTCGCAAGAAAAGCTATAATCTAGGGCTCTTGAAAGCCATAAGCTGTGAATAATACTTAGTTCATGTGATGTATTATGGACTTTTATGCTTGATTAATGATGTCTTGTGACAGGGGGCTTATAAGCTCATGGAATTCAAGCTTAAGTTGTAAAAGCTAAGCTTTTAGCTTTTAATTGTTGCTTGTATACTTGTTCTTGATATGCATATTGATAGGGGGAGCTTGTGCAAAAATGATTTTGAAAAATCTTTGCTCCTATCCTTGTGTGTTTTTACTTATGATAAATCTTGCTTGTAATGGATTATTGTTTTAGATAGGGAAAATTTGTTTTGTTTTAAAATCGACCTTCTAAAAATTGTTTTGGTTTGTAATCATCAAAAAGGGGGAGTTTGTTAGATAAATGTTTTTATCAAGATTTTGATGATTTTGTTTAAATGAGTTTTTATACCAAAACAATGTTTTTATATGTTGTCCAAATACTCCTAAATGATTTAAAATGTTTTTACTAATTTTTGGAGTATTTCTTAGAGTTTTTAATTTGATTAAAATTGGACAACACTTTTGATGATTTTGTTTATATTGGTTTTTACACCAAAACAATGTTTGTAAATGTTGTCCAAATACTCCCAATTGATTTAAAATGTTTTTACTAATTTTTTGGAGTATTTCTTGAAGTTTATTTTTGACAAAAATCGGACAACATTTCAAATTGAAGGTCGACCGGTCGCCCAAAGCGTCGACCTGTACCTGAAGAACACAAAGTTGAAACAGAAACATTTTCGTACAAAAAAGAGGAGGGGACTACCCAACTAGGGGCGACCGGCCGCACCCTCGTTGACCGTCGACCCCCTCCGACCCGCACTGATCGCACTATCTTTTTCAAACGTTCGAAATCTTATACAGGGCAACCGGTCGCCCTATGCTATTTTGTGACAGCAAAATTATACCGTTTGAATTCTTTGACAGCAAGATTTACTTTTCAATTTTGTACAATATTTCTACATCTTGTGATCTTCTTTTTGTAGACAAAAGTGAAGATAGAGGAGCGTATGTTGGGAGTCTATATTGGTGAAGACTTCCTATAAATAGAGGATGAATTGAAGACACAAGAAAGAAGATAACACAAGCAAATACACAACAAGAAATCTGCAAATTTCCAAGCTTTCCTATTCAACACTCTTGTTGTATTTATAGCCTCAAGTATTTCACTTTCACATCTTGAGGTCTAGGCTTTATTTCTTGATTACACTTGCACTCAAATTGTAATATTCATTATTGAGTTGTAATCTTGATTTTTGTCATCATTCAACACAAGTCATCCTTGTGAGTATTCTTGTGGAAAGAATACACTTGGGTGATCTAAGTGATAGGTGTTTCAAGAGTGTGGTGCTCTTGAGGTGTTGAAGAATTTGATATTCTTCAAGATTGAAGATTGTGGTGATCTTCAAAGGTGCCGTTGAAGGAAGATTGTGGTAATCTTCAAAGGGAGATTGTGGTAATCTCCAAAGGTGGTGTTGAAGAAGAGTGTGGTGGTCTTTCTTGAGGTGTTGTAAGTTGAATTTGTATTAATTGTGGTAATTAATAAAATTCTTTTTCTTTTGAATTCCATCCCAGGATATCTTTGAGGTGGTAGAGGATTAGGCCCTAGGTGGGTTGAACCTCTTTAAATCGACGTGTTGTTTACTTCCCGCACCTTTATTATTGTCTTGGCGTATTTGTTTCGAAAAAGAGGACATAATCGAAAAGATGGAGATAATCTATTCACCCCCTCTAGATTATCGTAGCCGCTTGGACTTACAGAAATTGGGCCAAAACAAATTCGAAATAAACCCTAGAAATAGATGCAAATGCAAACTTCATATCCACTCTTGCAAATAAATGTCGACATATGGCACAAGGAAACTAATGATTTTAACAATACATACCTGAAATGCCGAGAAGAACTCCTCCAAATTTTCAGTCAACTAAACGCCGTGAAGAACTCTTCCAATAATCCCAATATGAGAGAAAAAATAGTGGCATCCTAATGGGTTTCACATTTACGGATGGATTCCTCCAATAATCACGATGTGAAAGAAAATGGGTTTCGCATTCGGAAGTAGGGCAGAACGAGTTTGAAGTGAAACAATTGAAAGTGGCTGATTAAACCCTAGACACACTATTTTACTCTTTGAGGGGTAAAGTTGGAATATGAATACAAAATAGAGGACACATTGGTAAAAGAACATTTTTTGCATGTTAGTAATACATACAACCAAATAAGTTATTATATATTGGGCTTGATATCAAACAACACAATTACAAAACAAAACAGCCTAATAGTCTTGATTAATTACTTTGGATAAGACAAGAAAATGCAAAAGGAATTAATCCATCCGTGTCACAAAAGGCAACCAAACGTGCCCTATGGGTATCAAATGCTGCCTGATAATTTGATGGGCCGTAAACAGGATTTCCAATCACGGGAAATGGTTTGACAAAAAGGGCTTGTCCTAACTCTTCAGTTGTCACCAATGCCGAACGTGTCCCTTTAAGGCTAATTAAAAGACGTTGCTAACAATTTCCGATTGTTTCACGCCCTAAAACCTCAATTCTTCACACAAAATCTTCTCTACAGGCGTTGTTTCTCCGGTGAGCACAAAATTAATCTTTCTTCAATTCAGTACATCTTCGGTTTTACAATTTTAGTTTGTGTTGAAATGTTTTTAATCGGCTATTTGGTGAATTTGTGTGTGGGTGTCTGGAAATGTGAGTTCAGATGTGCGCTTCCTTCTTTTGGAGGTCTTGATGATTTAATGTACGTAGAAACAATTTTAATTTTGTTTTCATTGAAGGTAATTGAGCGTGTGAAATTTTTCAACGAGCTATCTTATGGCCATTTTTATTTTTCCTTCCCTAAAAATCTATTTAAAAGCATGTTTTTATATGTTCCCTCGCGGATGTGATAGACGAAATGTTCTGTTCTTATTTTTTAGGAGTTGCTTGAGTTACTTAGTGAACCCAATTGGTAATAGGTTCTTGAATTTCATTTACATAGTAATTTGGCAACAAGGATGATTGAGTTTATAAACTGGAATTGTTTCATTATGGGTTTTATTAAGGATCTCAAATTAAGTTGTTATTCATTCAACTTGCATTTGTGGTAGGTAGGTGTGAAAACGAAAGAGAAACGCATCGTTCAATCTCATCACTTCAATGGAAGACAGCAAGGCGGCAATGGCGCAACAACAACAATTGATGCAGCAACAACTACTGTTGCAACAGATCCAAAGACAGAAGGACGCAATATCCCGTTTCCCCTCCAACATCGACGCTCATCTCCGCCCACAGCATCATATCCTTCACCACCGCCCTCAAAACCCTAATTCGACTACGCAACAAATCATTCCTAATAACCCTCCCAATCCTAATTCTTCTACTACACCCACCAATATTAACCCACCACAACAGCAGCACAAGGCCTCTCTCCAGCTGGCTTATCAGGATGCGTGGCGGGTCTGTCATCCCGACGTCAAGCGCCCTTTCTCTTCCTCGAAGATGCTTGCGAGAGGTTCCTTTTTATCTCCTTTTTATTTTCTTTTTATTTTATTTGTCTATTACCTAAAACACACTTATCCAATATTATGTATGTTACCACCTAGAAAAAAACTCATCGTGTTGTAGATGTGGCCTGCCACTGTATTACCTACTACACTGTCTGTTTGCTTGTTGCGTCCCTTGTCCTTTGAAATAATCTGCATCTATATGTTATGTCAAGTATTGATTGTAGATGTGGCAGTGGCATCTTACGGCGCTCTAACTACAGTATGTATATGTTTTGCTGCATCCCCTCTCCCCTGGTGTAATCTGCATCTATATGTTTAGTACTCTTGCAAGATGTCTCTTGCACTCTTCATAGAGGTTTAAGAGTCTTTTTAATCCCATTGTTATGCTTTTAGTTGTAAAGAATTCTGCAGTATACGTAGAGCATGAATCACTTGCACCTGTATTTTCAACTTGTTGATAACATATGTATATCTTGCAAAATAGCATGCATCATCTCGAATTTATTTAGTGTTTTATTTTCCCCTCTCTTATATAATGTGTCAACTTTATTATCGAATGAGTGGTATATGTTTACCCCTGAACTCATTACTTGATGATCATGGTTTCATCTCTTAAGTTGTGGCTACCTTTTTCACTTCATTTTTTGTGGCTTCTTGTTTATGAACATTTAATTGTGCAGTGTATGATTTTCCATGTTTTTGTGAACCTGCTCTTAGTAAATATATCTTGTTTTCTACCATATACTTCAGGTAGGGTGGGTGGTCATCCGTTGTGCGACTTTATGGGGTCATTATCTTACATTTTGTAAGGCTCACCCTGGGAGATTAAAGCAGTTATATTTTTGGTTTCTGACTTACAGTTATCTGCAGTCTTGTTTTGGGGTATGCGTAGGCATCTAAAAGTTCAGAGTGGGTTAGGAGCCTATATCTTTGTTGGGCTCGCTATATACCGCTGGGCTAAACGTAGCGGAAATTTAAAATTTAAATCATGCATACAATTATAAATAAAATAAATCCCCCGATTCTCGTACAATTTAACGACGCGCGTTTATACAAGTAGTAAAACCAGGTTTAGGATCTTGCCGAAAAAGCTTCCTTTTAAAGATGATGTAGAAGGAATCCAAATTCTCGTAAACTCGCTAATAGAGATTCAAATGGCTCCCTCTAATTGACTCTATTTTTTGGTTGTGACACCGAAATAAATTCTTCGCTAGTAGAGCTTATTGCGTTTTCGAAATTGAAAAACGGAATAGAATTTTATTCCCACAATCAACTATTGTTTGAATTTTGTAGATGAATAATTATTGATTAATTATCTCTACCAAATTTTATTTCAAGAAATAGAGAAAACCGTGAAGTGGATGAAAACTTATGAACTAACTTATGAACTGTTTCTTGATATTGTCAGCTCCTCATTCATTTTTCAAATGAAAGACTTGTTTTAATCTCAATAAAATCATCCATTTCGAATTTTTTTATTTTTCATTTTTAAAGGAAAACATATCTACTAAAGTGTGCTATTGATAGCCAATTTACATGGCTCAATGCACAAAACAACTTTATTATAAAAACCATTTAGTGGCTCAATGAAAGAAAAAAATGCCACACATGCATGCTCACATGTGACTTCAATCTTTTTTTCTTTTATTCTCTCTTCAACATACATATATGTATATATATATATATTAAAATAAATCTCATTTATTTTTTTATCTTCAATTATCTAGTGGGCTTCTACAATTAGGCCTACTAGATTATGGTCCTGGGATTGGACTTTAAAGTCCAATTAATTAATTTTACTAATTAATTAATTCAAATCCCAATTAATCAATTTTCATTCTATTCCAATTATTTGGTTCTCTAATCAAATTAGATAATTAAATTATTTAATTAAAATATTTAATTCCACAATTGAATTAAATTAAAACCCAATTAATTAATCTTTATCAATTAATTGTATCCAACCATTGGATTTTTCAATCTCAAAATATCAACATCCAAAATTATGTGTGACCCTTTTAGGTTCACAACTAACACTAGTAGCTTACAACTTTTGCAACTTTCGAATTATAATAACTTATTCTATTGATTAATTCAATTAATTAATATAATTGGACTTTAAAGTCCAATCCCATACCATAATCTAGTAGGCCTAATTGTAGAAGCCCATTAGATAATTGAAGAGAAATAAATAAATGAGATTTATTTTATAATATATATATATATATATATATATATATTAGGATATATATACAAATATGTATGTTGAGAATAAAAGGAAAAATAAAAATTGAAGCCACATGCCATCATGCATGCGTATGGTGTTCTTTTTCTTGCATTGAGCCACTAAATGTGGCTTTTATTATAAAAGTTGTTTGTGCATTGAGCCATGTAAATTGGCTATCAATAGCACGCTTTAGTAGATATGCTTTGCTTTAAAAAAAAATTCGAAATGGATGATTTTATTGAGATTAAAACAAGTATTTCCATTTGAAACATAAAGAAAGAGTTCAAGTCGGTTCATAAGTTTTCATCTACTTCACGGTTTTCTCTCTTCATATGATATATTTCATCAAAAGAAAATTTGGTAGAGAGTAATTAACCAATAATTATTCATCTATAAAATTTAAACAATAGTTGATTGTGGGAATAAAATTCTATTCAATTTTTCAATTTTGAAAACGCAATAAGCTCTATTAGCGAAAAATTTATTCAAAGATCACAACCAAAAGGTTGACTCAATTAGATGGGACGCATTTGAATCTCTATTAGCGAGTTAACGAGGATTTACCTTTGTGAGGAATTTGGATATCTTCTATATCATCTTCAAAAGGAAGCTTTTTTGGTAAGATCCTAAACCTTGTTTTACTACTTGTATAAACGCGCGATCGTTAAATCGCTACGAGAATCGGGGGCTTTATTTTATGTATAATTGTATGCATGATAAAAATTTAAAATTTCCGCTGCGTTTAGCCCTGCGGTATAGCTTAACCCAACAGTGGGTGGATGATATTAATCGAAATATGGTAAGATACTTAAAGAGCAGGCTTTGGGATGTTGGGTGCTTGCAAAATTATTTTCGCGTCAAAGAGTTCCTTGGTTATCTTTTTGCTTGTTAGTGATTTTAGCTCCCTGTGATCACGCATGGCAGGGAACTGGATTCATCTCTTGATCATGTGCGCTGATTTATAGTTTTTGGTTAACATTTTATTTAGATACCTTCCATGGTTGTATTTTGTTCAAGTTATTTGGCTGTCCGAGCAGTAAAATCTTAAATTCAGGAAGTCATACTTCTTCTGCTGCGAACTCTTTACAACTATTTACCTTTTCTTTTTCCCGTCTTTTGAATCTGCATAGGTTATTACCGTACCATGTGGTTGCGGACTATGAAGCAGAGGAAGATGACAAGATCCTCGATTCAGCCACTACAGGCCAAATCCTTTCCCGGTCTCAGCAGTGGGACCATAATATTGCTGCGAAAGTCGCAGAGTTCAGCGCCACATTCGAGAAACAAGTCCTCGCTTTCAACATTATTTCCCGCAAACGAGGACTTGGGGAGTTTCGGACGGAGGAGAAGTTGATGATGGAGCAGTTGCTCTTGCAAGAAGAGAAGCGAGCATTACTTGAATTGAGGGCTGAAATGGATTCTTCTAGGCAAAAAGCTAGTCGAGAAACTCATGAAGCAAACATGCGGATGGCTGCCATGGAGCAAGCTCGTGCGGAATCTCAGGCTCATGCTCATGAGATGATGGCAATAAGAGCAAGTGCCCAACTTGGTGCTCGAGGTGGTAATACGATTATTGGCCCTCCCGACATGGGCAAGCCGGAGCAGGATGATGATGACAATATTAATGGATGGGGCCCGGGCAGCAAGGACGATAAGGAGGAGCCATCTGAGGATTTTTTGAACGATGATGAAGCAGAAAATGGAGATGGTGCAGCAATGCAAAGTGAGTGGCCTGGAGCAGGTGAGTTTGATTTGAATGCAAGATGAGAATTACTAGTTATTGTTCTGGAACTCAAGGTTAACAGATAGTGATGTGACTGGTGGTTATTCACAAAGATAATATGTATTTTTCTAGGTTGGGCAGAAAGATGGAGTCATTTTGCAAGCAAAGCAATAGGCATTTTTATCTAATAATGCACTCAATTTTCATTGCTATATATATTATTATTAGGGGCAATTACAAAAACTGAGATTTGGGGTAATTACAAAAAAATACCAGAGAAGTTTCAAAATTATAAAAAGAAAAAAACATGAGGTGTGATTATGCCTTCAATGCAAGAGGTAACTGTAATATTTTTACAAATATGAAAGGGGTGTAGCTTGATCAATTTTGCAGTATAAGTTTTAAAAGCTAAATAATATATAGTATAATTAACGCACACAAAATACTAACCATGGGAATGATAAATATTTTCTTCAGTTCAAAAATTGACAAAAAATGTAATTCAATGAATTTTGAATACATTGAAGTATTTTGAAATCAATGCATAAATATATATGTATTAAATAATTTGTAGAAATATAGTATTTATCGTTGAAATCTATTATTTTTACGGCTAATATATATATATATATATATATAGGGAGAGGGTTATATGAGACCACTTCATAAGGTAAGTCCATAGGGACCAATCCTAGCCATATATCTAATTTTTTCAAGGGCTGCGATTTAAGAGGCAAAATTACAAATTACAAGCTAGTTAATTAAACACAGGGGTAAATTAGTCATCCTCTCAAAGCAATATTCATGGGATTCACGCAATCCTTCCAAATCTCAAAACAAAATCACGTAACAATCCTCCTCTTCTTCTTCAATGCACTACTTTGTGAGAAATTCTTCATCTTTCTTCTTCAACGCATTACAGGGGTGAAAAAAGTTGCAAACAATTCGCCATAGTTGCTAAAACTTGGCTACATAGATTCGAATGTTGCTTATGAAGATGTAATTTGTTGCTTGTATAGATGTGTCATGGTGCTTTTAGATATATTAACTACATAAGCAAGTCATGAGCAAGAAATTCATACTACATAAGCAATAAGTCTATACTACATAAGCAACGAATATATACTACGTATGCACCACGAATACATTAACTACATAAGCAAGTCATAAGCAACAACCCCATATTACATAAGCAACAAGCTTATACTACACAAGCAACGAATATACACTATGTATGCACCACAATTGCATTAACCACATAAGCAAGTCATAAGCAACAACCCCATATTACATAAGCAACAAGCCTATACTACACAAGCAACGAATATACACTATGTATGCACCACAATTGCATTAACTACATAAGCAAGTCATAAGCAACAAACTCATACTACATAAGCAACAAGTCTATACTACATAAGCAACGAATATACACTACGTATGCACCACAAATACATTAACTACATAAGCAAGTCATAAGCAACAAACTCATACTACATAAGCAACAAATATACACTACACATGCATCACAGATACATTAACTGCATAAGCAAGTCATAAGCAACAATCCTATACTACATAAGCAAAGCAGAGAAATTTTTTGAAATCGAAACGCTGGAGAGAGAGTGTGCGTGAAAAGTGGGTGAAATCACGTGAAAGAGGGAATGGAATCTTAATAATCGATTCTAAAGTGCCAAATTACCACCCTACCCTTTTTAATTGTTGAAACAAAAAAATAAACATAAAAAAACCCTAAAAACTGGACCACCCAAAATTGTTGATCTATGGTTAGGATGTGTCCCCATGGACTCACCCCAAGTAGGAGGACCTATTTGATCCATATCCTATATATATATATATATATATATATATATTTGTTTGTTCAATTCGATAATCCAAAATAATTGTTCCATGTTTATACTATTTGTTATTTTAGTTTTAAAAATCTGGGACATGTGCATCCAATACACAAGAAAGTGTAATCGCTTAAATGAAACTTTCATGTGCTCGCAAGCTCGTTTTATAACATCTAAAATGAAAATTTGGTAGGTTGACGGCCAGAAATTATGTGTAGGGGCCCAACTAGAGGTGTAAAGGAGTCGAGTCGAGCCGAATATAGAACTGTTCAAACTTGTTTGACATTTTATCGAGATTTAAAAATTGTACTACTGATTATTATTCGAATCGAGCTCCAACAAGCTTTAGTCCATCGAACAAAAATCAAGTTCGAGTAGCTTGATATTTTTACACATATTTTATTATTTTTTACTAATCTAGTCGAGCTCGAGCTCGAGCTTTACGTCTTATTGAACAAAAAACATGTTCAAATTTGGTTCATTATGTTAACGAACCGAGCACAAACGAGCTTTTAACGATTGCTCTCGAATCGAATATCAAGTAATTTGGTTCGTTTTTTTTCGAGGCCCAACTAACATTAATATAAAAATAAAATACAATACATCAACTCTAAAATAAAACTATAAATAAGAACCAATAATGATAAAGTCGTGTTAATTCAATTGCATCTTAATATTGAAAAATAAATAACATAATACGATTACATCAACATATAACATTTATCGTATATCGATTCATACTCATCTCGAATGTTGAATTCTTTAATGGGGATTTTGTAATAAACCATAAATCATCTCAAAAGAGACAAATAGAGACACAGGAAAATAATGTCAAAATTCGAGTTCAAGTTTATAACGGAGCAAAAAAAATGTACAAAATTTTGTGAAATGTGTAAAAATGATCGAGACTCAAAGTTCTTCAAAATTCATATATGGAAAGGGGGAATGAAGAATGGAGGAATTGGAACTTTGTTATCTTTTTCTTATTTTTGTATTTTTTTCAAGATTATAGACTAAAATTACTAAAATACCCTTGCAAATTTTCGAAATTCCGGGGGCCCAAAGTGCCCCCTTGGCCCTAATGTGGCCTCGTCCCTGTTTCAAAGTATCTTATAGCACATTGAAACCTTAAAGAGTAGATGTAATCCTACGATTTTGAAGAAAGTAAACTCTAAAATAATCTGGAATTTTTAGATTCTGTTTAAGTGAAACAGAAACAAAAATCTAAAGCATCATTTCCTCGCTTTTTAGGTTCGATTAAATGAAACAGAAGCTCGCATTTGCAAACACTACAAAGTGGTTTTTTTAAGCAAAAAACTAAGAAGTGCTTTGCAAACACATCATTTTGGAGTTCCAACAAAAGCACAAATCAATATGTGATACTAGCGTGAGAGACGTGGTCTAAACAAACCAGTTTCTTAGTCATGCTAGCACGAACCAGAATTCGTGCAAACCTCTTTTTCCTTTCCCCCTTTGTTTTTTATGGCACTACTACACAAAAGGAAGGGTTAATACCCTTGTGGTTTAGTCTAATTACGAAAAAAAAAACCCATCTGTTTTTCAAAACTACATATAACATATACCCCATGATATTTGTTACTATTTTATAAATTACACCCACGAGGGGGTATTTGAATTTTGGCAAATAAGTGGAGTTTTTTATAATTAGACTAAACCTAAGGTGTAAATTTTTGGCTATTTAGAAAAGAAAAGGTTTTTCAAGGATCACATCAAATTATATCTATATCCTACAATTTTTACAAGAAATAAAGTATCCACAAAAATAGCCAAAAATGGAATCAAGAAACTCATAATATATTGTTGAATAACTCTGAGCGCCGGTGAACGTGCAACTAGTTCAGCCTGCCAAGTGAACACGCAACTTGTTGGCGACATACAGAAGGTGGCTGATGTTTGTTGATGGGTAGCTTTGGAGTAACTTGAGATTAGAAGTGAAGTCACCCGCAAGTAAACGCTTCCGAACAATGATCAGCATTGCACAACAGATTCGGATAAGTGTTTCCTGCAATTTTTGAAATAGATTAGCATCAAGTAAATTCACGGACTAGTTCATTTTTCGTTTTCATATAATTACCTTTCAGCCAAAAGAAACAAACATATAAGAACGAACAGCATTTGCATCAATTACCACGCATGCTAGAAGTCGAAAGAAAAAGATTAAAGACAATACAAGCCTCAATTTAGCAGTAATAAGGTGAAGTTGATCAAGAGATTGTTTGTGATGCTTTAACTTTCAAAAACAATTAAACGACTATTCCTGTAGTTCAACAAACAATTGAATGGGGAAACTATTAGAAGCAAAAATGGAAATTCTTTCAAAAGAACTGTGAAGTAATCATACAAATGAATGAGGAATTGGTCAGCCAAGGTAGGGTTTATTCAAACACCACACATTAAAGACCATTTACCATCCAAAACAAGCGGAAATGCTGTCATTCTTTTAGACAAAGTGGGATGGCATTTTTACCAGGCAAAAGATGTATAGGTGGCATATTACATTCACGTAAAATGACATGTGAAGTGCATAATAAATTTTAGGGGAAAAAAAGCAGAGGAATAACATAATTGGTAACAGTGACTATCTATCTATCCCTGATGGATCACCTCCCCAAACACAAAACCCTAAATATATGTATATATTTGTGGATGTATCTCTCTCTCTCTCTCTCTCTCTCTGTCTGAGTATATATACACACACACAGAGAAACTCCCCAATATTTGCACATGCAGCTTTGCTTCATGCACACAAATAGTGAACTCAACTTATTTTGGAAACAAAGGATAAGTGAGGAAAAAATAATATTGACTAAAAGAGAACACTTGATGCAACACTACGGTCACAGAAGATGTTCTGAACTCTGATCTGATTTTCACTTTGACGATACAATGTACTAAGCACAAACACCAAAGTAACTATAACAAAAAAGTGTACCTAAATGCTCTATTAAACTAGTATACATGCACAGATAATTTAATTACCTAGAAATCCAAAGACCTGAACAAAAAAATGACTTACTTGAGGACCATCAGGGTCACTCAGAAGTGTGTCCCAGATTAAGAGAATGTCTGCAAAATTGAATTCTTGGGTCAAAAGAAGTGTAATCCACCTGAACGCATAAAACTGGGGATTTACCTGCACATACAGACAGAACCAAAAGGAAAAAGAACTAAGTTACAACATTCTAGAATTGATACACAATCAAAGTATCCGAATTCATCAGCAGAAACTTTCACTAGATCTTCGATACAATTCTTTGCTAATAGGCATAACACTTGGCTGGAACAGCAGTGAAATGCCTAAAGTGCAACTCGGCTGGGATACCGTTGGGCTTAAGCACAAGGTGAGGTGCACCCCTTATCAAAGTGAAGCAAGAATATGCATTATTTTTCAGCATATAACAGGAAGACAAACAATTTCAGTAAATTTGGAAAACGAATAACAAAATTTAAGATAGAGCATTACTTAGTTTGATAAATAAATCTAGCATAGTACATAATATTAAAAATATACCATGTTTAGAACCAACAAATCCAAATTCAAAAGCAGCATAAACTGACAACAAATGCAGTTGTTCTAACTTCTATGATAACCAAAATAATTGTGTAAAACATGCTTAAGAGATTAGTGTTCTCTTTGCCGCCTTAAATATAACTGCCTCGAGTTTCTCAAAGTAGATGGACATTGTGGTGTAAATCTATAACCAGATTCTCCAAGTCTAGAGGGGCTCGCAACTCCACCCTCAATAACAATCATCAACAAACACAGATCATAAATCCTCCTTTTCTTTCCAGTAAACAACTATTGCTTTCAACAATCTCGTCTAACGTATAGGACAGGATAAATAGTATCATGCATGTTGTCACCACTCACTAAGCGTCAACTATACTTGACTGAGACCATATTATTTAAACGTTGTTGCTCCCACCCATTTCTCGTATGTGTCTTGTTCCATAGTGCCTTTTCAATTAGGCGTGAATATGCAAAAAGAGCACAAACAATTAAATAAATATTTGAGCTCAGGCAGGCACCTTTCAGCCTCTAACAAGTATGCTTACAACCAAACTGAAGACGTTCGCCTTGTTACTACTAATTTTAAATCAGGCAGGTAAACGAGTACCTTAGCATTTCTCAATCAAACTAAATTACCAAGGGACTTTTTTTTTAGCATTTGGGTACTTTTGGGGGGAAGTATTTGGAAAGATTGAGTTTTCATGTGATGTATTAGAAAATAAGTGCATTAGTAGGAGAATGTATTGGATAACATGATGTACTGATTTGTTTTGTGATATAGAATTGGGAAGGGCACTGTAATGGGGGAAGCAAACCAGACATTCCCTAAGGATTCCTTTTCACGTAATGATCGACACCTACAATCACCTTTTAGTGCTAATAATGAAGTATCGATACCCTCCACTAGATTAATGACTAATTTACTGAAAAACCAATTAAACAACAGTTTAAAAAGGCATTAATATTCATTTATTAAAGTAGATATTCAGTACAACTTAAATTTACCATTAGTCGCCTGACCTTTCACTCTCAAAGGAGATAATACCCATTCACATAAAACACAGAACCTTAGCATTAGATCTAATAATTGAAAATGAAGTCTCATAACAATAGATTCAGTAACTAAAGTCTTCAAATGGTTTCTTTGTATCCTCTAGCACAACAGGTGCCCATGCAAAAAAAATCTTAAAGCCATCCACCAGATATTAGATGAATTACTCAAATAAATACGAACCCAAACATAGACTCGAAATCCAAGTTTAAGTACACTTCTGCTCCCACTTTCTTCATATAAATAAAAGAATTCATCAAGTGTTAAAGTCTAAATAAATGTATCCAGTATTTTCTCACATATAATAATTCCATTTACATTCTTCAGCATTGCCACAAGAGAGAATAAAAGATGCAGGTAGTAACAAAGTAGGACGCATAGCTTCTTACTTTTGTTGTCATCTCAAGATGACGCCAAAGTTCTTCATCATGCTCCTTTAAAAGCCTTGATAATCTTGTAATGGTGGAACGGATCCCCACAACACTGTTATCAAGTTGTTGAACAAAATTATCCCGAAATCCGCTTAATAACTCCACAAAACAGAAGAAAGTATCTGCTTCAGCAGAAGCCTGCAGGACTTGCAAAAGGAAATAGTTTACATAAAAAGAAACTAAAACGACCACATGAAAATATAGCACTAAATGCCGTGTAGAGAAATTTCTTTGTTGATCACCAAACTCGGTTTTGCCCAATTGAAGAAAATGAACTTGGTAACAACACTTTCGCTGTGTTAGCTGTGATATAGAATCAGTACAGTTTATGTTTTTATTCATAGTCAATCTAACTCTTCTTAATTTCAAGATTCGATCTAATATTTTTCTATCCTCAATCTGACTGCAATTCTGCTTGCAGCATTAACATTGATATTAGCACATTTGAAGCACTAACTGGTCCTAAAAGATTTTTGGGAAGAGAGTAGTGATACACAATTTCAGTCAAAGCTGCATAGTCTACTACCAGATATCTTGAAGAACTAATACCTCTTGTTATCACTAATTAGAAAGATATCAATTAAACGCTGGAGAAAGAACCTACAGCAGTTAATGTTACAGAAAATCTATGAGAAGCAGTTATAAATTGGCAGAGAGACACTTCTCCAAATTCTTGACGCGTGGCTAAGCAAACAGCTCGTTGCTAGGTCATAGAAGCTGTGAATAAGAACATTGGATGTTCATATCATTCAAATTGCCTGAGATTCCAGCAAAATTCTGTTAATTTACTTAACAACCCATGGTTAAAGATTGAGCGCACTGTGTGCCAGCCATTTGAGTAAACTATTATTTAAGAGATCTGGTTCACAAAGAAAAAGTCACCTCTAGAATGTCATGACCACCACCTTATTTGCGTCTCCATTGCCTATTGTTCCGGTCAACCCGTAAAAACTTACAGAAAAGGTAAAAATCAACAGAACCTATAGAAAAATTCAGTAGCAAGCACCTGTGACCCCAAAAGTAGCATGTTCCAAGGTGGTGATTTTCAAGGTCAACTTAGTTGGGATGTTATTTTGATAAGGTGAGCAAACAATGGATATGTTCAAGTTGGGAGGTGGACTGGCAACCATTTTTGTACTTCTTTTCTGATCATTGCACTCGTTTTTGGAGAGGGGACGGAAAGTAGATGATGAGTAGTTGGATCAATACATATCTATAGATATTGCTTCAAACCAGAGGTTTATATATCTTAATAGAAATAGGGAAAATATAAGCTTTTCCTTAGATATTCAAGTGGCATAAAATAAAAGGATATCATATTTGATTTGAAATAGTGTCAAAATTTCAGGAACTTACCCTCGAGCAATTATTTTATAATTGTATTATTTGGATGAACAATTTCTTTAAAGACAATACAAGTTTGCATATTATCACCCAACGTAAAATTTTAAATAACTAGCACTTCTTTTGTAAACTTAAAATATCAGAGACCGAGATCAATAACTTACCGCATTGTCCTCATTAGGATCATTTTTGAACACGTAGAACAAAGGAGCTAAGATTTCATTCATCCCTTGAACATATCTTATTCGAATTCAATTTTGCAAATACAATCAATATATTCCTCAAAGCCTCCTGAAAGCAAGATTCATGGGGCAAGTGAAATAAATGCACAAGCATGCTTCACTAACAAGAAGAAGACTACGAGAACGAGATAGGGCTCACTTGGTTGGATTTAGCAAAAGTTGAGTCCCCTGAGAAGAAGTGAATGTCCGGATGGGTACGCTTGACATCTCGGTCAATCTGTTCTATGATCTCAGCGTCCTACAAAGTATACAAGTCAAACGAAATCAATTTTTTTGCGTTGTGGCGTGCTGCCGTATTCCAGGCCCACTGTTACGTAATACTGAAAACTTTAAGTTCAAATACAGAAAGGGCATCATTGCAGGTTGGACCTCAGTAACATGACATAATATCTGTCATAATGAGAGTTGGGTGTATAACAACCTTTTTCTTTTCATTCTTTTCTTTTTTTCCTTTTACTTTCTCTCTTCCTTTTTCTTTTTCCCGAAGAATGCCAGAAACAACTCCTAGTCAATGCTGGAGTGAAGGTACCTGAAAGAATTGATTCCATATGCTACTCTTCCCAAGACTTAAGGGATGCTCTCCATGAGTTATCTCTGATCTTGAGAGGAATCCCTTGCTGCTATCAGGTTCATAATTCTCAAGACTCGACTTTTCCAGCCTCCTCATAATCTCTGACTAACTAGCCATTTAAAGATTCAGAAAATGCCGAAAATGAAAGATGTGTAGACGAGATTATAGCAATTCACAGGCACATATACAACATAATAGATGACTAATCCATTTCAACTGTTAAGAATTTACGATTCATTAACTTCCTTCCAAGTAGGTACGTATAAAAGGCACTGGGTGCGAATAAATAAAGTCTCTGCATCTTTTCATGTAAGAGTAATAAACAAGCATCAAAGAGGATGTCCAATCAAATGTAGGTTCTTTTTTTTTTTTTTTTGTGGATAGGAAACAAACAAATTTTATTGAAAAAAGAGAGTACAAAGGGATGAGGAATCCCTAAAAGAAAAACAGAAACGATTACAAAACTAAATCAAATGTAGGTTCTGCTATATACGGATTATCACATATGTGAGACTGCCTGCAGTAAGAGCTAGTGGAAAGATAACAATGAGCAATTCAAAATGCGAGGATGGGTATGTTTCAAGTAACTAGTGCTCAGAGAACTCTCATTTTGGACAAGTAATCTGTCCTTTCATCCTCTCAGTATAGCCACTCCCCTTTAAGTAAAAGATCAAATTTCTAACTGAATTCATTAGCAACCATAATGAGATAGTAATTCATCTAGCATAACCTGGTAAAAGAATTTTGCGCAACCATAGAAAAGAACATGAATAGAAGTTCTAATATTGTTATGAGATTTAGAACCTAAAATCTGCCACAATTCGTGTTTCTTTTTCAAGATTTAGTTGGCTATGCAGTTAAGCAATTAAAGAAGATATGCAGAAATATCCAAAGCGCAAGATGTAACAAATTCAAAACAAACTGGTGATATGGGCATATCCCTCAAATCCTCAATTGCTTTTTTTTTTCCCCTCCAGCTTCATAGTTATTTTCCAAGAATAGAAAAAGATATTGGTCGATTCAGATATTGACCAAAATTTTCAAGAACTCACAGGATTCATCAATAACTCCTCTTTGAAATGCTGATATTGAGACCTTTTTTGGCCAATTCTGAAGGCCAAAGTGAGCGATCGGATGGTAGATACCCCAATAATAGCTGCAAAAGTTCAGTAAAATCATAATCCAGCTATATCAAAGTTTTAAAATAGAGAGAGAGAGAGAGAAGAAAATGAAACACTATGCATTTTCAACAGCTAGATATAAAGTGGCCACGTTCTTCCCTGGATGAACTTTTACGTCAATGTTTATTAATTATTACACGTGAACAAAAGAACCAAAGTTTTCCTCTTATTTATTCCTTTGCTATTCGAGCATATAACTGTAAGTTTTAAAAAGAAAAAGAGAAGAATTTGGAGAATACATGCTATTTTCCAACTTCAAAATGATACAATTGATGGAATTTAAAACGAATTTCATATATTTTCTAACAAAATGTCATGCTAGTAGGTCAGAAACCAATCATGTATGGAAGGCTTCTAGTAGGTCAGAAACCAATCATGTATGGAAAGGCTTCACCTCCATATACCAAATGTTTTTTTTTTTTTTTTATGGTTCTTTCCACACTATCACAATTCACAACCACCCTTTTACTTCTCTGTCTCTCTTGTTTTCTCTCTTTTACATTATTTTCTACAGAGAAGTTATCTTTATTGAGGCGTTCCAGATTATTGGTGGGGATTTCTATTAGTGGTTTCATACTCCAGAAAAGCACCCTCACTTTATTCCTCCCACCAGTACTCCAATTCAAATAATTTGGGCTGACACTTCAACCTATTTTTTTTTTTTTTTTTTTTTTGATTAAGAAACAATGATATTTTATTAAAATAAAAGATAGATTGAGTTGCAGAGGAACGAGGAGTCCCAAGAAACAAAATAAAACCTAAGGCTAAAGGGAACATCTCCAATCTCTAGCGATATCAGAAACCTTCATTTTTTTTTATTTAATATCTTACAGGATATAATTTGACATTTTTGGAGGTAGTATAGCTACTTTAGTTAGGCACCCCACACTTTCAAGTGCTTATAGGAAGACATTTGATCTTTGTTTATTTCATAAGACATAAGGTAATAATCCAGTCTTCTAAAATGGTCAGTAATGCCATTAGATAATTCCCTAACTTAGAAGTTCCCCTACTACCAATGATCTTACCAAACACGTCTAGCTCATGAATACAGTAACAAAAACAGGAATCATATGTGAACGATGGATGAATCATTAATAAATGAGGAGTTCCTCTATGCAAGGCATTAGGATAGACTGTTGTGTAGCATAAATCAGTTGATACATGGTCTGCTTCTGGAGTGGATTGGCCATTAGATGGGATTACACACATACTATTTTTCCTTTTTTTCTTTTGGAAGTAGAAATTTATCAGTGTTTGCGTTGAAAGATGTAGAGGTACAAGCCAGATACAGAATTCACTAACAGTATATGTATGTCACCCTAAAGAAAAAGTTAATTTTCAAATCAATACCAGCATAGTACATTCTGAGAATTCCATCAACAGATTATGCTTCGCTAGTTGACTGAGCTTCCCAAGCTCTTAAGTGGTCCAAACAAACATTCTATCCTATACAGTTCAATTGCTCATACCAGAATGTATTAACAAGTGGAACATTGTGTTATTCATCAAATGTTTTTGTACTTTTCTGTACATGTTTATATTTCACTTCATAACATGTAACATGGATGTAAAACAGAGCACTTCAATTTCTAATATAAATAGCTCCAACGTCCTTTATGCAAATGGGTAATTAATCAAATGGCTATAGAAATTCTTAGTTCTAAAACATGAACTAAAAGAATAGTACATTAAATGATGAAGGCAATACTTGAAGCCCCAGAGGCAAAAAAATTTGCAATTAGGCATATAAAAATATCAACAATAATACACAAAATGAACTTGAACATGCAAGAATCACATGTACAAAGATTAAGAAAAACATATTAGCTCAAAATTCATACCTTCCACACAGTCGCACGAATGCCAGCTCCATCAGGGATCCCTTGTGATGCTAGCCTCCTCAATTCTCCCATATTTATAACCTTCCTCGACAGCTAAGGTTAACAATAAAAATATAGATGCAAATTAACACATAACATCAACCAGAAAGCTCATAAAACTTGAAAGGGAGAGAAAAGTAGCAGAAGTAAAGACAAGAAACTATAAGGCCAGACAAATGGGTCATCCAATAGTTCACCACTGAACTCGATGATTTATCTCCTGTTTTTTGACCTGGGAGAAAAAGATCTCCGTCCAGATTCCAGTCATATGAGTCATTTTACTCACTAAAAATGACTCTTCCATTCTCCATGTGCATGTATGTATTGCGGAGAAACAAAGAGACACAATGTTGACATAACAAAAAGCAACTAATATATGCAAACAAGTTAGTCATCAGATATGAATACTACAATAAGTGTATATTCATTACATCAGGAGGAGGCAGAAGTTTATCTGTTGTAGATCCTGTCTTCACACAGAGAAAAATACCCTCTCCCTTTCACATCATATATGGATAGAAATCCATTATATATAAGCTGAATGATTTGATAGAAAGTTATTTTATATTATTAACCAATTCTGGATTTTCATATCATGACCATGACTCATACTTCAATTTTCTCAGGCAAGAGGCTACCACGAACTCAGTGTGGTAGCATGAAGACCAACGAGTGTCTCCTTGTCTAGCCAAGCTCTTAATAGTTTCCACTGCTAACTGTAGCCATTCGTGAGTGTACCACTCATAGAAAATGATGAAGACAACAATCGGCAATCAGTTAAATAGATCGAAGAACAATCCGTAAACAACAATATGGAGTTGGAATTTTCAATCATCAGTTCCTTCTAAACAAATGAATGACACTTTGCATGAGAAAACCATAGGGCGACCAATATAGTTTTGGATGAATTTATTGCAGTAAGTTGCAAAATCGCCAATTATTCTTGTCGCCACTGATATATACATGATGACATCAAACCGCATGATAAATTACTAGTCAATCAGGGCTCCACAAGCATAAAATGAGTATGAGCAACTTCGAAAGTTTTCACGTTGCTCATTCCTATCGGCAGCAGTGCATATGAACATGCATTGTTAAGTAAACTTGCACAAACACTTTGAGAGAGAGAGAGAGAGGGAGGGAGAGAGAGAGAGAGAGAAAGACCTCTTGTAAAAGCTGAGCCTGCCTAGCGATAATTTCCGCCGCAGGAGGCGCCGCAGCCGCACCACCAACTGACGCCGTAGAGTTGGCGGAAGAGCTCCCATTTTCCTCATCACTGTAACAAACACTAGTATTACTACCATAATTGCTACTCAAGGGATCCCTAATTCCCCTTTTCGCAGCACTAGAAGCATGAACAGAAGAAGTACTCGGGGGGTCCGGCGGGGTCACTGGTGGCGGCGGCTCGACAATTGGGGCCGGGGCGAGCTTGACGGCGTAGTCTGGAGGCGGCTGAGGGGACGACCAGATGGAGCTGTTGAGCCAATCGGGGACCCGTTTCTTCACCATCATCAGAGAAATTTAAGGGATTGTGAGTTTGATTGAAAAATGGAGAATAGAAAAAAGCTTACGTATTCCTTGTGTGTGTGTGTGTGTGAGAGAGAGAGAGAGAGAGAGAGAGAGAGAGAGAGAGTGGGGAAGAACGAAGTTTGGTTGCCAGGTGTATATTTGTTGTGGTCACGTGAGTTTCACGTGTGTATGAAAGTTGAGAATTTGAAATTAGTAAAAACTTTTCGTATGTTTTAGGGTAATCGCGAGATTGCGCCTTGAAAGTTGAAACCCTACATTGGCATTACAACTATCAAAACTAGTCCGGTGATAGGGTAAGACTGAGCTGCAATTTTAGAAGTCTTAAAGAAATCGGATCTATTTGGCCAGAATTGGCATATTTCACATGTATTTTTAGTGTATGGGTCGGATTGGGACTGAGCTCCCAAAATAGTCGGCCCGATGGATCTCGATTATTCTCTTTGGCCCGATGGGTTGCACTAAGCTGACCCGAGTTGCCCATTTGAAATCTCTAATTGGCTTAATGCACTCTCAAATTGTGTATTTGGCATATTGCACTCCAGAAATAGGATTAGTATTGCACCTTACATCCTCTATTTAGAACTTTTGCAAGAAAACTATTCGGCCAGATTGCAAATAGGGACAATTTTAGCCTTCAATTTCAATTAGGCTTCATGTAGATGAATGAATTTGAGGTTGAGAATTTGAAGTCCACAATAACAATAACAAATCTATTGAACTTGTTTGGATACAATATATTTTTGGATCTATAGCATCCGATGTTGAGCAAATTTTTGAGTCATTATGGTGGATTTCAAATTCATTTTACATTAGTCATTTGAAATCCTCCTGTTCAAATCAAAATCCTTGAATCCAAATGTAAACTTAGTTATTTTACAAACCATGAGAATATGAGATACTACTAGCCCATTATGTCTTGCAAATATTACCAACATAATATATATTATGCACATCATATTTGAAATATTGCCTATGCAACGCCTCACCAAGTTCATTATGGGTCAACATAAAGAAATACATTGGTTTATAATGCTTAAGTCCCACTAAATTAATAAGAGCGAAACCCACATCGAAACTGTAAATATCTCAAACCTTCATTACCAGAAACAATTAATTACACATTTAACTATTCTCAAGTCATTTGGTTTATACCTAGGTGTTTCAGAAGATATTGAGTACCGGAAGGTCTTCATTGTGTTAATTTTGATATTTTTTTAACTTTTTCTTTGGGCAACACACACGATGGGATAGGGCCAGTCTCGCCCGATCCGAACTTTTGTCAGCTCTAAGAAAAATATGCAGCTCAAATATTGCTCCACATCATTTCAGTAAGTAATAGTATTGTAGGAATGTGGAGTATTATGTTATGAATTAGGACCTCTTGCAAACTTATTAAGAACTAAGAAGTGAGAAAATTCAGACATAGACAAGGGGAATATTAATAACATAGTGAGATATTATATAAGGATATTTCACAAACTTTAGAAAAAGAAGAAGTGTCACTAGATGAAATCATAAATACAACAACAAATTATAAATTTTAAATTGAGGAAAGAAGATATATTATTAATTGATGTGAGCTCTCTCATATGGTACTTTTAGATCTATATTTATGTTTTCATAAATCATGATTGAATATTTTCTTAACATCCACATATGATACTCTCCATTTTATAATCACCATAAAATATTAAGAAAAAAAAAAATATACTTTCCTCATAAATCAAATGATAGGGCCGAGAAAAGATATAAACATACAATAAGCAACAATCCAAGTAAAGGAGGGGCCTGGTTCATCTTGATATTGACATAGTAAGTAGAAAAAGAAGGCAAGATGCACATGCCGTGTGATTGTATCTTGAGGGTAAAAGAGGGTATATATATATATAAAGTAGAAAACATTACAATATTATGTAAAGATGGAGTAGAAATTATGACTACATCATTCATGCATGTGGTGTTTTACATATTTTTGAACATCAGGAGACTTTCCATCAAGTATTATTGAATGTTTATTTCTTGCAAGAAATGGCAATGATATATATATGGTTAACCACTAAAAGGCATTTGATTGCACATGTTGGGCCATATCACCCATCTTTCTTCTCTTCATAATGAAACATGATGTTGAAAGTACAAGTACATGTACATCATTTATAATGTGATTGTGGAGCACATCAAAATCTTATCCAATATTATTTGCCTTTATTAATTCAATAGTTTTTGAATCACATATGTTCATACTTCTTAACAAACTAAAAAAATTATCTCGAAAATTGAATTTTACACATATAGTGTAGATCTACTATAATCGTGACAGAAAATAGCATCACTAAATTAATGTTAATGACACACTAAAGCGTCTCGTTTTGAAATTTATCTACACAAAGATTTTGCGAAATAGATATTCTCGTGATATCAAATTTAACAACGCAGCTCGTTCGTGATCTTTCACAAGCATAGATAACAAAAAATAAGCATCACTAAACGCCTTTTTTTTGTATTGTACATATACTTACAGTTTTTGAGCATCATCTGTACTTTTCTCTTTAAAATTCAACTGATATGTATTCTAGTATTTATTTTAATTTTATTGTTCAACAAGAACACGAAAAAAAAAAACTCTTTTAGGGAGCAATCACACAATGAAAAAACAGCTGCTACTTAACACAAAGGTACAAATATGACAAATGATAGGCACACTGGCAAATAATGGATTAGTATTATCTGAAGCAGAAGGTTATCCCATATAATAAACAATACATTTGAAATACCATTAAACATAGGGATAATTACAGAACTACCTCAAAAGTTTAGCCTAATTACAAAAACTCTAGTTATCTTTCAAATTTACAAATACCCGCATAAAGTGCTACAAACAACCCCCTTACATTTATATTTACCTAACATTCTAACAAATACCCCTCACGGTGGTGCAATTTGTATAAAAAGAAACTAATGTCTTTGTACTTTTAAAACATAACTAGGTTATTTGTAATTAAACTAAACCTCAGGGTAAATTTTGTAATTAAACATGTTTGATCATTTTACAGTGTCTTTCCCTGGGTTACAAAATCAGAAGCGCTTGGATGAAGAAATTGTCAATGAAGAATGCACAAGCACAAAATGGAGGTAAAGGAACAAAAGCTTATGATTAGATGAAATTAGTGAAATAAATTAACACAAATCTGATTATATTCATCGTCAATCACAGACAAAGTAAGCTTCTGCATAATCATCATAAACCAATAATGTTTCAACATAATTTAAGAGCAATAGCAATAAAGCAAACAAACATCCAATAAAAAATGGATTGTTGTTTAAAAATGATGATTCAATAGATGTATTTTATGAATTAGAATATAAGGTAATCCCTCTCCAAGTAAAATAAAACTATATTCTCTAATTAATAACCTAAGTCACCAACATTGCCCAGACAAAAAACAAATCACCTTAACTCAAAACTTTATATCATGCTTTAGTTGAATTTCTAGGAAAAAATTTAAAAGAAACCAAGTGCTCTATTTTTCAACGAGTCATTGCCCATTACGTTTTAATCGGAAAATCAAATATAGGTTAAGCTACTAGGTGGTGTGAACTCCAAGACAAAAATATGCAAACATATAGGTGTATATCAATTATAATTGGCATTGTTCTAGAAGAATGGATCAAGAGGTAAGGTGCTCCGCGATAAAAAAAAAAAAAATAAAGCACCCCTTTAAGAATACAAATACTCCATTTACAGAAACTTACATTGAAGTCAGACAGTTGAGATCACATATCTATATACTCTGGAGAAAGAATAGTCCTTGTAAGCTCCTTTAAATTCGCTAATACATGGCGTGGTCCTAAGCTCTTGACACCAATAAAATTCAAGAGCTGCTCTAAATCCTGCAATCAAGTTTAAATAAGCTTTAAGAGGCCATCATTCTGTCATGAAACTGACAAAATAATCTAACCAATTAAAATTAGACAGCAGAGAACAAATATAAGTTTGTCTAACATGTCCTGGGCAAAAGTTTACACTTAATTGAAGCACATGGGTTCATCAATAATAATGATGCCTGATTTTATAGTTATAATTAAGCTCTCATCAAGAACCTAGTGTCAAAGTTCAATCAAATGTCTGTAACAATACCAAGTTCCATGGTGACTAACATGCTGCATGCATGAGACCAAAAGGCTGATATGAAAACAAAGCCAACAACCTTATTGTTGGGTTTTTCACACAACCGAAATGAAATAAAAGTTTCCTAGAATAAAAGGTTATGCAAGATAGACAGGCGTGATGATGCTTTCCTTCAGCACGCTGCAGGTTTAAATTGCATAAACTTCAAACAGCTCTAAGATTACTGAGCTTACAAAGTCACTTCAGGGGAAAAGTAACCAGAATCTAAAGAAGAATTTATTATAACAGAAAAGGTTACATCATACAGCCTGGGCACAATTAATTAAAACACCTGTTCTAAAGAGACCAAAAGATGGAGCTCATATTCCATTGATGAAGAGTTTGAATGTCTTAGGTTAAAGGTTTATGGAGATTTCTAGCATCATATTAGAAGGTTTTCGATCAAATGGGACAATCTAGACTTCACCGTAGAATTTAAGAAATTGAGGAGAGAAGAGTCACGTGATACCTCAAGGATTGACAATTGCAAACAATAAAATTTGTACATTTTGTAAATCAATTTCTAATGAACTTATTTGGGGAGGAGGATGAAATACATATGAGATCTTGAATGCTTGACATCATAATAAACACACTTCATAATTATAGATACCTTTTTTGGAATTCTTCCTATGCTACAATGGTATTTTTTCATGAAAATTCAAAGATATAGATGTTCATATATCTTCAAATCCACCTTTCTAAAAGTTAAAAGTTTATTTTATTCAAAGAATACTCTTTATCACGCCACAGTACTTGGAATATTCAACCACTTGTGCCTTATCAAAACTTCTTAATTCAGGCATGGCTGATTAATTGAAGGAAGACACAGCACAGTTGTGATTTTGTAAGTTGAACTGTTAAGATTTATCGTGATCATTCCATGATTGAACATTAAACTACTACATGACTCTGACGCAGGATTAATTTATTGACCCATATATGGGACTATTAAGACGACATAAACTGATATAGGCGAGCAGTGCTAAAGTGCAGTCTCTTGGGTGACATAAGTCTTACTATCCAGGGATTCAAACACTATGTTTTACCTCTCAGTGCATAAAGATGTGGTTCCTCTTAAGATGAAGTTGTTAAATTTATTTTTATATCATCACTCCTAACCTGAATACATCATAATCAGCTTAGTATCAATAAAAGAAGAACTGATTCGACGTGAACCAGCAACAACATAAATGGACAATTTTTATATAATTTGACTTGATGTCTTTCTGCAAACAGCTCTTAGATCCATAAAACATTATTAATATCTACTGTCTAGAGCAAAACCAAGAAGAAAAAAAATGTAATATAACTAAATTAACAAGTATTAAAAACTTCTAAAAAGACCATCTTCATGTCATGCACAGAAAAAATATGTTAGGCAACCTACAATGCACCAAATACTTGAAACTGGATCCAGTATCATATAACCCACACAACTATCCAAGAAATGGTGCACACCTTGTTTAGCAAGAATACAGCATAAGCTGCTCTAGTTGAGTCTTGACCTTCAATAAAGAGGGGAAATTCTACAGGCTTTGTGCTTGTCGAAATTATTGAATCCAAAGTTGTACTGGATGCTGAATGTTCAATTGAAGGTGTATAGTCACGTATATATGATCGAGAACCCCCTAAGCGTAATGGATAACGCAAAGGTACTTGCAAATAAGAAGCGATAAGTGAGACAGCCTGCAAGGCAAACCAGCTTTGTCAGTAAGAAAAATTAGCTTACTAATTAGTGCATAGCAGATTGCCTAATGCCATAGAGACACATAAACTCAGGATATGAAAGCTTGCCAGTTCAACATTGACCATAGAGACGCATAAATGCATAATGCAGCTCAATTTGTTTTAAACGTAAATAGCAATTCAAGCATGTCGGAATCAGTATATGAGTTGCTACAATTGAAAGAGAAGAACACACATGGGCTACATATCCCAGGGCAGTTGAGGATCGCTGAACCTCCTTCTTGTCAGTGAAAAACTCATCTTCGTAAAAAGGGATCACGGTAAGGTGCAGACCTGAGATTGTCAACGTGGCCTGGTCCACAGGTTTTGATCCATCAGGAACACCTGAAAATTGGAAAAAAGAGCATTGAAATATTAGCATGAATATTTGGAATGCTTCACATAAACAAGATCCAGAAATAACATCAAGCAACTCCTTAACTATGTCGATTAAGTTTCATAATATGCATAAAACCTGAATATTGTGACTGCGCATAAAAATAAAGTGACAAGGCTACAAAAAGTTGTAACACTAAGCCTTGAATTGCACACCTTAATTCAAGAAGCAGTCTAGAAAGACAATCTTAAAACTAAACCAACTAATCATCTGCCTAAAGGCTAAAACAAGCAAATATGTTTAAATGCATTTCATACATCTAGCCATAACTCAGCCAAATCTGCATGTAGCAAAAATCATTATCTGAAGACTTCAGAATCCCCTCTAACTTTTGAACCCAATGGCATTCAGCTAGCAATGTTCTCTATTATAAGCCTTACAGGTGGCTTTTCATAAGACTTTATGGGGAAAAAGATATAAAGAAGCCTATGGCATAATATGCAGTTGTATAATGCACGATGCAAACACATTCTGTCGAACATTAGCTGGATGACAATATCAACCCTAGTTATATATCTTGGTCTTACACTGCTTTTGATCTAAAGACCAAGTAAATAGTAACCACAAATAGTTCCATGTTTAATGCCCTCTAGTCCATGTAGGGGTGGCCAAATGGAACCGAAACCGGGTTCCAAACCGGAACCGGAACCATGGTCAACGGTTCCGGGAACCGTTGACCGGTCAATGGTTCCAAAACCGGAACCGGAACTGTGTAGTCCGGTTCCGTTCCTTGGTCCCAAAAACCGTGGAACCGGCGGTTTTAACCGTCAATTAGAACCATGGTGGAACCGGCGGTTTTCGAGGTTAAAATCAACTATGTATATTTTTTTGGGTAAAAATATGCTAGAAGAAATGTTAAATATTTATATGATGTTTTATATTCGTAACTACATGAGACACATTTTAAATCAAGTGTTGTAAGCGAATTACGTGAACTTTTGATTCTTCTATACTCTAATAGTATATATAGACATTAATATTATTATTAATTATTAATATTAAGTACAAAGCTTAATGAATATTAAGTCCAAGTCTTTTTCTTTCTTTTCCTTTTTTATAACTGAAATTGATAAACCATTTTAAAAAATCAAAAATTATCAAAAGATAAACAAAATCGAATCGAAACCGTGGAGGAACACGGTTCCAAATCGAACGAACCGCTTCGGTTCGGTTTTGGAACTTTAACCGTGAGGAAACAGTTCGGTTCCAACAAAATGAGGAACCGAAACATGCGGTTTTGGGTTTGGAACGAACCGGTGGTTCAAGCAACCGTAGCCACCCTTAAGTCCATGCATGTGTGAAGACAAAACATCTGCTAAATGTATTTTTGCACTTCAAGAAAGAGATTTGATATGGTTAACCATCATTTTAATTCATTATAACAATGACGGATAATGTAAAAGTAATTTTGAAGAGACCACTGGCAACATATAAATAGCCTATCAAACTGAAGCTATGTAGCTTGGATTTCGAGATATGGCATAGGATGCAAAATCTTGGACATGCCAGGTGCAAGCTAAAGAAAGATAGTCAAAAAGTTATACTGACATTGATATGCGTAAGGGAATGCAATACTAGTTAGAGTAGTTTCTTAATTTTACAGTTCCGCATAGAAGGTTCATCTAATGGCATGGTAAAGCAATTAAAGTTGTAATGAATACACATAAGATAATAAGATACGAAGAACATATAGAAAAACCCATGTCCAATAACATTGTCAATAATAGTTAGTTGAGGTATCCAAGGGAATTTGTATAAGGCGTCTGTGAGTGGGGTCTAATTTTGAAAGAATTCCACCTGTTACTTTGACTTGTCAAACAAGGTTGCAGCATGGTAAGCAAATTGTTGGACATGATACCAAACTATGATAATGCCGATACAGTCAATAGCAATGAAATTATATCTATCTTGATTTAATACAGCTTTTCTTCAGTCAAATAAATGAATCACGAACTCCAAAAACTTCAGCAGAGGAAAGGCACAAAAATTCAGTTTCTTCAGGACCTCATACAAAAAAGTAATTGTAACCGGCATTGATTGCTCTGAAGCATGGGAACCCAAAGTCCCACATACAAAATATTCCAAGCTAGCCCTTCCCAAGTTTTACATTATTTCAGCGCAAAGATATAGCATGATAAGAATACAGTAAATAATGTCTCCTTTCTCTAAATATACGATCCATTACCTGACTTAATACTGCTACTGAATGATTCAAGTTCTTGCTCAGGAGCTTTTCGAATCACAACCTTTACTGGATATAGCAAGGAAACCTGTGATACCATATACTGTTGCCTCGCTCTCAATAACTTCTGCAAGTTTTTCAAATTCCCATAACCCTTTTCTCCAGCAAGTGATCTGCTTGACTCCTGCATTGGAACAAAAACACATTACAGATAAGTAAACTGGACGCAACATGAACTAATCCATTCCATCAGATAGAAAATTGGAAATGACAAGAAGTATTAAATGACCTCAGGAACATCTTAACCACAGAAATTTTGAATGATCGCTACAAATTGAAAAATAATATCATTGAGCAGAAAGCAGCACATTAAAATGATCCTTGAGAAATGGTTTACATGCTCATAGTGGCGTTTAGCAATGAATATACAAATTTCGCTGCAGAAACATGGGTGCAGGATTTTGATGGGAAAAACGCAAAAATATTTCATTGAATCTCTACATGGCCTTATTTTCATACCAAAACAGACATTAAATGCATGATATACCTAGTCAGACATGGTTGCATTCACTGGAATACATAGGTTGTCTATGCACCATCTGAAAACAAGCAATCCATTATTCCCAATAGGTGAAGAACCATTGCATGCCCCCTAACTAATATGACTTTTTTAACTCCACATTGGAGCATAGGAAGGAAATAATGGATGTCACAGGAACATAAGAATTAGGAAAGACACAGTGATATGTTTTCCTCTGTGAAATATTCCAACTAAAACCTGCACCTTATACTTCCGAGAATAGCATCTACATAGTATATAAACGATGATAAAATTGAAATTAACTCATCCCAATTTCCAAAACAAATATTAATTTGACGAAAGCCAGATGATAAATGTAACTGAATTTTCATTTCTCAAAACTCCACTTGAAACCCTAAAAAGGCTAAAACTCCGAAAGAAAATGCGGTAAATTTTGTTTTTAGTTTCATAATTATTTTAAGCATGTGAAATGATTATTTCAAACATATCGCAAAGCACAGACCTTCCTCCAAACTGCATTTATAACTTGTGGTTATGATGAAATCTGTTTCAAATAAGAATGTTCAGGGACATATGAAGAATTTTCAGACCCAATCTAAAACTATAAAACCCTTGTCCGTGTCCAATCAACTTCAAATAAAATAAGTCAATAACTTGCAAGCTGGTGGCCAAAAATGGTCTACCATTATTTCCACTCAGGTCTCTTAAAAGTCATTTCCTATATTAACTTAAGCAGATGAAGATTAAAGAACAAAACTGACAGCATACTCAGCCTGCAATTTACCATAAAGTGCAACCAGATGTGATAATAATAAGAGCAAAAGGTTGAGGTCCAAGTGACAATTCATTGTGGCAAAACTGGAAATCAAAAGCTTAAATAAGTAACAACTACAATCTGATTACCTGCATACGTTTGTTGGCCACAGAAAGAGAGCTTCCACCAGTCAATAGAGATCTAATTTCAGCACTAAGTTGTTCCTCCTGCTTTCTTACTTTCTCCTTTACAACCTTGGAGTGCATTGACATGTTTCCCATCACCAACTTACGAGATTCCAATTTTTCACGCATCTGATCAAGCTCATTTGACCGACTTAATGACTCGGCTTCTATCTGTCAACAACAATGCCACCAATGTATTTTAGCAAAGGGAAGAGGACGAAAGTAAATGGATGGGAAAAGAATGACAAAGTACTTACAAAAAGCATTAAAAGATCAAAAAACTACAGTATTGCTGTTTTATTTCATGAATATTAGCAAAAACCTTTCCAATATATTAAATCAAGCATGTGTTGTAGCATTAAATGAATAAATGCTCACATGCAATAATCAAAATTACACCAAAAAATAAACAAAATCATGTATGTGCAGTTTGTAATGGAATGGGGAAAATTTTGAAATATGTAAAAGAGACTTTGCAGAAAAGTTGTTAAAGATGTTATAAGAAACATAAAAACCACGTTATGCTATTCAGAAGTGCATTAGACATAAAAGCATCGGCTTGAATTCACTTTCTACATGAAAAGCAGTAAATAAAATTGCATAGTGTTGAAGATTAAGTATGAAATACAATGATTTCCCAGGTTTTTATGTTCTAGATTTTGCTGCACTAAAAGTTCATGAACACTTAGCAGACAGCATAAAATACAACAAAACCTAGTGGTTGAACAAAAGACAGAGTAGCACATCAGTCTTAGATTATGGTATTTTTTATCCCACGATACCTCAAAAACCAGATACTATCATGACTATGGAAAGTTATACACTAGGCCCTGTCTATGAGGAACATTCATTCACATGAGATGGGACATTACCTGTTCCACAAACCATTCGGCGAGAAACTGTATCCATTTACCAAACCACCGCACAAAATAATCAATACCAATTTTTAGGCCCTGCACTGTCCAAGGTACTCAAGATAGGCATCTTAGGCATGTACAGTCTAATTTTATCTTATTCCTTATTCATTCATTCGGGCACAGAGAAAACACAGAAGCACATGCAAGCAACCAATGGGTATACCGTTGCACATAACTACCGATGAAGTACCATCTTGTACAGATGGCTCAGCAATCCTGTATGAAAGTAGCCAATGTGTTTCACTCATCAAATGTCTCACTTAAGTCTTTCTATTTTTTCCGTGTTAGAACTGTAATAACACTTAAGTTTATTAAGCACATTCAGTTAAGTATCATCATGAAACACAAAAAGGGACGAAAAGGGCACTTCAACAAATGCTAGAAACCCTCTAGCCACGTCCACAGATCCTAATTTTGGGAAATTCTAAATCATGACTGTACAAATGCTAAAGTCAGTATTAAAATGTGGTCAACATTTGTTGTGAACTAACAAAAATTCCATCACCTGAAGCCTTAAAGCTGAAGAACAGTCTTTCACATAATGGAAAAAATACTTGGATAGTCCAACACATCGATTCTCATGGTGTCAGGCTATTAATATAACATGGCTAGGCCCTTGGCACGGTCACGTGGAGTGGCAATCAATTATGAGCACCTTATCATAGATTACACAAATGCATTATGAACCCAATTTCCAGTGCAAACACCACATAATGGCACAGCTTATCAGTAAGGAAAATTACTTTATTTGTTTGCAAACAAGCAAATCACATCGGATTTTCCACAATTTGTGTACAAGATCCAATTAAAATATAAAGACATTTGACAAGACTGCTTTCAGTACATAAACTGGACTACTTATGCTTAAATTTTATAATCTTTTTGTGGATCAGTATTGCTCTTTATATTAGCAAGTCTCTAATCCTCAAAGTGAGGCACATTTATTTCACTTTCATGAAACCAGAAAAAGCATATCCCATATCACTTCAACTCCAGTTACTCCTACTATACTTCATGAACGCATAACAAAAAATTCCACAGAATCGATCGATAGAACTAGGCCAAGATCACAAGACGCATTCATGTAAACAATTACTTCTACTGTTCCTAATATTAATAAAATAAACCAACATCACAGAAAACCACTACATCCGCGACGTGTAATCTTAAACCGTTTCCCCTTTTCCTTTTCCACTCCTTTAGCCCCAAATATATGTAACATTAAAAGGAGAAAGAAAAATAAAAAAAAAATTTAAAACTCTTACTTGTATCAAGGAATGGAGCTTCTCTTCAAGCAAAACTTTCTTCCTCTTCGATTCTTCAAGTGCGGAGGTCAAACTGCACAACCGCGCGAGCTCCTGTTCGTAATCCTCCCATTCTATAACCTTCGCCCGCTGATCCTCCGGTGGTACCCGCTTCTCCTCTTGTCCCTTCACAATCGGCTTCTTCGACGACTCCATTCACAAGTCACGATTGAAGAATTATTAGCAACAAATCTTTTCGATTTCAACGGAGAAAAACGATAATCATCCTGACAACTCTTCTTCACCATCGTACTGCTAATAATTTTTTGGGAGAGAATCTAGGGTTTAGATGGCCCGAACCTTGGCCTCATTGCTCTGTAAGCGCCTTTGGTTATTGGAAAATGGAAGAAATCGAAGAGGAAACTGCAGCAGTTATTGTCGTTCGATTGTTCCCAACTTGATGTGCTTGTTTTTTCATTTGTTTTCTCGTTGCAGCCTGGAACCCCTTAAAAATGCGTGTTTAAGTTTCCCACTGAGAAACTATTTATTATTATTATTATTTCTAGTTTTTTTTTTTTTTTTTTTTGAGGGATATTTCTAGTTTAGTGTGATCTCTTTAGACCGAATTTGTTTCTCGAATTTATTATGCATAAATAGTGGGAACTTTCGGTCATGTATGGTTATGCTTTCACATTCCATTTCTAGTTTATAGTATCGAAATATGAATTTTGATAATTTATTAATTTCATGTGAGAATGAAATTATATTTGAATGAATTAATGAAAATGTGTTTTATGTAAATTTAGAAATGAGATTATATTTGGTTATGAATGACGAAATCTCCGCGGAGAACCATCCTTGTTGGTTTTTAGTTCTCGAATAAAAAGGGGGGGAATCTCGGTTAATTCGGAGATGAGACGGGATGGGATTCCCCACTTCTTTAGAATCGGGATGGGATGGGGATAGTATTTATATCCCGTCCCATCATTATCTCCATCCCCGACCCCGTTTAGATAATGTTTTATTTTATTAATTATAAAAACTAATCCCCAATCTTTTATAATTTTACTTATTCTCATTTTTTTTTTTTTCAAATTAGAAATTTATGTTATTTTAAATAATCTATTTTGCGAGAATTTTTATTAATAAATCCAAAATGGTAAACTCGATTCCCCAGGACCCCATTTCCCAAACGGGATTTTCCATCCCCGTCCCACATACTCAAAGCAAAAAAATAGTACGGGGATGGTATTTGGGGTAAGATTCTAAGACGGTGATGGTACATCCAATACTAGCCTCGCCCTCTCTCATTGGCATCCCTAAGGGACAACCTAGGACAAAGCTTAGTTGGATTGAGCCCAATGCTTAAGTGTGAGAAAATTAGGGTTGACAAATTTACGATACGATACAAAAACACAACCCAAATAGAAGTACATTTGCGAACGAGTAGTTTTGAATTAATATTTTATATGTAATAATTTAAAAATTGATAGTGATGTGGTCCACTTTTAATATTTTAATTTGAATATATAATATTGTGTTTGTAAGATTGTAAGTGGTGGGTCATTATATGGATATAATTTAAAAATATTAATATTTTAAGTAGTTATAGTTGATAATGGTGGATCTCAAGTGTATAATTAGATAAAAAAAAAATGAAAGTAGTGATTAATAAGTGTTGTAGTGTAGTGTATAAAGTTGATACTTGAAATTATAGATTTGATATGTTTTTTATGTGAAAAATATAAAGTGGTCGTGATTATTTGTCCTTTCATTCGTGCATTTTCCTTTTTTGAGTGAAAAGTAGTGAAAAAAATTAAATTCGAAAGTTTGATATATAAAATGTAATGATTGTGTTGGCGTGATGGATAATCTTTGAGATGTGTTGATTGTTTGTGAATTTGTGTGTGGAAATAATAGTATAAAATATAATGCAATAAAATTGAACAAAAATGAAAAGTTGAACCAGTAATAGGCAATATGATCTCATTGTATACCTTTTGTTGTCAATATTAAAGAAGAATAATAAAAATTGTAATAAATTAAAGAAATTACCATTTTTTTTTATATGAATAGGAGGGGAGAGGCAAATAAATAGTATGGTTGGGTATTTGGAAGTATGAAAGAGAAAGAAAAAAGTGGGTTAAGTTTGGAGAGAAATGAGATTTACTTTGTAAAAAATATATTTTTGATATCAGTCCCTTTACCTCTAATAGTTTGATGATTTCCACACATTCTTAAACATTTGGCAAAAAACAATACATGGTCCATTGAGAGGTTAGCCTTGATAAGATAGGGATAGCAATGGAGTGGATTTAGGACGGGTTTGGCCAAACCCGAGACCCACCTTAATTCTATACTCGCCCGCAATTAACCCTGGACCCACCACATTACATTTTTTGGTTATCCATGGCCAGCTCTATAGTGTGATGCATTTCATTTTATTCATACTAAAATGTGACTCCAAGTTGTGATTAAACTAACATAATTGTTGCCAAGTGTCATTTAAAATCCGGACATACTAGTATGTAAATATGGGTAATCTATTATCATATGCATCATCAAAAATTAAAAATTTAATTATTACCAAGGTGTCTTAGAAAGTTTTTACCATCTCGATCCGAATAGTTGAAGCTTTAGTGGAGTGAGCGGCAACTATTTAACTTCAAGAACGAAGTTGCATTTGTTGGGTCCCAAAAATACCGCGTCTTTGAAAATTTTATTTTCAAAACCTTGCCTAGTGAACTCACCAATGACAACTTTACTTTATAATATATTATATAAATAATTAACATATTATTAATTCAATATATATGGGGTGGGTCCAGGGTAGCGGTGGGTCTAGCGAAAACCGAGACCCATCCCGAACCTGGACAAATTTAATAAATGCAAACTCGTTACCGTCCCTGTTACCCGTTTGGTCCGGTTAAGAACCACCCCACGAGCGCGGCTCGTGTCGGCTAGTTTTAAAATTGTTCCATTGCCATCCTTAGGTAGGAATGATATCATTCGAGACCCTCCACCAAAAACATCGAATTTTCAGGTGGTATAGAAAAACTCCAAATAAATTTCTACCAACGTTTCAATGGTACCTTCGAGCAATGGACCGGTGTGTCAAAAAAAACCATTTCCGCTCTATACCCATCACAGATCGTATAGCGGCCCTTGAATCAAACTTCCAAAATCTTGAATCGATTTTATCAAGACTCGAAGAAGTTAATAAAGCAATTTCAATATTTATGTAGCTCGCCATCCTCTCATATATCGCTTGCAAATCCCAACTCCCATTAGGATAAAAGAATTAATCAAAGCATTAGTTGCATCTACTCAATGGGCGAAGGTTTAGGTTCATCAAACGAGGTACTCACTTGTCCTTGAAAAGCTCTTACCTTTCTTGTCGTTGCCAATTTTCCAACATAACTCTTTATCCATCAAATTTGAGCTCCAATAGATGGAACACCACACATAACAAGGATTACTACCCAAGCTCGTCTCCATTATATCTAAATGCTTAAAATATCAAGCCTTGAACACTCTAGCTACCAAGCAATTTGGATTAGTGATAATGTATTAAGTTTCTTTACAAGAAGAGTTTGTGGAAGGACTAATTTGACGAAAACCCATCCTAGTTGCCTACATATTTTGGCTTTCAAAGAAATTCCCACGACTTCCAAATGCATAGGTTTATGTGTACTTTCAAATCCTCACTAAAAATTTGAACACATCTTCTCTATCCCAAGACAAATAGCACTGTGGCGACCACATAGAACAACTTGGAGTACCAAGTTGATAAGACCTCATTACCACCAATGATAAAACATTTATTACTCCATGTTAAGTTGGTATTTTATCAACTTATTTGATTATTTTAGATTAGAATTTGGTTTTATTTTGGGTGTTTTTAGAGTCTTTAGAGTCCAATTTATTTCAAATAGTGTCGATGTAGAGTCAATACGGATTTGGTAGCCGAGAGATGAAGAAAACGGTAAAAAATGGCTTGAAGAAAGAAGAAATCGTGTAGAAGCAAGGAAAAATCGCGTTTTGGCAAAGAACGGGCGGGCGCCGCCATTTGCCAGTCTGAAGCGCCCATGGCGCCCGCGACGAGGAATGCGAGGATGGATGGAGGCTTGTGGCGCGCAGCTGGCCTACGCCCAGCCTGGCTATGGCGCCCGGCGGATTGTGTGGGAGTATGTTGATGGCGCGCAGAACATTGAAAGCCGCAGCGCCGTGCGATATTTAGCGATAGCATTGGCGGAGCGCCCAGCAGCATCCATGCTTGAGCGCCCATCACCGTGCGATATTTGGGATGAGATTCTTTGCGGCTTAGCCGCATGCCTTGGCCTTAGCGCCATGCTTGTGCGCGAGCCTTGGCCGGGGCGGATTCTCCTATGTTTGCCTACCTTTTTCTTGGATCTTGGTGGGGTTATAAATAGAGACACTTGGGCGTGATTTCAGGTATCTTGGACCATTTGGAAGACAACAAAACAACAAGAAGACAAGGGAGAAGGATAGAAACATCTTGGTACAAGCTTGGAGAAGAAGATTGAAGGCTCTTATCATCTAGAAATAGAGAAGATCCCTCAACTCTTGCTCTTATTTTGTTACTTTCTCTATATTTTGTAAGATGTATTGTTGTAATCTTATGGATTCATTTTCTTCAATCATGAGCTAAACACTATAATTCTAGAGGATTGATGTAATCTATGTTTGAACTTATGTTTTGAGATTGTGGTTTGTCAATCTAGATCTATCAATTTATTTGTGCTATTTGGATCTATTGCTTCTAAATTACTTGATCAATAATTTAGATTGTTTGGTGTATTTGATTTGACACTTGAGAGAGGTAATTGAATACATGACCTTGGAATAGCATAACCTAGGATTTCATAGAATTGAGAGATTTGTGAATCCTTTGAAGTCATTTATCAAGATTCATAGCTTTTATTGAGATTTTGATTGGTGATTTTTATAGAGATATTGATTTCCCAATTGAATCTAAAATCATTGGCACTTGAGAAAGGGAATGATTATTGTAGAAATCTTGACTTATAAATTGATAATTGATGATTGATAAACCATATTAACAACATAAGGGATAACTAGATTCATCATACCTCTAGAATTCATTTAATCATTTGGATAAACTCATTGATATTTACATAGTCTTAATTTATTTTTAGTATTTTTAGTATAATCAACTCCATCAACTATTGAATTTCTAAATAAAGTTAGACTACTATATGATATTACTTAGCAATAATTCGATAATTATTCCTGTGGATTCGACAACCTTACTACTCTATATTAAAACTTGACACCGTAGACTTGCGGTAAGAAAAATATCTAACAAGTTTTTGGCGCCGTTCTTGGGAATAATTCATCTTATTTGCGCTAATATTATTACTTAGTAGTTTTACTTTAATTTAGATTGGTTTCTTTTGTTACAATAGGGTCATTGTCATTTTTGTGTTTTCTTGTTGATGCGAAAAAATAAAAGTGCTAATTTAATCTTATTTGATCGAGAAATTGAAAGAACGCTTCGAAAGATTAGAGCCGCACGAAGAATCGAATTCACAAAAATGGCGAGGACTCGGTGATGATGAAGACCGCATACCTATTGTTGCACCACGAGAAAGGGCCATTCGGGACTATTTTCGACCAACCACGAATCAAAATTATTGAGGCATTGTTCGCCAACCTATCAATGCGAATAATTTTGAATTGAAGCCGGCCTTAATAAACATGGTACAACAAAATCAGTTTGGGGAAGTCTTGTAGATGACCCGAACGCTCATTTGGCTATTTTTCTTGAGATATGTGACACTATCAAAATGAATGGGGTTCGATGAAGCTATTCGGTTGAGGTTATTTCCGTTTTCACTTCGTGATAAGGCTAGACAGTGGCTTCAAACCTTTCCACGGGAAGTATCACTAGTTGGAATGATCTCTTTGAAAAATTCATGGCAAAATTCTTTCCACCTAGTAAGACACTTCAACTAAAAAGTGAGATTGCTCAATTTCATCAACTCGACTTTGAGCCACTCTCTACGAAGCTTGGGAGCGATTCAAAGAATTATTGAGGAGGTGTCCACAACACGGGATGCTTGATTGGCAAAAGGTTCAATATTTCTACAATGGTATGAATGGGCATTCAAGAACTATTATAGATGCGGCGTGGGAGGTACATTGATGGCTAAAACTCCAAGTGAAGCCATGCTTTTACTCGAAGAAATGGCTGCAAATAGTTATCAATGGCCGTCTGAAAGATCTACGCCAAGAAAAGTTGCCGGTGTTCTTGAACTTGATACTATGGCCGCATTGGCTTCTCAAATTTCCGCCTTGTCAAAGCAAATTGCTACACTAAGTCCGGGTGGAAAACAACAATCAGAGGCCGTCATGGAGATAAGTCAAGAAATTGTGACCGATACGGAACAAGCGAATTATGTGAATAATCGGGGTTTCAACAATAGAGGGAATCAATTGCCAACACATTATCATCAGGGACTTCGCAATCATGAAAACTTCTCGTCGTAGCAATACGAGAAATGTGTTGCAACCACCTCAGGGATATCGAGAATCAAGCAAGTACAGTACACACGTGGGAGAACAAAAGCCATCTTTGGAGGAATTACTTAGTTCATTCCTTGTAGAATCAAGAGCAAGGATGAACAAGGCCGATTCTAACATAGAAAATTTGGGTTCAAGGGTTACAACAATTGAAAGTCATCTCAAATCTTTGGGGACACATGTGGGTCATTGGCCCGCGGCTATTAATTCACAAAGAAAGTTGATACGTTTCCAAGTAACACCGAGGTGAACCGGGAACATTGCAAGGCCATTAAGTTGAGAAGTGGGACGGAATATGATGAACCAAAGATGCTGCTCATGCCACCAAAGAACCAGAAGCAAGCTCAAACACTCCAAAATGAAGAAGGCATTGATAAGCAATCGAGAAAAGGCAAAATTGAGGTAAAACCAATTTCCAATTTCGATAATGTGTTACCAAATGCTCTCTTCCTTTTCCACAGAGATTTGAGAAGAAAAAGTTGGACGCTCAATTTTCCAAGTTTTTGGAAATATTCAAGAAAATTCACATCAACATCCTTTTTTGCCGATGCACTCGAGCAAATGCCAAATTATGCAAAATTCATGAAGGATGTGATGTCGAGAAAGAAAGAAGGTTGGAAGCATATGAGACGGTCAATCTCACGGAAGAATGTAGCGCCATTTTGCAAAGAAAGCTACCACAAAAATTAAGAGATCCAGGGAGTTTCACTATCCCTTGCACTATTGGTGATTCTTATTTTAATAAAGCTCTTTGTGATTTAGGTGCTAGCATTAATCTTATGCCGTTGTCTGTTTTTGGGAAACTTGGCCTTGGAGAAATAACGCCATCCACCATCACATTGCAATTAGCCGATAGATCACTCACCTACCCAAGAGGAGTGATTGAAGATGTGTTGATCAAAGTAGATAAATTCATATTCCGGCGGACTTTGTGGTGTTGGATATGGAGGAAGATCATGAAATGCCATTGATTCTTGGGAGACCTTTTCTAGCAGCGGGACGAGCCTTAATTGACGCGTGCAACGAGGAGAGTTAACATTACGGGTAAATGATGATGAGGTACTATTTAACATTTATAAAGCAATGAAATTTCAAGAGGAACCTCACACATGTCATTTTATTGATAAAATCGAACAATGTGATCAAGCGGAAGTTATAAAACAAGATTTAAAAGATCCGTTAGAACATTGTTTGATTAATTCAATAATGAAATGTGATGAGGAAGATAGTGATGATATTGATTTGCTTGAGTTTATTCTTTCCTTGAGGCTAAGGAAATTGTAAAGAAAAACAAAAGGAAGCATTAGAAAATGCCAATATTGAAAATATTCGAAAGGTACTTTAGAACTAAAGGAACTTAGGAACATCTTCAATATGCATTTTTGGGAAAAGATAAAACTTACCCGGTAATTGTTTACGCTTCATTATCTTCATCCGAATTGGATAAGTTGTTGCGTGTGCTTCGTGAACATAAGTCGGCTTTAGGTTGGTATATTTCGATTTGAAAGGTATAAGTCCTTCCATTGTAATGCACAAAATTTTAATGGAAGAATCTTATAAACCATCTATTGAACACCAAAGACGACTTAATCCCGCAATGAAAGAAGTCGTGAGAAATGAGGTTTTAAAGTGGTTAAAGGCGGTATAATTTATGCCATTTCGGATAGTTCATGGGTGAGTCCTAAGAGGTTGTCCCTAAAAGGGAGGAATGACGAGTTGTGAAAAATGATAACAATGAATTAATTTCTACGAATATCACGAGGATGGCGAGTATGTATTGACTATAGAAAATTGAATAAAGCTACTCGTAAGGATCATTTTCCCCTCCCCTTTATTGATCAAATGTTGGACATGTTGGCGGGTTACGAATATTATTGTTTTCTTGATGGCTATTCGGGATACAATCAAATCGCTATTGCCCAGAAGATCAAGAAAAACTACTTTTACATGTCCATATGGTACTTTTGCATTTCGCAGGATGCCATTTGGATTATGTAATGCACCGCTACTTTTCGAGGTGTATGATGGCGATTTTTCATGGTATGGTTGAGGAAATCATGGAAATTTTTATGGGCCGATTTTTTACATTTTTTGGTACTTCTTTTGACCATTGTTTGCATAACTTATCTATGGTTTTGCAACGTTGTGAGGAAACTAATCTCGTACTTAATTGGGAAAAATGTCACTTTATGGTCAAAGAAGGGATTGTACTTGGACATCGTATTTCTTGTACGGGTTTGGAAGTAGACAGGCGAAAGTTGTGGCTATTGAAAAGCTACCCCCACCTTCAAATGTGAAAGGCATAAGAAGCTTTTTAGGGCATGCGAGGATTTTATAGGAGATTCATAAAAGATTTTTCAAAAATTGTTAAACCACTTTGTAATCTCCTTGAAAAAGATGATATCTTTTGCTTTGATGAGTTGTGTTTGCGGCATTTGAGCAGATAAAAAAGGCACTCATTTGACTCCGATAATGATAGTGCGGATTGGACTCAACCATTTGAGCTCATGTGCGATGCAAGTGATTATGCGGTGGGTGCCGTTCTTGGTCAAAGGTGAGATAGAATTTTTAAAGCTATTTACTACGCAAGCGAGGACCATGGATAACGCCCAACAAAACTACACCACCACGAGAAAAAGAGATGTTGGCGGTAGTTTTTGCATTTGATAAATTCGAGCTTACTTGGTGGGTACAAAGGTGATTGTTTACGGATCATGCGGCAATCCGATACCTTTTCTCCAAAAGGATGCAAAACCTCGATTAATTCGATGGATTTTGCTCTTGCAAAGTTTGATATTGAGATTCGAGATAAAAAGGAAGCGAGAATGGGGTTGCCGATCATCTATCCCGCCCTTGAGCAACCTTACGAGGTGATTGAGAGTCCAATAAAAGAATCATTTCTCGATGAACAAATTATGCGTGCGAGATATCATTACCTTGGTACGCAGATTTTGTTAATTACCTCGCGGGAGGAGTTTTGCCATCGGACTTGACTTCACACCAAAAGAAAAATTCTTACATGATGTCAAGTCTTATTTGTGGGATGATCCGTTATTGTTCAAGAGATGCGCGGATTCTATCATTCGCCGTTGTGTTCCTAAGGAAGAAATTGGAGAGATTCTTCAACATTGTCATTCATCATCTTATGGGGACATTTGGGCCAACCAAACATTTGCAAAATGTACTACAATCTGGTTTTTTATTGGCCAACATTATTCAATGATTGTTATGCCTTTGTGAAAACTTGTGATCGATGCCAAAGGGTTGGTAATATTTCACGGCGTCATGAGCTTCCTTTGACAAACATAATGGAGGTGGAATTGTTTGATGTATGGGGTATTGACTTTATGGGACCATTTCCGCGTCCTTTGGAAATTTGTACATTTTGCTTGCGGTTGATTATGTCTCCAAGTGGGTTGAGGCGATTGCTACACCAACGAATGATGCTAAGGTAGTACTCAAATTCTTGCACAAGCATATTTTTACTAGGTTCGGTACTCCTCGAGCTATTGTAAGTGATGAAGGTACGCATTTTTGTAATAAATGTTTAACAACCTTCTTGCTAAATTTGGTGTGCGTCATAAGATTGCGCTGGTTGGTTACCATCCTCAATCTAATGGTCAAGCCGAAATTTCAAATCGTGAGGTGAAACAAATTCTTGAAAAAGCGGTGAGTTTTAATCGAAAGGATTGGGCACAAAAGCTCGATGATGCTTTGTGGGCTTATCGCCGACGGCTTATAAAACACCCGTTGGTATGTCACCGTATCGATTGGTGTTTGGTAAAAGCGTGTCATTTGCGGTTGAACTTGAGCATCGAGCTTATTGGGCAATTAAGAAATTGAATTTTAACTTGAAAGAGGCGGTGAAAACCGATTACTTCAATTAAGCGAAATGGAAGAATTTCGTCAAGAATCATATGAAAATGCCAAAATGTATAAGGAAAAAACGAAAAAATGGCATGATCAAATGATTTTGCGGCGTGAATTCTTACCCGGCCAACAAGTGTTATTGTTCAACTCTCGATTGAAACTTTTTCAGGTAAACTCAAATCACGATGGTCAGGACCGTTTGTGGTTGAACGTGTGTTTCCATATGGTGCCGTCGAGTTAAGAGGAGCGATGGGAATTCGTTCCAAGTAAACGGACAAAGATTGAAACATTATTTTGGGAGCGAAGTAAGGAAGGTTTTAAATCTTCCACTTGGTGATGAAATTTCTTGAGTCCGAATAGTTGAGTCCAGGCTAACGACTATAAATTTAGCGCTTCTTGGGAGGCAACCCAAGCAATTTTCGTGTGATCGAATTTTGTGTGATTTTATTTTCTTTTAATTTGGTGTGTATTTATTTGAATTTTGGTGTGATTTTTGTGTAAATTAATTTGTGTGTGATTTTGAATTTTTAATTAAAAAAAAAAAAAAAAAAAAAAAAAATATACGGGCGGGCGCCAGCTATTTAGCCATGCGCCAATGGACAACAAGTGAGCAACATGAGACGAGGTGTGCGCGCAGCGCCATGGCAAGCTAAGCGCCATGGCCTTAGCCATTAGTTAGTCTAGCGAATAAAGTGGCGGCGCCCTTGCCTTGACCGGACGGAGCCTGGCCATGGCGCCCGATGATTTCTTTGGGTAATTAAAGGGTTGGTCACCGATCACCTCTCATTTTTTACAAACACACACACACGCCTATCTTCATCCCTTCTACAAAAATCCCACCTTGTTTTCATTTATACCCCATTCAAGTGGGCAATTGAGCAACTTAATCATCATCTTCATCTTCTTCATCAATTGGGTAAGTGAGCTTCAATTGTACACCAATTTTCTTCAAATTTTCAAGCTTAGGTTAAAAATGTGGAAATTTTCATTATCATTATAATTTGAAATTCTTGATAAATTCTTGATAAATTGTGATGATATATGAATAATATTGTGCTTGAATTGATTGGTGTTGAAAATTGGGCATGAATTGAATTTCAAATTGGGTGTTCATCTCTTCTTTGCATATATGCCTACAAGGTGTTTGTTAAAATGCCTCAATGAAAAATATTACACCTAGGCATTTGATTCTTGTCATCATTGTGTACTAAAGGTTATTTGATCATAACTTGATGACAAGGATGCATAATTCTTGAGTTGTTGCCAAATTCCTAACTCCTAACTTTCGTATTGTGCGTTCTATGTGTATTTTGCTTGTGTTATTTTTCGGTGATTTCCGATCAATTACAATGCCAAGAACAAAGAATGCAAGCAAGGGCAAAAGAGTGGCAAATGCGTCCGAGGAAAATGTTGAAGCTCGTTTTCTTCACTTGGAAGCACAACAACTATATTATGACACATTATGCTCGAAGAGCATAACGGCAGAACGGGGGTTACAACCGGGGCCGAATGATGGTGAACTTGCACAAATGATACATCAGAAGCAATGGAAAAAACTTTGTGCACAACCCGGACCATTCGCACCGAATATAGTCCGAGAGTTTTATGCGAATGCGAAGACCAAAAATGGCTATAACTCAGAGGTTTTCGTACGTGGAGTAGACAAGGTATACACTCATGTAGTAGCGATAAGAGAATATTATGGACTCCCGGAGGTGGATCACTCACCGTACATTGAATTTATCTCGCAACCACCGAGTATGGAGGAGATTTGTAATACCCTATGCCGGGCCCGGGAATGGGGTACGTCATATAAAAGTTGTGGGAGGTGCTCTTTGCTTTTCCGAGAACAGTCTTAGTCGATATGGGCGAGCTTGGTACCACTTCATATGCAACAACTTGATACCAACCAAGCATGTTAGTGATGTAACTAAGGAGCGAGCTCATCTTCTATATGCCATAGTTTCTTGACATACAATTCGACCCGGTAATTATTGCAACGTCCCTTCATAACAAAATGCTACAACCCAAAACAGGGGGGACTAATCTTACCGAGTTTAATTTGTGGGTTATGTAAAAAGAAGGGTGTTACATGGGATAACTCCGAGCCGTTGGAAAATCCAAAGGGACCCATAGATTCGGCTACTATTGCTTCTTATGACGAGTGCCGAGTGGGTAGGCGGTGTGCCTAATCCGGGGTGCGGGATATATTCTTCATCCCGAATTTGCTCGCCAAACTATTGAGCGATACTCATGCCCAACCACGAGAATATTGGCGTTCCATCCGGTTCGGCGGCAAGGCGTTCTCGTTCTGACGCTCACATAATGACTCGTCAGACGCACTAGTTCGCGAAATACGAGAATTGAGAAGGGCTTTTGTAGCGGAGCAACGCCACAGAGCGGCACGAGAAGAATATGAGAATGAGCACAACCGAATACTTGCCCAGATATATAGCCAGACACACCCGCAATTCCAGTTCCCAATACCACCACCACCGGGCCCTATTGCTCATTTTTCACCACACGACTCCGATGAGGAGTCCTAGGCGCTCTGGCTATCAGGAAAGTTTTCTCACTCTCCATTGAGGACAATGTTCAATTTAAGTTTGGGGGGGTGTAATCTGTATTTGTGTCTTTTGAGTCGTGTCAGAGTCGTGTCAAAAAAAAAAAAAAAAAAAAATTGCATTTGTTGATTGCGGGTTGAGTCGAGTCGGGTAGTTTGTTGAACTATAGAACTACATGACTAAGTAGATTTGTTGATTGCGAGTTGGTATCACGAAAGCATGCCTTAAAGTGGTGATCTATATTTTGCTTCATTAGATTTCATATTCATACATAATTTCTGTTAACTTATTTGAAAATGATTAATGAAGTCAAGTGTTGTTGTATGATCCCACCGGATTCTAGAACTTGTTTGATCACTAATTGAGGCGAAATTCTAGGTGAAATAACATAAGGAAATGATTTAGGCCACCTTTGAATAAAAGCTAGAGCCAAAATGACTACCTTTGACGATATAATTTCACTAGTGTCCCCTTTTGAGCCTATTAAACCTTTTCTTTGGCAACCAATTGTTTTTACCTTGAGCTTACATGTGAAAATCCTATTTACCCATCACTCATACACACAAAATGATTGAAGGTTGAGGAGGATGTAATAAGTAAGGTAGATGTTCATTCGCATGAAGTTGCCGAGAAAAAGAAATAATGAAACCCCATGTGTTAAAATATGCAAAAGACCAAGTTTGGGGGTCTCAAAAAAAAAAAAAAAAAAAAAAAAAATTGTGTTGAAAATAGAGGCTCGTAGAGGAGAATAATTGAAAATTCAACAAAAGTGAAGGTAGCCATTTTGTTTGGCAATTGGTGATTTGAAGAGGTAATTGTGTGTTTGGGTGAATTGAGCCACTTAATCCTAAATTTTCCTACCCGACCCTAAGCCACATTACAAGCTTTAGAAGCCCTATTGATCCATGTGTTATATTAGCCTACATTAGTGGAGATTAGTGTGAATAACAAGCCTATGGAATCCGTAGTGAGTATCTTTTGATACTTAGAAGTGGATCATCTTGATAACGTTTGATTGCGTAAATCAATTTGAATAATGAAAACGGAATTTTCATGAGTATTCAACACTTTTGATCACAATGTTAAAATGCATGCTTGATTGATAGTGAAATGAGTTTTAGACAAATCTTATTGGTTTATGGAGTTTTGTAGTCGTGTGTGTTGTTGTATTGTTTGTCTTTCATTTTGGAGTTATAATTGTTTGAGGACAAACAATAGCTTAAGTTTGGGGGTATTTGTTAAGTTGGTATTTTATCAACTTATTTGATTATTTTAGATTAGAATTTGGTTTTATTTTGGGTGTTTTTAGAGTCTTTAGAGTCCAATTTATTTCAAATAGTGTCGATGTAGAGTCAATACGGATTTGGTAGCCGAGAGATGAAGAAAACGGTGAAAAATGGCTTGAAGAAAGAAGAAATCGTGTAGAAGCAAGGAAAAATCGCGTTTTGGCAAAGAACGGGCGGGCGCCGCAGCGCCCGGTCCTGGGCGCCGCAGCGCCCGCGACAGGGAATGCAGGATGGATGGAGGCTTGTGGGCGCCGCAGGCCACGCGCCCGTGCGGCTGGCCGGCGGATTGTGTGGGAGTATGTTGATGGGCGCCGCAGCGCCATGCCATGCGCCGCCGCAGCGCCGTGCGATATTTAAGCGATAGCATTGGCGGGCGCCCGCAGCGCCATCTTGTGAGCCAGCAGCGCCCGTGCGATATTTGGGATGAGATTCTTTGGCGCGCAGCTCTTATCTTGTGGCGCCATGGCCTTCCGGGGCGGATTCTCCTATGTTTGCCTACCTTTTTCTTGGATCTTGGTGGGGTTATAAATAGAGACACTTGGGCGTGATTTCAGGTATCTTGGACCATTTGGAAGACAACAAAACAACAAGAAGACAAGGGAGAAGGATAGAAACATCTTGGTACAAGCTTGGAGAAGAAGATTGAAGGCTCTTATCATCTAGAAAAAGAGAAGATCCTCAACTCTTGCTCTTATTTTGTTACTTTCTCTATATTTTGTAAGATGTATTGTTGTAATCTTATGGATTCATTTTCTTCAATCATGAGCTAAACACTATAATTCTAGAGGATTGATGTAATCTATGTTTGAACTTATGTTTTGAGATTGTGGTTTGTCAATCTAGATCTATCAATTTATTTGTGCTATTTGGATCTATTGCTTCTAAATTACTTGATCAATAATTTAGATTGTTTGGTGTATTTGATTTGACACTTGAGAGAGGTAATTGAATACATGACCTTGGAATAGCATAACCTAGGATTTCATAGAATTGAGAGATTTGTGAATCCTTTGAAGTCATTTATCAAGATTCATAGCTTTTATTGAGATTTTGATTGGTGATTTTTATAGAGATATTGATTTCCCAATTGAATCTAAAATCATTGGCACTTGAGAAAGGGAATGATTATTGTAGAAATCTTGACTTATAAATTGATAATTGATGATTGATAAACCATATTAACAACATAAGGGATAACTAGATTCATCATACCTCTAGAATTCATTTAATCATTTGGATAAACTCATTGATATTTACATAGTCTTAATTTATTTTTAGTATTTTTAGTATAATCAACTCCATCAACTATTGAATTTCTAAATAAAGTTAGACTACTATATGATATTACTTAGCAATAATTCGATAATTATTCCTGTGGATTCGACAACCTTACTACTCTATATTAAAACTTGACACTTTGTAGACTTGCGGTAAGAAAAATATCTAACACTCCACCCATGAATATGTTGAGCAACCTTATCCAATAGGTACATGGACTGGATTTTTTACCTCTTGAAGCAAAGGTTGGTAAACACAAATATGTCGCATGGCTCTTAACAACATATATTGTGAACATAGATTTGATGGTATGGTTTGCTCATTAATATTTTAGCTAAAAATGAATGTTGATTTGTCGTAATTTATAACAACATAATCAATCGTCGTTACTTGGAAAAAATTATGCTATCATCGGCAAAGAATAAATGAGATAATATAGGACATGACGGTGTAACCTAAACTCATTTGAATAAATTTCAATGTTTAATAATTGAAGAAAAACCTTTTGCACAAATATCAAATAGGTAAGGATAAATCGGGTCTCACTATCTAAGGCCCTTTAAGGCTTAAGGTCTCCAATAATTTCTGGTTAATTTCGAATGAGTGTCGGTAGTTTTAACACATATCAATCAGTTTGTGGACCCATATTTATGAAAAACCCATCCGAATCACGGTCTTCCAAGAAATTCCATTCGGTTATATCATAAGTTTTACTCATGTCGAGTTTAAGCAACTTGATCTTTTTTTCCCCATTTTACTAGTTCAAGACAATGCATTACTTGAATCCTAACATGATATTATTTGTTATTAACCGATCATGAATAAAGGCACTTTGAACTTCATTAATAATCTTGACGAATTGGCCAAAGCCTACTCGTGAGAGCTCTTGAAATAATCTTGTAAGCGAAAATTCTTAAGCATCAAAGATGGTCAATTTTTGGGATTGAAGATACATTCATATGATTTCATCCTTCCAATGGCTTTCCTTCATTCAAGACACCTAGAACAACGGTCGTGATACCATATCCAACACGCCGCCAATATTTCTTATAGAAGTATGCATTAGACCCATCCGACTAGGTGTTTTATATATAAGTCGAATAGGGACTTCTTCACATCTATATATGTGAATGGAAGCTTAAGGCACGTGTTCAAAGTATTGTCCACTTTTACTTTTACACAATATAGGATTAGACCCATCTTATCAATTGCAACACCCGATTTAAACAATGAATCAAAGTAGTCGCAACAATGTTAGCACTTACCTTTCGTAATGCGAACACCAATCACCATATGCGAAACCAACCCATCAATATGGTTCCGCGCCTTTCTCGTCGTTGCTCGTGCAAGAAAATATTTAAAATTCTATCTCATTTAGCCCACCAATTAACTCTACTACATTACTTCCAGTAGAGTTTCTTATGAGGCTAAACGTTCCATTTCGTCTTCAATCTCGTTAATATGCCCGGACTCCTTTGCGGTCTCTGTAATTTTTCAAATTATTCAACGTATCTCGGTATTCCTTGATATGATGAGGTATGTTATAAAACCATCTCCTAACCTAAGCACGAAGAGCTTCAGCTGCAACTATTCAACCATTGAATCAATGAAAGTATCTCGAATATCCTTCCTCCACATGTCTGTTATTACCTTCTCATAATCTTTATCAAGTACCCAACATGTTTCAAAACAAAACATTGATTTTTGTTTTTCTTTTGGGATTTGGTGGGTCCAAATCCACTAGTATTAGACGGTGATCGAATGATAAAACTCAATGACATTACATGAGTGTTAGAAACAACATCTTCCATTGAATATTGCCCACAAAAACGGTTAAGTCACTCGAATATTAAATTATCATTGGCTCTATGATTGACCCATATATAAAACTCACTATCCCTTATTGTAAATCTTGTAAATTTCAATCATCCATAAGTTACAAAAAAGCTTGGAGTCTACCAGGTTACGTGGAATTCCCCAAGTTTCTCAATATCATAATATATTTTGTTAAAATCACGCCCAACTAGCCACAATGATTTTTGAACTAAGATATTTGAAGTTCATTGATGCTATATAATCAATTTAGCAAGTCCACTGATTGGATACAATGTATTTAATTGGGATTTCTATAGAAACCAAGTAAATCTCAATTTCATATAGCTAAACGTCACTATACAATCAATGTGGCCGGAGAAGGATAGGACCTGATGTTAACCGGATTCCCCCCCACACACAATAGTGTTATGCCCCTACTCCTCCCATCATTGTTAACCACAAAACTCCATCAAACCCGAGCAAAAGATTCCAATTTATGTAATGATGCTTCCTTAATTTAGTTTCACTAAGGAATAAAGAGAGAGACGTTTTTAAGCGGACGAGTCCCTTGAGTTCTCGGAATGCCGTTGATTCCCAAACCCCGGGAATTCCATACTTTGCAATCGCCCTTAGTAGAATGTCCGATATCTCAAGTAGCACCTAACATTAATTTTTTCTCTTTAGTGGTGGGAGTTAAACCTTTTGTTTGGTGAAAGCTCATCGGGATCTCTTTTAAGCCCCCTACACTCGAGCTCTTGATCTTGCTTTGCCCCTAATGCCACTACCTTCATGAGCCTTGCGATTCTACTTTCTTGATGTGCCTTTCCTAACCATTTGTTGTGTTGCAACATAGGGTTCAAAAGCCTACTTAAAGTTGTTTGTCTTCTCTAAACCCCGGTTTCATTGAACACAACCAACAACGTTCATCCAACGATATTATGACATCGAACTCCATGAATCTTTTGTGTTGGAGTGTGATCCCTTACTCTTCTCAACATATCATTGCTCTCACCCTAAGCTCCATCTATCCATTGCTTATCACCATGTGGCCATGGGCGATAATTTCTTTGGCAAATTCTCTCATCGCTAACCTAGGTTTAGGTTTAGCTTATCCAGTGACAAGCTTTCATCACTATAATTTGACGCATTCACAACAACTTTACCTAACTTGAGGTTCGTGTGATTATCATCTTTTTTTGGTGGCGATACCCTAGCCTTATTAGCAATGGTATACATCGAGTCTCTCAACCAAGATCCATACGAGAGGTTATTCTTATCCTTCGATATCATCTCACATTGTCTATATGAATGACCAACACAACCACAATAATAGCAAAAAATCGAAAGACGTTCATATGCCAAAAGAACAAAGACCTCTTCATTAATTGCCAAAGCACTAATGTGTGAATTTCTTCAAGGGGTTTTAATGTCAATTTTAAGACGAATCGGGCAAATTTTCCATAACACGTACCTCAGAATCCCGAGTCATGTCCTCCACCACACCAATCGCTCCCTATTTTCAATAATATTTCCTTGTGCATGAATGGCAAATTGTGGCATTACACCCAAATTGAAAAATAACCAAAATTCATTAATTCGGGATTTATTAATTCATGATGCTCGGCAAAAATCACTAGATCTCTAAAAAACACTAAGGTCCATCTTTCAATGCTCTTTTACGATATTTGAGGGCTCTTGAAATCAAACACGAATACATTATCCCTTATAGCTTCAATTTCAGCCTTCCATGACAACTGTGAAATTCGTGGCATATGTTGTCTAAATGTATCTGTATTGATGACTTTAAAAGATAACACTTTAGCAACCAAGTAGTTCGATATTCTCTTTTCTCCAAGTCATAAAACTCCATCATCTAACAATATGTGATGGTCTTAAGGAACTTGGGACAATTTAACATCTTTAATCAATTTGGCTATATCATATGGATTCACTGGTATAAAATATTCGAAACTACACCTAGTTTTAATGAAACGAACAAACGAAAGAATTTGCACTAAGGCATGCAGACTTCTTCCACTAGTGTTTTGTAGATAAAACCGTATAGAAGATATTGTGTGTAAATTGTATCTTGTTCTAAAGTTAATTTGACATTTGAAATGGGATTACTTTTTGAAAATACTTTCAAAATATATTTTTTTAAAAGAATCTGGAACATATATATTTATGTTAGGTAAATGAATTATATATTATTATTTTTCAAAAAAAAATTATTTTGGAAAAAAAAAAAATATGTTGAGAATTTGAAATGAATGCAAAGTAGCTTCGTATTCTTGAAAATACTCTCCCCAAACGGCCAAACCCAAAAACTTCCAGAGGGGTCCAAGTGAAGATACCCAATTTGGGAAGGGTCAAAAAATAATTTTCTAATTGTCGAAATTCTCCATATTGCCCCCTTTCTATAATTCCCAATTCCTCATCCATCATTAGACTCCACCTAACCTTTACGAAAACTCCACTTCAAACCGTAAATCTAGGTAAAATACTCAGAATTCTCTGAAACAACGCACTAATCAAACTTTTTTCGATTCTCAGTGATAGATATTTTGGAGTGTAAATCAGCTATGGCGGGCGTTTCATTGAAATGCGGCGACTGCGGAACGCTCCTGAAGTCGGTGGAGGAAGCGCAGGAGCACGCGGAGCTAACCAAACACTCCAATTTCGTCGAATCCACCGAGGCCGTGCTTAACTTAGTCTGCTCCACCTGCGGCAAGCCTTGCCGCTCGAAAACCGTACATTTCTTGAACTGTATTTTCATATCATTGATTCCTTTTTACTTGTGTGCTTACTTTGTCGAGAGGCGATTATGTTAATTTAAGCGGTTTTGAGAATTTTTAGTAATGGTCGTTGAATTGCGTGATTTCGATGACTGATACTTTTTCTTAGACCAATTTTTTGATATACTCTATTCATTTATAATTGTATGCGTGCAAATTCATTTTGTTTCTGAAATAGGTAGTTTTCAAGTGTGCTTGTGTTTTTCTTGGATTTCTTGATAATGAAGGCATTAAACATTAAGAAAATTGGAAAAATATATAGGGATCTAGACCATTCTTCACGGGAAATAGTTTGCTTTCCGATCAATTTCTTTATACGAAGATTTTCGCATAAAAGAAGCCATGAAAATACTTGTGATTATGATTTTTTTCTTTCTTTCAAACAGTATGTAGATATATTTCCGTTATATTTGGTAACTAATATAGTGCATATTCTTTTGGATCTCTCACCCATTACAAACTTCCAATGGTACATTTTGTATTGGTAATTGTTATGATATAACTTTATTATAATTGTCTATCATAATTTGTCTCCATCTCTTCAACTATGGCATTTTTAATAAACTTTATATTCCAATCTTCATTTGCTCGAAAGTACTTTCAATGAACAAACATAACTCATAATTTCTTGAATACTTCATAAACCTTCATTATCTAGGAAGTTTCCTTTGCTTGCATGGGCATAAGAACTCAATTAAGGCATAGTCATTCAATTTTTATTGATTCTCTCTCCAAATTCTGGCACTCTTGTATTGACTATTAAAACCAATGCCCTGGCCTCAATTAAATATTTCATACTTTGACATCTGGTTATTCATTTATACTCATATTATTATGTTATGTTGGCATTCCTTTTCTCAAGCGTATGTCACTGGTTCATATAATGGGAATCAATTAGTTCATTTACAATTCTATAGCATGTGGTTGTGGTGTCGGGTCTCTAATTTGTCTTTTGCTGAGTTCAGGAGAGTGATTTGCATACTAAGAGGACAGGACACACCGAATTCGTGGACAAAACTTCAGAGGCTGCAAAGCCAATAAGTTTAGAGGCGCCAAAGCCTAAGGATGATGTGGAGATGGATGAGGCTGGCGATGGTAGTAGTAGTCAACAAGAAGGTAGGTTTTGTATGTGGGCGATTTTCTGGCCCATGGTGCTTGTTCATGTGCATGCTATGTATGCCTCTTCAAAATTTCGAGTGAAACATTTTTATCTCTAGCTAATACATAATTGATAACAGGCTGAGCGTTTATAGTTTGTTATGCATGGAATTGTTTTTCTAGCTGTGATTAGTCTGTTAGGACAAGAAAGTGTTGGACCAGCACTATTGTTTAATTTTGGATGCCTTTTCCGGTATATACGAACTCGTGTTCTGTTTTCTTTTCGTTCTGAAGTTAATTGTTTGAACCATGATTATTATGTTTACTTAAGAATGGGGAATGGAGTTTACAAGACATATCTTCTTATTGAAGCTGAAAATCTTTTTCCTATGCATGTGTGCCTAGTGATTGTTAAACTGCATTGTTATTACAGCTTGACCTTATCAGCTTAGTGCAGTTGCCTGATGCTTTTCTGCTGTTCAGAAATGGTTGTTCCTGAAGTCAATCAGCAGCTATTAGCAGAACTTGAGGAAATGGGATTTCCTAAAGAAAGGGCAATTCGTTCACTTCATTTTTCTGGTATGCTCTATCTTAAATACAATTTTATGATTTGTGATATTCTTTTATTTCCTGTTACTGTATTGTTAGTTCCACTTATGTACATCACAATAAGGAGAATTTTTTCATGTTTTGCACTGTTTTCCTTTCTTTCCTCTTTTTTTCCCCTCCGAGCTGCCCATGTAAATATGTGTACAAATTGTGAGACTTAACTTGCTTGTTTAGCACGAGGCTATCATGTTATTGCTAAACTAGTGGAAAGGAACTTTTGTCCATGGAATAACTTATTGATTCTGATTAATTAATAGTGAGTACTATACTATAGGTATTGATAAATAAGTGAGATAAACTCTTTTGGTGTCATGACCACTATTATGTTAATGTCAATCAATTTATAATGTGGCACATTTGACTTCTAATAGTTGTGAAACACATATAATTGGAAATTAGGAATTTAGGAGTTTTGACAACCATGAATTATTAATACTTGATAGGATTGACTCTAGCACACATGTTGAGCTCATGTATTAACTATTAAGCTTTGAATGTCATTTTGGGTTCTATATCTCCTTTTGCCCCTGTTTACCTACAAACTTCTTTTCTTTGTTACACTTCATAATTATTGCAGAACCAGACAAATTACACTTTCCATTATGTAACTTCTGCTAGTTATTACTGATGCCAAGTATGAGATATTTGTATCTCTCTCTCATACATGAACATACACAAATTATTCCACATTATTTAATTGCTTTATTGATGTGTTAGCACATTGTTTGTTTTGCTGAATTTTATGAAGATTTTTTTTTTATAATAAATATATTGAAATAAAATTGGTGTATTAAAACTATTTGGGTCTTCTTCCAGGAAATAGTAGCCTTGAGGCTGCAGCAAATTGGATAGTTGAACATGAGAATGACCCAGACATTGACCAAATGCCGTTGGTATGAGTTTTATGAATATGCATTGTTGGCAACTCACATCACTTGATATTTATAGTGATCTCACCTCCATCCCCCTATTTTGCAATATAACCTATATCACTTGTCGAAAAAGAAGGTTTCAGACCCATTTACCCCAATGATTTCTGTGTATCTTCAAAAAGTGCAAAGTGATTTAGTCAGTCTACACACAATGCCGTGCTTGCACATTTGCGAAACTCATTTATGGCAGCAATGATACGGAGGCACATAAAATTGACAGCTATTCTTTGATGAGTTGACATTGGACTTGTTATATAAGAAATCATAGGCTTTCCTAGCCAGTATCATTATCACGTGTTTTTAATTTAGAGATCTCCATGTTAACGAGTCAGATCTGCTACGATTCAGATGAAAACTGACTCCACGCATGATCCACTATTTGATCCTGTTGGACCTTTGATTTTGCTAATTATCCAACTCCCTTTCCATAAAAGTTTGAATCTGTACGGGGTCGTCAACCTTCTTTATACTTTTTCCTGTATTGAAAAGTAAAAAGAAATTTATTTGGATACCATGGATAATAGATACATTTTTGCTACCATTGGATTGCAACTTGTGGTTCTGTTATCAACAGATTGAAAATGTATGTTATAAAAAGTATAAACTCGATCATGTCTTAAACAGGTCCAGTTGCCCTAACACCAAATTGCTGTTCTTTTATTTGGGACTTGTAATAGTCGCTCAAGCTTGTAAGCAAAAATTACATGATTACAAAGGAAGCATGCATCTTACTAAAATAAGCTCATCTATTCAAACAGGAGCGCTTTTATTTTGGAACTGGACTTCTGCTTTCTTTATTCATTTGCCTTCCTCTTGCTGGTCATTAGATTCAATTAGATCGGGCCTTAAAAAGCTACAGTTACCCTAACATGAAATCCTGTCCTTTTATTTTGAATTTGTAATAGTTCCTCAAGCTTTTAAGTAAAAGGTCAATGCATTATTGCAAATTAAGCATGCATACTATTAAAAAAAAGAGTAAATTACAAAACTAGCTACTAGGGTTTAGCCTAATTACAGGAAGATCCATTTTCCTTTAAAAGTTGCAAATACTCCCTTGAGGTATTACAAATAACCCCTTGAGGTTTGTATTTGTTTACAAATATCACCCCAAAATGTGCAATTCGTACACAATAAATAAATATCATGGGTATTTATAATTTAGAAAGATGAATAAGCTTTTTTTTTTTGTAATTAGGCTGAACTCAAGGGTAATTTTTGTAATGTTCCCTTAAAAAATAGCTCATCTACTGAGGCAGGCGTACTTTTATTTTGGAACTGGACTTCTTTATTTGCTCCCCTTCCTCTTGCTGGTAGGCCTTGCTGCTTGGTTGCTTCCTTATTCAGTTTATTTAGTATAAAAATGAAATTTGTTAATGATTCAGACCTGTTAGACTGGATGACGGCTAATACGACCCATTGGCAGCTGATCTTGTTTGATGCTGTTGGACATGTTTTGCTGCTATTAAATTTTTTTTGCTGCATGTCTGTACCAATGATTTTGCATCTTAAAGCCACACCTTTAAGCTGTCATTGCCACTCAGCAGTGCAACCAAACTTTGGCTTATTCTGTAGACTTTTTCAAATCGATCTATTCGTATTTATTAAATATATGTCTTCTCCTTGTACCATATGAATTTATGATTATTCTAACTTTTTAGATCATTAATCTTGTTGTACTCTCTCTGCTCATGCTTAGGTACCTGTCAGTTCCAAGAAACCTGAGGCTCCAAAGCCCTCTCTCACGCCAGAAGAGATTAAGCAGAAACAACAAGAATTAAGGTAATCTTGGATTTCTGCTGGGTTTTTTCACATCTTTTCTCGCTGGTACTGTTCCTGGACTGTTTGCTTGTTCATAGAAGCATTATAGATAATAATGGCTTTCTGCCACATGATACACATCAAATTGGTGGGGTCACCTGCTAAAACAATATCGCAGATGGCTATGTATGTTATAGATATTACATTAAGTTCTTGCACTTTACATAACCAAAATCTTAACCCATTGGCTGCACTCCTCACTCAGTCTCTTGTTGCTCGTATATTCCAGATGATGTTGCCATGCTTGATAGCATGTTATATTTGTTTACATAAAATTATTTGTTCGTTTTATTTGTCCTCTTCTTACCACTTTGTTAATTTCAGGGAACAGCTCGCAAAAAGAAAGAAGAGGAAGAAAAACGAATGGAAAGAGAAAGAGAGAAGGTAGTTATTCGATTGATTTTTCTCTTCTAGATCCGTGTACATAGCTTTTAATCAATAAATGAATTTATAAAATTTGGGATCCACAGAGTTAGTGCTGAAATTCTTATTTGTTATAATATTCTTACAAGTTATGATCAATATGCACACCAAATATTAGTTAATTATTATGTTTTGGTATGCTAATTTGCAGTTTCTACCATATCTATTATTTTGTGCAATTTCATTATCAAATTTTCCGTAACCTGGCTTCATATTATGGCAGGAAAGAATTCGAGTGGGAAGGGAACTGCTTGAAGCTAAACGCATTGAAGAGGAAAATGAGAGAAAACGGTTTGTCATCACTTGTATAATCCTATTTGGATTTTAGCATTATTGGTGGATATTCTCAATGAGTTGGGGCTTTGGTCTTACAGTTTGCTAGCCTTGCGAAAAGCCGAGAAAGAGGAAGAACAAAGAGCTAGGGAGAAGATTCGTCAAAAGTTGGAGGAAGATAAGGTCCTTATGATATTCTCTTATATCTGATTTAATGTTCAGCCAGTATGTCATTGCTGGGTTGGGCTTACTGTATTCTGGTGTTCTGGTTTGCACTTCAGGGTTCAGTATTGGGCTCTTTTCCTGTGATAATCAATTTATGCTATATTTCCTGATCATCAGCTAGTCTCCGTGCATGCATACTGACAATAAGAGTTAATGATTTCCTAGAATAGTTTTCTTTTTCTTCCTGGTAATGTTTCTTTTTTGCTTAAATCAATTCCTTTGAGCTCCTGGTTAAAACAGTTCTCTGGGTATGACAGGCAGAAAGACGTAGGAAACTTGGGTTGCCCCCAGATGAGCCATCTGCTGTAAAGCCTTCTGCACCACCAGTGGAGGAAAAAAAGGTATTACTTTACCTGATTCTTCAGTGATATAGCTTGCTCTGTTCTCTGTTTACCCTTGTTGTATGCTCTTCTGAGTTACCCTTCTTGAAATCGAACTACAGAGCTTCCTCCCTGTCCGTCCAGCTACAAAGGCAGAGCAAATGAGAGAGTGCCTGAGAACCCTTAAACAGAATCACAAGGTAATAATACTGCTTGTTATGGTTGTGAATATATTCTAACATTCGAGTTAAACAGAAAAAGTTTGTTTAGTATTTTGGTACGGATGACTTTAACCCTCCAATGAAGATTATAGTGCAAGTTCTAAACAGAAAGTACTATCCAGGATATGTATGTGTTGGCAGAAGAATCATGGTCTTATTGAATTGTGAAGGGAAACAATGCATTATGTATTAGACGAAAGCATACTGTTCTGAAATGAAATTATTACATGTTTATGACGTATTGTTTTTCCATATTGAAATGATTGAGCCGCACCATAATTATGACTTTGTGGAGGCATTGTTCTGAGAAACTGTGCTTATTATCTACTCCTATTTTATCACCATGTTATGCATTTTTATTTTCTTGATTGACTAGGATGATGATGCCAAAGTGAAGACAGCTTTCAACACACTTTTAACTTTCGCAAAAAATGTAGCAACAAATCCGAATGAAGAGAAATTCCGCAAAATTAGGCTCACCAATGCTAATTTTCAGGTGCAGTTCGTTAAACTGTTCTATATATTTTTGTCTTTAATGGATCAAATTTGTCCATTTCAATATTTTCTGAAGGTCATTACTTCCTCTGCCTTAGCTTTTTCTAATTGGCCAAGACTGAATCTTCCATATGTTTCCCTTGATAATCCTAATGGGGAGTCCATGTAAAGGAAGGAACTATTTAAGACTTGTGCTAACCTTGCCTACTATTGGAAAGTAGGTATTGTTTAATTTGCATGGTGGTACACTGATGAGTTTGTTTGTTTATTAAACTATGAGGCCTTTAGTTTTAGGTAGGTGAAAATGGACGCCGAGACTAATCTGTCAGAATATTGGACCCACATCTACATGGTACTTTTGTTTGGTTTAGCATTAATATCACGGGGCAAGAATTGATAGGCGCCATTTCAGGGGACTGGACCTGCAATGAAGTTGATTATCTATTTCCCCCTTAACCATTGTTACCGAGAGACTGTAAGCGTAAAATGAAAACCTGTATGACCCGTTTCAGTTATGCAATATGAAATGCATTATGCATCAAACTGACAGTTCGGATTTTTCACATAGTGGGGACTAGGGAGTAAAATACAAATGCCAACACCAGTTGCTCCTTTAGAGCCCTGAGAGCAGGATGCCATGTGTTTGAATTAGGCAACTAGCTGACTCAGATATGAGCTTTGTCCATAATAAAAAATTCTCTCTTAATAAACCCACAATTCGCCTTCTTTGTGCTAATCTCATATATAGTTTTGTTGGTTATCATACTTTGATTATGATTGACAGGACCGAGTTGGAAAACTGAAAGGAGGCATCGAATTTCTGGAACTCTGTGGATTTGAGAAAATCGAAGGGGGTGAATTTTTGTATCTTCCTAGAGAAAGTTGACATTGCAGTGCTTCACTCTGCAGGAAGTGAGTTAAACAGTGCCATTAATAACCCGTTCTTTGGAGTTCTTTGATCTTCCCTGCTGCACCTAAATTTTCTACATTGTCAAGGTTGGTTGTTTGTGATCACTGTTTTACCAATATAGGAATCATATGGGATGGACTTACTGGGACAAAAAAATTTAATTTCTCAAAATACTTTTCTTTTTCAGAGGGTGATTATGGTTCGTGATGAAAATATACTTCTGTTCATGTGACAGACACACGATATCACTTCTGTTTGTCGATGTGGATAGATTCTTTCTTTTCGACCTACAGTTTAAGTAATACCCTGATGTGTTTTAACAAATTACCTGTTTTTCTTTAATTTTGTGCTTTATTAGTGTATGCTGGCCTTGGCCCTTGAGTTACCTGCTTTTACATAATTGTGTGCTTTGTTAGTGTTTACTGGATTTGGGTACCATATTGACGACGTATAATTCATATCCCCCTTCCACAAACATATTGAGAAATGAAATTTAAAGAGGCCCTTTTCATTTATTTTCCTCGACACTTTTTTATGCATCGATTTAATTTAAATCATATGTGGATGAATGCTAGAAATAAGAATATGTTTGATAATCGGGTTAATACAATTGCTGGGTTAGATTTTTTAAAGCTCCATTTGGATTGATGGATTTGGAGTTAATGATTTTAAATTCATAATAACAAATCAATTGAAGTTGTTTGTATGATATTATTCAAATCCTTAACTTTTGTTTTGAGTTATTTTTTAAGTCACCGTGGTGGATTTCAGTTCATCTGAAATTCTTTTCACAACAAATCTTCCTATCAAATCTAAATATATCAATCCAAATGGAGTCTAAGAAAACGAGCGGGAATAGTCTATAAAGTGGGTTGAGATCTCATATTCCACTTTCCCTATAAAGAGGGACTTGCTAAAGTGTGGGTTTCTCTTTGAAAACCATTCTCTAAGAAGACATGGGTCCTTAAGCAAACATTACTTTTCTGCCATCACATGCTTTTGCTCTTGTTAGGTACTCATCTTCCAAAACTGAACCATGGTTCACTCATTTTTACCCAAATCAATGCCAAAAATTCTGGAGGCCATCACAATAAATTCAGAGATCCCTCTGTTCAATGTCTTGATTACCACCCTTTTTGGGTTGTTTGTAGTTGGCAGCTTGTTGAACCAAGTCAAGAATTATAATGGTGAGATGGGCATCTGCCAATGGGTAAGCCTCCGGGTTCACAATATCCTAAGTATATATATAGTGAGGGGATCCTGTGAGACCACCCTCTTAGGTTAGTCCATAGGACTAAATCCACACCATCCAAATAGTAAATCAATGGCTAATATATATTACAATATATACAATATTTCATAAGTAAGTACAATGAGAAGGGATAAAATAGGAATCCGGAAATTAAATATAGTAACCGCTTCCTAAAAATTAGGGACGTGATTTTGTATTGATCACGTCCCCATAATCAAGCGATTCACCTTTCCTTTCTCTCCCTTCCCATTCGAACCTACAATTTATTCAAATATGGCAACAAAATCGTGCAATAATTAATGAAAAATATACAATTACACTAAACTAACTATACATTAAAATATTACTAAGTATACATAAACAATTAACTAAGTATACAATTACACTAAACTACTTGTACATTAAAACTTTACTAAATATACGAAACATTTAACTAAATATACAATTACATTGAACTAACTATACATTAAAATAATACTAAATATACATAAATATTTAACTAAGTATACAATTACACTTTGAATTACTTATATAAGTAAGTATACAATTCCATGAACTAAATATATAAATCCACGGAACTAAATAGACAAATTCACTAAACTACTTACTAAACTACTTATATAACTAAGAATACGATTCCATTGAACCAAGTATACAAATCCACCGAACTAAATATATAATAAAACATGACTAAGTATACAAGTCTCTTGAACTAAGTATACAATAAAACGACTATTCACAAATATGGCGGAAAGAAGTATCAATTTTGAAAAAACGCTTGAAGTTAATGATTTTTCCTCCCTAAAAATCGGGTAAATCGAAAAGGTAGGATTATGATTCCTTAAAAATAGCTAATAACCGTCCAATTAACATAACTAATTAAATATAAAAGTACAATTATACCTTATATGCCTAATTTAACTAAAATGTTCTACACCATCCAAAATTTTAAATCAAGAGTCCAAGTGTTCTTATGGACTAATCTAAAGGATTGGTGTCATTTGAACCAATCCCTATATATATAAATATAAATATATACATACGTAATTTGAACTTTTAGACAATAGCCATAACAAAAAGGTACTTAATAATCAAAACTTGGACATGGGAACAAAAACATTAGAGAGACTTACCATGATGGCGGATAATTTTCGCAGAAAGTGAAGGTCAAAATTAGGGTTTTGAGAAATGTAGCGGACACCGAGAGAGCGAGTTGTCACTTGGATGTGAATGGGTAGGCTAGTCTGGACCCAAGACTACCGCCATTGCCCGCTAGGATCCGTAAGATCTAGGGTTGTAAATAAATAGGTCATTTGACAAACAACTCGTAAACAAGCTTATATAACGTTCATCTTAAATAATTATATACTCGTTCATTAATAGCTCGTAAATAAGCTCGTTTAGTGTTCATTGATAAAATGTTCATGAACAAGCTAATGTAACTTAACTTTAAAATTAAAATTTTGTATATAAGTTAAATATAAATATTGAAAGTTAAATAGTCAAACATATATATTCTAATAGTATTGTATAATGATTTCAAAAAAATAATAATGTATAATATAAATCTATAATTTTATATAATATGAAAAATATTTAAAGTTACAATATTGAAAGTTTATCATTAACATATAAATTAAAGTCGAATTTGTTCATGAACATGTAATGAACACGAACTCGTCAAAGGTAATTTTGTTTGTTTATCTGTTTATTGTTCGCGAACAAATTATTCAATGTTCACAAACACACAATGAACACGAACTCGAATATGAACGTGTTCATGAATATGTACGTGAATAAATTCAAACACTAAATAATTTAACATTTGAACATGAACAAGCTTTTTAAAATCTGAAGAGAGCTCGACTCAAACTTGTATAAAATTAAACAAATATTTGACAAACATGCTAAAACTCATTTGAAACGGATCGTGTACACCCCGATAAGATCTAAACTCAAACTTGCCCAGGATCTAGACCAATAGGTAGACCCATCAGTCTATTTAATAATTGAGAAGATATTAAAGATATGTTTTTCAAAATAATAAATACTATCCGAAAATATAATTTTTGAATAAAATATCACTAAATTATATAATAATTTGTTTAAATAATAGCCAAATGAAATGGGGTCGAGGTCAGGATCGGGTTGGGTGTGAATCTAAAAAAAATACCAAGACCCAGGCCCCGACAAGACCTATTCATCTTTGTTAAAACTCGCCCAAATGGGGCGGGTCCAAGTCTTACCCGAACTAATTGACATCCCTAGTTATCACGACTTAAAGATTTAAGAGAAATTGCCAAGCTTACCTACTTTTCGGGAAAAGTGCCACCATTTACGCTAAGTTCCTTTATATACGCTCCCGGTTGATTTGTTTGACTTTTTTTATGTTTCTGCATATTTTTTTGGATATTTTAACGATTTTTTCAATTTTTTGTTCCAGTTGTTTTATATGTTATTTATGTTGTTTGATGTTGTTTCTATTTGTTTCTTGGTTGTTCTTATATTGTTTCGATGTTTCAATACTGACTTTTACACCTATTTTTCACTCTCTTTTTGTTCATGTATTGCTTTATATATTGTTTCTATTGCTTCGAGTTGTTATATAATGTTTTTAATGTTATCATATTTTTGTCGTTTCTATGAGTCTTCAATGTGTAAATACGGTTTTTACTTATTTTAAGCTCTCTTTTTATTCACATGGTATTTTTATTTTGTTTACGTTGTTTTTGGGTTGTTTATATATTGTTTGTAATGTTGTTCGATGTTTATTTGTTATTTTCATGTAGGTTTTACCTATTTTTAATTTGTTTTTGTTTATATTGTATTTTCTATATTGTTTCTAAGTTATTTCTATATAGTTTTTAATGTTGCTATATTATTTCTTAATTGTTTTCATGTTTTGGCGTTTTCAATGCATTGGATCAAAAAATTGGATTGTGTTGTTTTATTCATGTATTGTATCTATATTATTTTCACTTTATTTGGTTTTAATATGTGTTATTTTATGTAGGGTGGTACGGTTCGCAAACCGCCGGTTCTAGTTCATCTTTTTGGAGGAGGCTAACTAGAACCATTGCCTCACGATTTCGGTTCCGGTTCTAGTTTTGAACTAATTCATGCATAGTATTGGTTCGATTTTAACCAGGAACTATTTATTTATCATTGATAATTTTTGATTTGTTTAAAGTGGTTTATCAAATTTGATTACAAAAATAAGGAAAAGAAAGAAAAAGACTTGGATTTAATTGTCAATTAAGTTTTGTACTTAATATTAATAATATTATTAAATCACAATATATCTATTAGAGTATAGAACAATCAAAGTTCACGTAGCTCGCTTTTGCAACATTTGGTTTAAACGTGTCTCATGTAGTTACGAATATAAAACGTCATAAGCATTTCTTTCAGCATATTTATACCAAAAGAAAAAAAAATTCATTTGTTTTAACCTTGAAATCGGTTCCACCACGGTTCCACCGACGGTTCTAATCGATGGTTAAAAAACCGGTTCCACGGTTTTTTGAGACCGAGGAACTTAAATCGAATCGAACCGCCTACAGTTTCGGTTTGACCGGTCAACGGTTCCCATATCCATTGGCCATGATTCCGGTTCTAGTTTGAAACCCAGTTTCAGTTCCATTTGATCGCCCCTAGTTTTATGTGTATATTTCTTGATTTGTTTATAAGATTTCGAGTATGTAATTGATTATTTAATGGGGGAAAAATTATTTTCCACTGAAATTTTATTAGATGAAATATGTTGTAAACAACCTTGAAACAACAACATAAAAAAATTCGAAAAAATTGGCGGGAGCGTAAAAATATCAACAAGAAGCACGAAAGCATAAAAAAGTCCAGAAAAAGTACGAGAGCATAAAAAGCTGTCATTTTTCTGGAATGTGGGCAAATGTGTCCTTAACCCAAGATTTAAGACCAAGTTACCCAATACAATTTTGGGTTTGACGGCTCATTATTAAAAATAAGATAAGCTCATATGATAGTTATTAGTCTAAATTATTAGGCCTACTAACATAGGAAAATTGTAGAGAATTATAAGAAGATTATAGATTTTTCTTTTGTAAAAATCCAGTAGAATATTGTGGGAAAATTAATAGAGAACTTTTGAAAGTTTATTTCAATCATTGGATCAAATAAATCACCACTATACATTAGGGAGGTTGACCAATATAAATATGTTGCTTCCTATTTGTAAATGAATCAAAACAAAGTTTTAAGTGTGAGATTGAGTGAAATAAATAGTTATCTTGTATTTTAATAAGTTTCTATCTATCTAACATAAACACTCTAAATACATTAACAAATCTTAAAATTTGAAAAAAGGGTGGGTATATGAAAAGGGATATATTGATAAGTTTTGACAATGTTAATAGGCATAATGACTTCCTTATTTTTATTATAGTTAATAAAATATAATAGAGTATAATTATTTAAAATTTTATAATTATAAAGAATTATCGATATTTCCAAACATAAAAATTTAATTGAAAAAAATCAAAATAACAGACATACAAGCATTTAGAGTGGCACAGGGAAATGCAATTCTAAAATAAAACCAAGTGGAGATCAAAGTCCATGGACCCATTTTCTAGAGGACAGAAAAAAATACCTTCTATAATTAAAGATCTTTTTCAGAAGATCCTGGAAATAGTTCTTTAAGCACTTTTAGAAGGCGACTAAAATCTTTGGATTTAGTATGTTTAGTAGCTCGACTGTAGGCTACCCGTAAACACAACTTCTCCGTCTTTCATCACAATATTTTCCGAGTTAAAATTGTTGGGAAAAATCGGATCCCACATTCATCCTCTAGGGACATGCGAGAAATAGCAGAAATAACATGAAAAATAACAACAATCCACAACACAAGAATTTACGTGGAAACTCCAAAACCGGAGAAAAACCACGGCACCCAGAGAAAGAAATTCCACTATGTGAAACATTATTACAATCACACGCACATTCTTCTCTCCCGACCAAAGACCCCCACACTCTTACAAACCTTTGACTAACTCACACATCTCTCCCAACTCTCCATACTAGAGAATACAAGAAAGGAATTTAACTAGAGTCAAACCACAAAGATTAAAGTGTATTTGACTGGTGCAATTGAAACACTACCACATGGGTTCCTTAAATAACCTTAAGCCTCCCATCCTTTTTGTTCCACAAGCAATGTGGGACAAAAGCCTTCTTCTATTTTGACACCAAAATCCAACAAACTCCACCTTGGCAAAATAAAAGAAGCTCCACCATTGTCTTCACCGACAATCATGACTCTCAAACCAGAGAACCATCATTCTCAAACAGAGAACCCTACTCCACCATACGAGTAGACCACTTAGAATAAATCATTCTAAGAATTTCCTTCGGCACATGTCGAAAAACCCGCTGAAATTTATGATGCAACTCCCAGCTTTTGGCCCTCCTAGAAGTCCTTCAGCCATCGACATAAACACACACCTTGTATCCATGCCAAACCGATACCCGTGTGTAAATTCCACCACACACCTTGCATCCATGTCAAACCAATGCCCGTGTGAAATTCCACCACACCCTGGATCTTTCCATGACAAGTCAATGCCCGTGTGCAAATTCTTGGACCCGCTAACATAACCATATCCTCTTTCATGACAACTTGATATGCCAAAAGGACATACATTTTCCCGTTAGAGAAAATCCTCACTGTCACAATGTTAGCCCGGATTAGGAGCAATTTGCCAGATCACTCCACCTCCACTTTGACAGTTAACCTTCAAAGCCTTGTGTAACCTGGATTGTACCAACGTATCCTTGACTTATACTTGCCATAAGCCAAACTTGACCCTTCCATCAAATTTCTCCACCTGCTTGAACCACCCTAACCTGATGAACAACCGCCTCCAAAGAGACCCCCGGACACCGCTCAAGAAATCTTTTCTGATGTGGAAGGTCAGACATCGCTGCGACCACAGAGCATACTTAGAATTTCAAGAGACCCAACCCCTCTGATACCACTTGTTGGGAAAAAATGGATCCCACGTTCATCCCCTAGGGACAAACAGAAATAAGCAGAAATAACATGAAAAATAACAACAATCCACAACACAAGAATTTACGTGGAAACTCCAAAACCAGGAGAAAACCACGGCCCACCAAAAAGAAATTCCACTATGTAAAACATTTTTACAATCACAGACATTCTCTCTCCCGACCCCAAGAGTGCAGGTGGCGTAGCCATTTTAGCCCGATGCGGTCGACGGACCGCACTGGATCTCGTAGTAGCTCTGTTAAATTTGGCCTGGACCGCATTAAAAATTCAATTCAAGGTCTAGTCCATAAAAAAAATTGAGGAAAATATATAAAAGGCCAAAAGAATCAAGAATTACCTTCGCCAATTAAGGTATATGAGTGGATGAATCATTGACTTGTTTGTTATGTAGAAAAAGATATATGTTCCAAACTTGATAATGAACAACTTTTTTGGAAGCAATTTTCAAATGAATTTTGGGTCTAAAAGTCCTTTTTCCATAATAATAATAATTGTTTGTGGTTGAATAATAACCTTTTGCATAAGTCACTTCTCCAAAAAATCTAATCTAGATAAGCCAAAATTTAGAGTATGAAAACCCTCAAAGAATTGTTGCAAGGTAAAGCTTCAAACTTGCCCTTATTATTGCCATATTTTTAATTTTTAATTTTTTAAAATTTCTGTCGACGATCGCCCTAGCGAAAAAATTTATGACCGCACTGGCCGGGAATCCTGGCTACGCCATGCCCAAGACCCACACTCTTACAAACCTTTGACTAACTCACACCTCTTTCCCAACTCTCCATACATGAGAATACAAGAGAGGAATTTAACTAGAAGTCAACCTTGAAAGGTTAAAGTGTATTTGGTAGTGCGATTGAAACACTACTGGCGTGGGTTCCTTAAATAACCTTAAGCCTCCCATCCTTTTTTGTTCCACAAGCAATGCGACAAAAGCCTTCTTATTTTGACACCAAAATCCAACAAAAATCAATCAAGAAAAAGTTTTTGGCATGTATGCCAACCATATACGGATATACCTATCATCCCCTCATAAGAAGAACACTCTATATTCTTTAGGAATACTCTTTTGAGCGTGGTTCGTATTCTCATGCCTCGTGACCAAGTCATGTGACTAGTGTACCTAAACCCCACCTAGCTCATTATCATTGTGAACGGGCCATTTTGATGTTGAGTATTGAAATTTAAATAATCGGAGCTCCAAAAACTTGCTTAATTAAATACAGTGCAGAACGAAAAATTCTAGATTTCATATAAAGATCATGTGAAGAATATTTATTAAAAATTGTGATAAAAGTCAGCAAAAATATAAAAACACTTAATACAGTATAATAATAATGTAAAGTAATATTTCAAAAGCAACACTTTATCTTATTTTAACATTAATTATATAATAAATTATACTGTTTTTACTTAATTTATAAGTATTTTATGTTATTTAATTTATAATTATGGAAAAACTAAAAGGTATAATGATTAGTAAATTTAAATTATTGGTGTTCTTATTTTAACATTTTATACAATATTCTATTAGCAATCATAAAAACTTTTGAATATTATAAACGTTTTATGAAAATAGAGTATTATTCTCTGTCTTCTTTCCTGTGGAAAAGACAAAGGTGGGCCTATCTATGCCCTCATCTTTTCGTCTTTCTTTGCGCACTCACAGTCACAGGGTGTCAACTAGCACGAATTTTAATGGCGGCGGCGATATGCTTGAAGCTCAACTCCATCTCCACCGCCACCACGACCACCGTATCACCATCAAAATCTCAATCCCATTTCTTGAGATTCAAAAACCCATCTTGTTGTGCACTACCATCGTCCTCTCGTTCTATATCCGCCGCCGAGCCCCAACCCCTATTCTCCTCCGTCAAAACTTTTGCCCCCGCCACAGTAGCCAATCTAGGACCGGGCTTCGACTTCCTGGGCTGCGCCGTCGACGGCATCGGTGACTACGTCAACCTCCGAGTAGACCCAGACGTCCGCCCGGGAGAGATCTCAATATCCCACATCTCCGGCGCGGGTTCCAAACTCAGCAAAGACCCCCTTTCTAATTGCGCCGGCATCGCCGCCATCGCAGTCATGAAGATGCTCAACATCCGATCCGTAGGGCTCTCACTCTCCCTCGAGAAGGGTCTCCCTCTCGGCAGTGGCCTCGGCTCCAGTGCCGCCAGCGCCGCCGCAGCCGCCGTCGCCGTCAACGAGTTGTTCGGTGGACCTTTGTCACCGTCTGAGCTCGTATTCGCGGGTCTCGAGTCGGAGTCGAAGGTCTCTGGCTACCACGCGGACAACGTGGCGCCATCTATCCTTGGAGGTTTTGTCTTGATTCGTAGCTACGATCCTCTGGAACTTATACAGCTTAACTTCCCACATGAAAAGAAATTGTTCTTTGTGCTTGTGAATCCCGAATTTGAAGCTCCGACTAAGAAGATGAGAGCTGCATTGCCACAGGAGATCACGTTGTCGCACCATGTGTGGAATTGCAGCCAAGCAGGGGCTTTAGTGGCGTCTGTGTTGCAAGGGGACCTCATTGGCTTGGGAAAAGCTCTGTCATCAGATAAGATTGTTGAGCCAAGGAGGGCTCCGTTTATTCCAGGCATGGAGGCCGTAAAGAAGGCAGCAATTGGGGCCGGGGCGTTTGGATGCACGATAAGTGGGGCCGGGCCGACTGCAGTGGCGGTGACGGACAATGAGGAGAGAGGTAGAGAAATTGGGGAGAGAATGGAGGAGGCTTTCATCAAGGAAGGAAACTTGAAGGCCTTGGCCATGGTCAAGCAGCTTGATAGAGTTGGAGCTAGGCTTGTAAGCAGTGATGTAATCTCATGATTTTTATTTTTGAGACTTGAGATTTTATTTTTGGTTGCTAATGATAATCCTGCTAATATAAATAGTTTTTGGTATGTAGTGGATAATTAGGTTCTTCATATAGTTGTGCCCTAATTGCAATGTGTTGTATATTTTTTCTTGGATAAAAAACTGGAGTTTGATGTTCTTTAGAAATAATAATAGGCTCTTTACAGCTGACTTTCTTGAAGATCTTACAGTTTTATTTAATTTGTTTTTTAAAAAAGTGTGAGATTATAAGGACAGAAGACCTCATGAACACTAGAATAAAGTTATACAAAAGTTGCTTGCCAAGCTCTGTGGAGATCCCTTAATGGGTAGAACCGTATTCTTGAAGGCCTTATGATTCTCATGTATTGTTAAATACTTTATTCGTTGTTTAATAGCAATGACATTGGTGTTAAGTTGTTCGTCTATTGAGTAAGGAAAAACTGGAAAGCAGCTTATTTTTAAGATGATCAGTAAATCCGTAGTTAAGCCCAGTAGGGATTCCCAATGGATCGAACCATAGTGGTAATAACTTTTGACATGAAAACCTTTGTATGCATTATTTGCTGATGTTTGCAGGAATCGATACCATGATTAGCAAGGATTCTACAACCATAACAGCAGAAACTTAATGTACATCACTTCAACTTAAGAGGTTTCTGCTTAGGTCTATGTTCATGGATGGACTCATCGGAGAATAAGATATCAAATGCCTGAGAGGGCAATTTTATTTCTTCTCCTCTTTGATTAAGACAGATTCAGCTATGAATATATTTTACCATGTGATGAAACGTGCTACTGCATGATGTCTATCCTCTAGCTTGAATAGATATGACGCCTGCCGTGTGAATTCGTATGGTTACCAGTTACCACCTATTCCTCCAGTTCTGAATTCAAAGGCATAAGATTTGGAACTATCCAACATGGTATGTACTCCTTTAATGCCTTACATCCTCAAGCTTTCTACTTCTCGTTATCAGCCAAAGCATGGTGGATATCCTCAATTCACTTTCATTAGCCTCCTTGGTTATTATGCAAAAGGAGGAGTTTTAGACTATGTTTTCTATTATGTTTTTGGTTATACTGTTAAGGAAAATATAGAGTGCTTATTACTTTTTATGTTGTCTTGAAAGGCGGTTGCGGTCTTAGTTAGGGTTGCATAATGAACCAGTACAGGGACGGGGTGTTTCTCATGCAAGGCATGTAATGGGAGTGTATTCTGGGCCGTTCAGCCATATGCTTTTTCTGGCCCAAAACAAAACACCCGAAGTCACTGTGTGTATGCTACAGAGATATTTGAGACAGAAGGTTTTTCTTTGACTTCATGATAATTACAAAAACACCCCTAAGGTTTGGGCTAATTACAAAAAAACCCAGAGTTATTTGAAAATCACAAAATATCCCTTGAGGTTGGATTCCGTCTTACATTTTTTCCGGTGATTCAAAAGAGAGAAATGAGTTTGGATATAATGACCTGTCTTCCTCTTCTTCACACCGTGATCCTTGGCTTTTGAATAAGAGGTCGGATCGGGTCATGTGGCAAGGATGAGGGCAAGTTGTTTGCCAGCTCATTAAGCTGAAACCGCCCACCTCTTTGATGAAAGAATTGTGTTGACTTTGGGCGGCTAACCACTACAAAGACAACAACTACCGTAGTAAACATTGTGGGATTGAAAACCATAAAATTGATCCTATTTCAAGCCTTTTCACTTATTTTATTGAAAATCAGAGGTCTTCCTTGCGGTAGAAATGGAATAGATGGTGGATCCCTTCTCTTTCTAAAGCCAATCGTACGGCCGAATGGAATGTAAGAGTTTCGAGACTTTCTTCTCACTTAACCTTTGAGCTACGGACCTTGCCGCTTCGCCCCCTTTGCGCCTCAGTATTTCATTCCTGAAGCTTGGTACGGAAGCTTGGTCCCCTCCGAAGAGCTGAGTTTTTCGGTTCGCTCCCCTATGTGGTCGGACTATTACGCGGTCCCACTGGGAAGGGGTAGGTGAAAGGGTGAGACGGCCATGCATCAATTCTCGAAGAAGACGCAGAACGGAGTCTTCAACTGCGGTATACCCCTCGGCCTGCAGTTCTCTTTGCCTCCCGCTAAAAAAGGCAATTCGCCAAGCAAGAAAGAAAATCCGCGGAAGAAAGAAATAAAGCAAGAATCAAATGTCCTCCGCTGGGCCTATCCTGTACGGTTGTTTTCAAAAAGTAGTGCAATCAAAAAGCATTCGAGGCTTCTTGCTACTGCCCTACCATAAGAGCAATAAGCCAGTCACAGGCAAACAACCTCTTGATTTTCGAAAATATTTCAAAAAAACCCTTGACATTTACAAAAATATTACAGTTGCCCCCCTTAAATTTAAGACAAAACGAAACCTAAAGGGGTTTTTTGTAATTTTGAAACATGTCTGGGTTTTTTTGTAATTAACCCAAACCTCATGGATGTTTTTGTAATTATCGCTACCAATTATTTTAATGAAGTTTATAAAAAGAAAAGAAACCTAATTCAATAAATAGTGTCATTTTTCTAGTAGTCGTCTTGATTAAGTCTAATCCCATGATGCATACTTTGTTTCGTCTGTCTTCATAGGGGAAGTTTTTGGTGTGTATGGGGAGAGTATTGATGTTAGAATAGATACATTATCTGGATTGACTGTGGATGGGAAGTTGATCGTTGAGAGGGATCATATTATGGGCATGAAAAAGGTTAAACTGTTGCAGAATTTCAATTTGCAAATATTCTTGATGCATTGGTGCCACTTTATTTAATAAGTCAGATTTTGAGAGCTTTGCAGGAGTCATATGCGTGTAAGCTTTGGCTAGGATGAATACAATGAGCAATGCAACAGATGATGCGGTGGAGTTGGAAGAGCTCGCTCTAAAATGCTTATAATTGCGAAAGAGAAGCGAAACATAACTGGTGAAATATTGGAGATTACCACTGGAGTGGATGCACTTATTTTGGCACTTTTATGCTTAATGTTTTGGCTCTCCTTTTTCTGCGCATTATTTATGATAATTGTTCTTAGGAGAAACTACGTAGGAAAGGTACAATTTTAATTCGTTTTTTGCTTGAAAACAACATGGTAAAATATGGCTGCTGAATCTCTTAGTCTGCTGGAGAAGGTAAACTAGCCAAAGGAAATTACCCCTTCCAGATATGGTTGAGCCTTTTTACTTGGAAAAAAAAAAGAAAAAAAAAAAAAAAGAGGAATAACAATAGATCATGTCACTTGGCATCGATAAAAACTTCTTTACGATTGCCTATTAGTTTTTATGGATACTGCTTTAGTTTCATATCTCTGTCACAGCCACAGAGGAAGCATATGTTAGGTCCAGGAGCAGATAGGATTTGTTTCTATAACTCTTTTTTCCATATTCCACTAACTCCTTTTCCTCATTTTGAAGTAATCTGGAAAGTGCCAGTTCCTACAAAAGTTCAATTGTTCTCTTGGTTGGTGATTATGGGTAAGTTACCTACTTGTGACATAGTTCAGAAAAGAAATCCGCATATTCTTCTACCTCCAAATTGGTGTGTACTGTGCAGAAAAGAGTCGGAGACTCAAGAACACGTTTTTTCACTGTTCATATGTGAGGAAATTATGGTCCAAGACTTTAACTGAGTTCGGTTTTGTTTGGGTGACTCCTCGGTCGGCTTCAGATCTTTTTATGATAGATTTAGGATGGTACTTGGGAAGCAAATGAGTGATTTTATGGAGAGCAATTATTCCTATTGTATGTTGGTCTGTTTGGTTGGAAAGAAACAATAGACTTTTCAACGATAGTGAAGAGTCAGTTTTAGAGTGTTGGGATAGGATTAAGATTAGGGTAGCTTCATGGATAATAGGGCATAAAGAATTTAATCATTTGTTCATTTCAGACTTGATTAGAGACTGGAAGTTAGCATTATGATGTGTTACTTCAGATTTGAGACACCTCGGGTGGATTCCTTATCCACTTATTGTAACTTCTTCTTTGTAACTTTTTATTATATTAATAAAATTCTTGTTTATTATTCTATATTCTTTGATAGATGTGGCTTGACAGGGCTCATATCTGTAATAGATGTACTGTCACTGCTAGTGATGTATACTATAAAACCTGTCGTACTGATTACTTGTTTCTTTTCTGTAGTTTGTTGCAGCGAGGAATCTGAGATGGCATATAACAATGGAATTCAGAACTGAGAAAAGATTCTTGTTAATCTCGACTTAGAATGAATTTTTGGTGGGTTCATTAGGAACCTGTAGTTCATTTTCGAGATTATAGCTAATACTGGAATGAAAATTTGCACATTCTTCTTATTTGACTTTTGATTGAGGGGTCCCTGGTTTATTCGGTCCGTGTCAAACGGTTGCTTGTCTGTGGACATAATTTTGATTTCTAATAGTTGAGAAACGCATAAAAGGAAATTAGTATCTGTCTCTCTCATACATGCACATACACAAATTATTCCACATTATCTAATTGCTTTATTGATGTGTTAGCACATTGTTTTGCTGAATTTTATGAAGATTTTTTTAAATATATTGAAATAAAATTGGTGGATTTAAACTATTTGTGTTTTCTTCCAGGAAATAGTAGCCTCGAGGCTGCAGCAAATTGGATAGTTGAACATGAGAATGACCCAGACATGCCATTGGTACGAGTTTTATGCATATGCATTGTTGGCAACTTATATCACTCGATATTTATTGTGATCTCACCCCCATCCCCCACTCTCATGCGTCTCTCCTATTTTGCAATATAACCTATATCACTTGTCTAAAAAGAAGGTATTTACATTCATTTGTCGAAACTCATTTATGGCAGCAGGGATATGGAGGCATATAAAATTGACAGCTATTCGTTGAAGAGTTGACATTGGACTTGTTATATATCAGTATCATTATCACATGTTTTTAATTTAGAGATCTCCATGTTAACGAATCAGATCTGCTAGGATTCAGATGAAAACTGACTCCACGCAAAATCCACTATTTGATCGTGTTGGACCTTTGATTTTTCTAATTATCCAACTCCCTTACCATAAAAGTTTGAATCTGTACGGGTCGTCAACCTTCTTTATATTATTTCTTGTATTGAAAAGTAAAAAGAAATTAATTTGGCTACGATGGAAAATGGATACATTTTTGCTACCATTGCATTGCCACTTGTGGTTCATCTGTTGATATCAGATTGAAAATGTATGTTATAAGTTGAAGTATAGACTTGCGACATCATAAATCTGAAACTTACAAGAATTATTCTTAATATGAAATAACATTGCACAAATATGTTAATTAAGTATTAGCTCTTGTAATTTCTTATATATATATATATATATATATATATATATATAAATTGGATCAAATGAGACCACATTCCTGGGGTGAGACAAGGTGGACTAATCTTAGCCTTTGATTAGATTTATTTTATGGTTATGATTTTTCCAGGGTTTTATGCAATTTTCCATTCATTTTATTTCATTAAGGTTAAAGTGGTACTTTTATCATCCAACAGTTGTTTTGTTATTGGTTGACTTTTTGAAACCGCTTTTTATGAGATGAGATTGTAACTGCTGTATTCAATAGAGTTATTTTAGGAGGGAGTTTTTTTTTCCAGAATCCAATATAGTTAGAGTTCGTTTGCTACTTAGATAGTTATTACATGATGCATATTTAGTTGTTTTTTGTTGCACTGTTTATGATACTATGACATAGTTGGTAAAATGTACTGCATGCATATTTAGTTTTTAGACGTTGCATAGATAGTTTCTAAATAATGCATAGTTAGTTGATTTTTGCTACATAGCTTATGACACCTTACATATTTGGGTGTAATGTACTACATATTAGTTTTTTTACGTTGCATAGATAATTTTCAGACAATGCATAGTTAGTTGATTTTTGTTGCATAATTTCAATTATTTAATATCTTATAGATATTTGCATCATTTCATAAATATCTACACATCGTGTCATAAGTATCTATGCATCGTTTTCATGTATATATGCATTGTTCTCTATTTTGAGTTATATAGTATTGTATGTTCTATAGTATTATCTTCACTTTCGATGTATTCACCATCGATTTCGCTGAAAGAAGGTTCTCTCATCATAGATGATTCTTGCCCGCGCTATAAATTGAACTCATTCTGGATTGAATTTGGCGTTTTGTTTCTTGATTTTTTCTGCGTTTTTAGCTTCAGAGATGTCTATGGAACCCAAGCAAATTTTTGGTCTTCATAGAGAGAAAGTTGACATTGCGGTGCTTCACTCTGCAGGAAATGAGTTAAACGGTGCCATTAACAACCCGTTCTTTGGAGTTCTTTGCTCTTCCCTGATGCACCTAAATTTTCTACATTGTCAAGGATGGTTGTTTTTTTTTATCCCTGTTTTACCAATATAGGAATCAATTGGGATGGACTTATTGGGACCAAAAAAAAATGTAATTTCTCAAAAAAATGCCTTTTTTTTCCCTTTCAGAAGTTGATTATGGTTTGGGATGAAAATATACTTCTGTTCATGTGGCTGAATGTAAAGAGGCCCTTGTCATTTATTTTCCCTTGATGCTTTGTTTATGCATCAACGAATTAAAATCAGGTTAGAACAATTACCAGGCCCCATCTTATAGCCCTTTTTTTTTCTGACCCAAAGTATCCCTACACCAGCCGGGGGCATAGACCCCACACTTCCTTCGGACTATGGGACATCCATCCTTCCCAGGAATGGTCCTAATCTCTAGGGGAGGAGGGGCAAATCCAACTCCAAAACTCCGCGTTAGTCAGGAATTGAACCTGTGACCTCAGGGTTGCAATTGCAACACCTAAGCCATCAGGCCAACCCCTGGGGTTGCCCATTTTTGGGTTCGACTAAAGGAATATGAGCCAGGTGTAGGCTATAGGGACTCGTTAAAGTGTGGTTTTCTCTTTGAAAACCATTCTCTAAAATTCAGTTTTCTACTAGCGACAGACTGGTGCTAGCGCCCAGGCCGCTTGGACGGGTTAGGTGGAAATTAATCGGAGAAAAAAAACGTAAGCGAACAAGAGGAGCATAACGCGTTGGCGGGAACTAATTGGAGCTGGACTGGGATGTTTAGAACAATACTAAGAAAACATGGGTCCTTAAGCAACTTTGGCCTTGTATGGTTATGTTTCCATAGACCATTTCTAGTTTCTAGTGTTGGAAAATGAGTTTTGAGAATTTATTGGTTTTCGTGTGAAAATTGGAATTATGTATGAATGAGTGAATGAAAATGAGTTTTATATAGGTTTGGAAATAAGATTATGTTTGGTTAAGTAGTTTTGAAGTAGTATTTTATATATATAATAATTTTAAAAAAATGATAGTGGTTGAATATTTTAATTGAATATATAATATTATATTTGTAAGATTGTAGGCTTGTGGGTCCCATTAGATATATATGATATTATTTTAACTAGATAAAGTTGATAATGGAGGGTCCCACGTATATATATGGATAAAAAAATGATAATAGTGATTGATGAGTAATGTATGGTAGTGTATAGGGTTGAGAATTTTATAGGTTTGAGATGATGTTTTATGTGAAAAATGGAAAGTGAAAATGATGATTTCTATTGGAAAATTTATAAACAAACATGATTCCATTTATGTGAATAGTTGGAAATTGAAAATAGGGGCTTGAAATATAAACAGGCCTGCCTTTACTTTTATGCCATCACATGCTTTTTTCGCCCTTGTTAGACCATCTCAGGTAGTTCGCACTACGCACTACTTGATGCAGAATTTTTACTATTTTAGTGCAAAATCTACATTTCATCTCCAATGAAACTTGCACTACTTTTCGCACTAAAAAAGAATATTTTATAAGATTCTTTCTTTTATTTATTTAATATTGATTTTTATTACATTATCATTCATAAAAATATTAAATCAATAATTTTATTGAATATAATGTTTATTAAATGTTTAACTTTTAAAATTAGACAAATAAAAAAATATTAAATTTAATGAAATTGATGCAAAATTGAAACCACAATTCATAAAGTTACATATTATATTGTTTAAAAAATTATCACATATAATTTAATTAATTTTAGTATTATTTTTATTACATCAATTGAAATATAACATTAATAGTAATACTTAAAATTAAATAGACTCAAAATAAATTACATAAAAAAAAAAAAAAAAAAAAAAAAAGAAAATAATGGCGCTGCTACAGTGCAGCGCCATTTTTGGCGCTATACTGTAGCAAAAGCCAAAATGGCGCACAAAGTAGCGCAGTGTTGGGGAAGGAATTGGCGTTGAGCGCTATTTTACATCTCTTGTTGGAGATGCTCTTAGGTACTCATCTTCCTCCATGGTCCACTCATTTTCACCCAAATCAATGCCAAAAATTCAGGAGGCATACTCGGAATATTGATCATGGGCACTCAAGCTTATTGTGTAAAACTTAAGTGAATTACAACTGTAATAGTAAGGGATAATTACACAGTACCTGAGGTTTGACCTAATTAAAAAAATTCAGTTAACTTTCAAAATTATAAAAAGTACTATTCAATGTTAAAATTAAGGGGTAAATCTGTAATGATTTTATAAATATGAAGGGGATTTTGAGATATATTTTGCTTATAAATGGATTAAATGTTAGACAAAAGAAAACATTGGGAGTATTTTTTATAATTTTGAAAGTTAGCTGTTTTTTTTTAATTAGGTGAAACCTCAAGGGTAAATTTTGTAATTAACCTTAATAGTAATATACCCACTTGAAATTAATCAAATTATTGATTTGTTTTAAGTTATGGGATTGAAATTAGGTTGAATCCCATGACTTCTTGCACCGCACCGACAATTTTGTTGGACATACATGTGACTCTGTGAGCCATTTAGAAAAGAGTTGGGGGACCAACTAGTTTTCTCGGTAAAAAAAAAAAAATATATATATATATATATATATTAAACCTCATACCTAGTATATAAGTAAGTCATTTGTTAGAATTTGTTGGCAAAGTGTTTAAACAAGCTGAAACAAGTTACTCTACAGTCTACATCCCAGTTTGATGTTTAACACGTACGTAAAGATGCACCACTGAAATAAAACCGACTCAAGAATTTTTAACGTGCATCAGATATAACATCAGTGTTTTAAAAAGCGTTGAGTGAGAGATTGGGGCTCAACGCCTAAATGGAATTAGGCGTAAGCTGTCAGAAAAGAATAACATGGCGGATAAAGCGCAGTGCTTGTGCGCGCAGTGTGCGGACTGGGGTACAAGAGGGGGCTATTGTCCCCCAAAATTTTTTCAAAATTTCATTTTCTGCCCTAAAGTTTTCAAATTTTTTTTTAGTTAAAATAGATGACTTTGCCCCCCAAAATTTTGATAAAAACTTTAAATAATTGTCTTTTACAATATAAAACTCATTAATTATGGTTATTTTTTTCCATTGATTAAATTTATTAACTCGATCTGTTTTTTGCCCCCAAAAAGTTAAAATTCTGCGTTCGCCGCTGTATACAGGGACTAATCGGACTAGGTGAAAATTCTTAAAACAATATATAACATATCTTACTGCACGAGGTCACTTCCATATAAAAACAATTTTACTATTAGCAAAGTTTACACAGTACACTTTTACTATCCTACAGTCACATGAATTGAGTCTAATCGTACCAATTATTGGATAAGGATTAATTATGAGATATCTAAATCTGATCATTCCCATAAATATCTCTAAACTTTATTAGATCCTTCCGGTAAGTAGAATCCTACAAGAAAACAACAAAACACAAATTAATTTTTCATAGGATTCCAAATAAAATGTGGAAAATATACTTACAAAATTTAATTCCAACCAGAAAATATTTTGTACAAATAATGCCAATAAAATTTAAAGAAGCCTCATGGACTTAACACCTATTGAGGGTAAACTGTAATTATATTTCTTTTATGTAATTATGTCATTATTTAATTATTGACCATGAATATTCATTATTGTTTCTGAATATTATCAATTGGTCTATGAGGCTCAAACCATTATGAGCAACCCATGAGGCTCAATTCACTATTTACGGCTCACGAGGCCTACTATAGCCAAAGAGCCCGCTTTATTACATCACGCCAATGCGGTCCATCATCCCAAGTATAAAAGATCTTTCCATATTCATTCGTAAGCAAGTTTAATTAATTGCTCTAAGTTACTATCATCCCAACCGACTTGAGCGTCGAAATAACCCTACATGAAGATTTCCTTAGCTTTCCAGTGAAATTTGGACTATTATATTCAACCACCTTGGAGTGATCTACACTTTCATGCAACATTTTTTTTTTTGAGAGACATTTTCATGCAACATTAATACCTATGAATTGAAATTCTTCTATTTAGACAATTTTTCATCCTAAGAAATGTATTTGACCTAACAAGGGAACAGTCAAAGTATTTGGCCACCACAAGAGTCTCAAATTCTCTTGTGGAGTCGAGGTTAGGAGTTTAAAGTCCCACACCATAAAAAATATTTCAGGGACTTATATACGGAAATGGTGAATGATTAATGAGAACTTATCTTGAATAACGTTTGTGTGAGTTTAATTTGGGAGGATCTCGATTGACGCTAGTAAATCACACCAAAACACTAGTCAATTTATGTGCGTATCACGATTTACCTTGGTAGCAAGGTAGTTATGTCTAAATAGATGTAAACTTGGAAGTTGAATCATTAAAAAAATGTATCTGACCTTATTAGCTTGCTAAGATCCCTAGATATTTTTGGTATGATATGTAACCCAAGGACCCTTTTCTTTTGCCGTCCGCCTTTTCCACAAATATCGCCTTACACTGCTCCAAATTTGTATGCAAAATTCTTGCTAGTTGACAGATGATGAGTGCATAAATAAAAATGAAAAGACCTCTCAAAAAAAAAATGAAAAGATGAGTGCATAGATGGGCCCACCTTTGTCTTTTCCCACCGGAAAGAAGACAAAAATAATACTCTATTTTCCTAAAAAGTTATAATATTCAAAAGTTTTTATGATTGCTAATAGAATATTGTATAAAATATTAAAATAAGAACACCAATAATTTATGAATTACTAATCACTATACCTTTTAGTTTTGTCATTATTATAAATTAAATAACATAAAATACTTATATGAAACATCACTTTACATTATTATTATACTATTCATGTATTAAGTGTTTTTATTTTGGCTGTATTTTAATCATAATTTTTAATAAATATTTTTCACATGATCTTTATATGAAATCTTGAATTTTTCATTCTGTATTTAATTAAGAAAGCTTTGTGGCTTTATGGAGCTCAGATTAATTAATTTCAACACTCAACATCAAATGGCTTATGGCCCATTTGTGGTGATAATGAGCTAGTTGGATTAGGGTACACTAGTCCTCCATGACTTTTGGCATGTGGATGATTTACTTAAAAATAGTAAATGTGAATAGTAGACATCACCAGTGTAGTTAGAGTGTAAATGAATGAAGTCGATCCACATATAGTAAAATATGTTTAAGTTTGATGGATAAAGTCCAAGCTTAAAAATTATTTGAGTTTTTTTCATTATTAATCGAATCGAATAAGAATCGAGCTTGAGTATTTTGATATTTTTACATATATTTTATTCTTTACTAGTCTAGTTAAACTCTAGTTGAACTTTACATTTCATCGAACAAAATATGTGTACAAACTTAATTATTATGTTAACGAATCAAGTTCAAACGAAACTTTTAATGGTCGATTTAGTCTAAGTGGTAACCTAAACATCATCAAGAATCCTTGGTTTGCAAAGTCAAATCAAACTATAGCCATCAAAATAAAGCAACGTTAAATCGTTGACCACAATTGTTCTCATTTTTGATCAAACAAATTACAGTTGGTGGGAACCATTCGATCTTTTTTTTTTTGATGAAAATGTGAAAATTCATTAAAAAGAAAAAAATACAAATTAAAAGGGGCATACCGGTCGGCTCCATTGTTAAATGGATGTGCCCATTAACACTAAGGGAGCAAAAAGAGTCAATAACCAACAATCAATCAATGATAGGGAAAGAGAACCTAAAACCTCAACAGGGGTTTACTAAAAAAAACAAGGAAAAAAAGCTCCAACCAATTAATCGAAATAGCAAGAGGGAGTAGGCGGTCCCGACCTAACGCTCCTACTTGAAATTTCGAAAAAGGATGGCGAGAGCTATACAAAAAAAATTACACAATGGAGATAGGGGCATACCCTATAACTCGGCGAAGGCTTGATCCAAGACGGACTGACCAAGTGAATAATGGATCAACCGGGTCCCATCGAGAAAATGAAGAAACAACAATAGAAAAGGTAAAACCCCATGTTGCTTCAAAAATAACTTGAAACCGAAAAATAGCAACAAAGCGAGAATGATTGGGGATCCAGCGGAATCGAAGGATCACAAAATACCCGTGAACTCCAAAAAACCGATCATAAACAGTGGGGCAACCAATAAAGGCCACACAACCACTAAGTAAGGAGAAGCCATCCAATGGGGTAGAACCAATTTTTCTTTAATCATTTGGTTAATAAAACCAACGAAAATTAAAGAATTCATCATGTGGGATAAGATCCAAAATCCACAAAAGCGCCCACCTGTGAGAGCAAGCAATAATCGGACTGGATAAGCAAAGCAAAGCGAAGTAGCCAAGCTAAGAATACACAAAGAAAACCAATCACCCACCAACGAATGCACGAAAGGGAGGTCATGAGGCGGGGCATTTAGTGGGGAGTTCCACTAATACGAGTTATATTACATATTACAGCCCAAACGAACAAAAGAACCCCACATGGGTAAACAAAAACAAAGACGGCCCCTAACAAAGGAGGGCTAAAAATCAACAGATTCAACTGGGAAGTGATTAAATACAACCTTGTAGACATCTTTTCAATTTTGTGAAACACCGAATCTTGAGAGAAATTCAAACCCTCAAAACCCCGATTCAAGGCCTTCCAAATCGATAGATAGATAGTGCAACAAAATGACCACCAACCGAGCCTTTTGAGGGGGGGGGCTTGTTCTTTTTTAGTCCATTTAAGGGCCCCAAAGAATAGTGCCCATGGAATGGCTAAACTTGACCATTTTTAACTCTATCCCAAAGTAATCAGTAACAATACAATCAAAAAACAAGTGAGATGCATTTTCAAGGTAATTGCCACACAATTTACAATTAGGATCAAGATCTAAATACTTTAAATTATTAATGGTTGCCGATCTATCATTAATAGCAAGCCACACACAAAAGGAGTATTTGGGGGGGATAAAGTTTTTCCACACACAGAGTGCCAAAAAGATTTAGGGCAGAATCCCGAAAATGTCATATATTTTGGAGGAGCTAAGGCCTTTGAAGTTAGAAAAAAGAGAGATTGGTGATAGCCAAGTCGGAGCCAAATTTAGCTAAAATATCATTTCGATATCACAAATCCTTTTCAAGAGGTAGGAATCGATTTTTGGGGTCCCAAGTCCAAATAGATTGATTTTTAAGTAGAAGGAATGGACCCATCCGACCCAAAGAGTCGACTTTTGAATGAATATTCCAAAGAATTTTTGCAAGAAGGGCTTTGTTCAAGAGTGTGCATCTCTTAAACCCAAACCCTCCTCATCAGGGGGAGACAGACTTTTTGGTCCACTTAATGGGAGAGGTATTCTTCCCCCAAAGGAAGACTCTGCAAAGTCTAGTAATTCTGTCAATAACAGTGTTAGGGAGTGGAAAAATTTGGAGCCAAAAACATTCCACTCCTTGCAACACTGATTTGATAAGAAGGAGCCTGCCAGCATAAGAGAGGGAATTTGCAGTCCATTTATTGATGTAGGAGGCAATTCTGTCATAAAGGGGGGCATAATGGTTAACATTCAGCTTTTGTGCGGCCAAAGGAACCCCTAAATATCTGACTGGTAGAGACCCAAGAGGGAAATTCAAGAGATTGAGGATATTGTCAAGTTTATCCCCAATAATCCCCCATGATGAAGATATTAGATTTAAACGAATTAACATCAAGGCCGGAGGCATTTTTGAACTCATTAAGACAGTCAATCAGGATCTTAACTGAAGGAAGATCACCCTTAGAGAATAACATGAGATCATCTGCAAAAGCAAGATGAGTAATTTTGAGAGCTTCACATCTAGGGTGATATTTGAAATCAGGGTATTAGTTCTCACTTTTAGGAGACAGGACAAATATTCCATGCATATGAGGAATAAGGCAGGAGACATAGGGTCACCTTGTCTCAACCCTCTTTTGCCCGGAAATTTACCCTGAAGAGAACCATTAATGCAAATGGAGTACGAAGCACTAGAGACACACTCCATGACCCAGGAGGTAAAAATAGGAGGAAAGCCCATGGGGAACCATTCGATCTTGTATCTACTATTAGTAATAAAAACAGAAATAAATGGGGACCTCAAAACTGAACTCATGGGGACACTAACAGCACATATAAAACTGAAAACATGGGGCCACCCATCAATTATTTCACCCAAGGCAAAAGAAAAAGATCTTTCACCTTCTGAAAAAAAATATATTGTCCCCAAAATCCTAATGGGGACAACGAACAACTTGTGATAAAGATGGCAGATGGGACGTTATGAGAAACCGTTCCCATGTTTTAAAGAGTCTCGTTAGAAAAATAGAAGGATTATCTGTATGCATATATCAAATATTAAAATAACTTAATTAATTAATATTACCAAAAATTGTTTCATTGATCAAAACATAAATTAATGAAATCTTATATTTCAATTTCAATGTTTCCAAATTCATTAAAATAGTGCTACATATATACTTTAATACCAGTACATTATAGATTTAAAACCCATTTTTGAAACTTGCCTCACCTTTTTTTGGGTGACTTAAAAGACCAAAATTTGGCAAAATAAAAAATAAAAAATTGAACTACTTTTTTTTTTTTTGCGGAGCGGGCTGGAAATATACTAGCCCAGCCCAACCCTTCATGGGTCACGGGCTAGGTGGGTTGGCCCACACAATAAATAAAAAATAAAAAAATTAGAATATATATATATATCGCATATTATTAATTTTAATGAGTTAAATAAAATAATGGATGACAAATCTATATTTTAAAAAATATTACATACATTTTGATAAGAGATAAAATATAAAATATCAATTATACTATTTTTTTCTTCTATTTCTTCTTCTCATTTTTTCTTTTTTCATTTTTAGCGGGCTAGCCCGCCTGCCGCCGGCCCACCCGCCAAGCCCGCGGTCCGCGTTGGGCTAGCCTATTTAGGCCCACATTTTTGGCGGGCCTCTAAATACCTAACTCGCCCCCTATCTTAGGAGGGGCAGTGCAAGCGAGCTCGGCGGACTTAGCCCATTTTGATGGCCCTATCAATAGTGTCATGTTTCATGTTTGCGGGTCGTATTCTGATACTTTTTTATTAAAAAATGCAGTCTTTATTTACATACTCAAAGTATTTTAAATCATTAAAATCGGAAAAAATGCGGGAGTAGGGGCCCTTGTCGGTTGGGGGCTTTGTGCGGCTGCGCCGGGTGGACAGACAATGGTTGACTACTGAGGAGAGGTATGGTTAATTGAAATTTCAATTCTAAAGTGAACCGAGAATCAAAATTTAAGAAAATGGAAAACTGAAAATTTTCGGTTCGGTTTGATCAGTTAATCAAACTATGAAAATTTTTATACCCTAACAATTATTGAAATTTCGATTCTAAACCAAAAATTGAAATTTAAGAAAATAAAATATCGAAAACTGAACCCAAATTTTCGTTTTCGGCTCAGTTTTTGTCTAAGCCGATCTTTTTATTTTAATACGGTTTGATCGGTTAATTGAACCGTAAAACTTAATGTACCCTAATAATTACTAAAAGATTCATTTATTAGAATAGTTATCTATTCAAGATATTTTTCATAGATATGGTCAATAACATTAAGTGCCATTTCAGTATCATGGAGATATATTTCTATAAGTTATTCGTGTAAAGTGACCTTGGTTAAGACAATTGTGCCCGACAGCTTTTGTCTCAATTCAGAATAAAAGATGAACCACAGTTATGACAAGTGACAACACTAATCCTCCCACTCAACTCCTATATTTGAAGATAAAGCACTAAAAATGTGGGAATATTGTGTGGTATAGTCCCAAAATATCTATGGGGAATTGGGGATAATTGATATGATTGATCATTATCACCAATCAACGTAAATAAAAAGTTATAGGATGTAAATATATATAACTATATTTTATTTTTTCAAAAAAGGCTCAACTTTAGCTAGAGCTAAACAAAAGGAGATTGGCCCATGGGTTGGTCTAACCGACCCCGTAAAAAAAGGCTGGTTTGAGCCACATTTTTTGAGACCCAAAAGGCCAAAACGAACCGGATCTATTTGGCCTGAAATATTAGACCAGTCCGATATTTTATGTGTATTTTTATGGATCGGACTGAATTTCAAATATAGTGGACGACAACCCAATTTTTTCCTTTGACTCGGTGGATCGACAACTGGCTGATCGGCTCATTTGACACCTCTAACTTTAGCCGATGTTATCAATAGCTTCAAAATACCTAATTAACAATTTGAAGCTTGATTTCCCTTCTTTCCTCGTCCAAGAACCACACCCCTCTGTCATGATAGGGACTTTGTACTATTTGAGGGTCAAATTGGAAATTCTGTGTTCCAGTTGCTTAAGATGTCCAAGGACTTCTAGATGAGCCTCCTTCCAGGACATTTTATTATATGAGAAAGGGACATCAATATTATAAAATAATAAATAAGAAAATCTGGTAAAATATTAATGCATTAAGAACTGAAGGAAGAAATACGAAAAATAAAAATCTAAAAGTTGCTTTTCAAAACAAAATAAAAAATCATTATGCGAGATAGTATTGTTTTTTAAAAGTTTAATTTGTTTTTAATATTATTACTATTTTATCCATCTATTTATGTATTTTGAATCTAGTTAAGATTAGTGTTAAACAAAAAATTTGACCACATTATTAATATTCGTTTGTCATAAAGAATTATAATATTTTTTGTTTAATATATAAAGTATTTTTTTTTTTTTTTTTTTTTTTTGAGCAAGAAAGAAACAATAGTATATAAATCAAGGGGGAAACTCCCTTCCGGTACAAAATGCGGGAGTTCGGTGGAAACCGACCACAATGAAAACCATTACACACATCCGAGAAAAGCGAAACTAGCTAAGTAATGAGCCGCCTTGTTGGCTATTCTAGGGATGAAACAAATGGAACAAGAGGAAAATGATTTATTTTCGGCGAATATCATCAATCATCGCCAAGGTAGGTTAAATTGGCCTCCGTGCGATTATATGCTGCACAAGTTCGACAATCCGTTTCAACTATCACATGGCAAAATTGCGTGATTTTTGGCTAGAATGAGACCTTCTCAAGACGCAATTGCTTCTGCGACTTCGATCGTAAATTCCTGGGAGAATTTCTGGATAATGTTTGAATGATTTGTCCATCATGCCCTCGTAATATTACACCAATACCCGATCCATTCATCCTGGATCAAGCATCCGTGTTGATCTTGATAACACCCTCCGGAGGACGGATCCATGAAAATCTCGAGACCGATGGTTGCTTAAGCTGGATTGGGTTCACGAGAACTTTGATAGTCATGGAGATTTTTAATAGCTAAGGAAAAACAATCTTGATGAGATAAAATTTTTCCTTGAAAGATTAACATATTTCGAGCATACCATAACGACCAAAGCAACATTGCAAACATCTTTGTGAAAGCCTTTATCATTAACCTTGGAAACCTCTCAAGCATATCGGCCATAGAAGCGAAGAAATTGAGAGTAAGGAATCTAACCAGTAATGGAGACGCACGCCAAAAGAAATTACTCCATTGGCAATCCCGAATAGCGTGTTCGAGTAGATTCAATACCATCGCCACATCTTTGACAAATGGGTCCGCACGCAATTCCGTCGAAAAAGAGCAGATCGGACCGGTAATATTCCTTGAGTTATTTTCCACATGAGTACCGCACCTTTGGTGGAACGTTTAAACTCCATATCCATTTCCATAATGGCGAAGGACCTCCCGAGGATGATGGAATGGTGCAAATCGGTACCCAAAGATAAAGCGAGTTTATACCCGGATTAACGCTATATTGCCCAAATGCGTAAAATGCCAAGCCAAACAATCGTTGCACCCATAGTTTCGGAGTGGTATGCTTAAAATTTTGTTAGCCTCTTAGGGATAAAAATCGATGAATCAAATCCTCGTCCCATTCTTGTAGCCCTTTCTTAAATAACTCTCTAAGCGTCATATCAAGCGGCCAATCTCCATTGGGGGTAGGTCGAAAGTCTTGTAGCGTCGGAATCCATGGGTCACACCAAATTCGTGCGGTTGCTCCATTCCCTATAAGCCATCTAGTACTTATCGATGATTTCTCGCCCCGCCACAATGCTTCGCCAGGTATAATCTGGGGTTATGTCCGATTGAAGCGGTAAGGAAATCACCATTGGGTAATATCGGGCTTTTAGTGGTACGAGCTAAAAGTGAATTATCATCTTGAAGTAATCTCCAACATTGTTTAGCCAACATTGCTCTATTGAAAGCGATATGTCTCGAAATCCAAGCCCGCCTTGTTCTTTAGGAGTGCATAGTTTTTGCCATCGAAGCGATGTATTCTTCGTTTCGCCCTTTTGTCCCCACCAAAAACTTGCTATCGTTTGTCAATTTGATTGCAAGTATCTAGAGGAATTTGGAAGCAGCTCATTAAATATGTAGGGATCGCTGCGCCACACTTTTGATTAGGGTCATTTTTAAATTTTGTTGAAAGCAAAATGGACTTCCAATTTTTGAGTTTTTTCCGACTCGATCAATGAGTGTTTGAAAAATGATTTTTTTGATCTCCCCACATTAGCTAGGAAGTCCCAAATAAATATGGTGTTTGTCAACAATATTTACTCCAAGACCGTGAGCCAAAGAAACCGTAGAAGTTGGAACGCCTCTCTCGAAAGTGATTTCCGATTTTTCAAAATTTACCACTTGTCCCGACGAACCATAAGCCGATATAATTTCTTTAACCTCTTGTATTTCGCTTTTGCGTTGGCTCTCCGAAAATTATGCTATCATCTCGCAAAAAATAGGTGAGTGACGGGGGGCTCGTCGGCAAATTTTGAGGCCATGTAATCCGCCTAACGCTTCGATTTTCGGATAAGAGCGGAAAAAGCCTCTCGCACAAAACAAAAAGAGATAGGGGAAAGGGGGTCGCCTTGACGGAGTCCCCGTGTGGGGAAAAAAATATCACCAGGTATACCGTTAGTGAGAAAGAATAAGAGACAGTAGAAACACAACGCATGATTAAAGATGCAATATGATTAGGAAGTCCAGAATCTAAGCATAACTCGATGAAGAAAGTCCCACTCGACCTATCATAAGCCTTTACTCATATCCGATTTTAGTGCAAATGACCCTCGTCTAGTAGCTTTATTATATTTCATAGCATGAAAAATTTCAAAAGCTAGTAAGGCGTTATCCGTAATGAGTCGGCCGGGGACAAAGGCCGATTGGCGAGGATGGATGATATCGTTCAGGGCATGTTTTAACCTATTAGCAATCACCTTAGTAATAATTTTAAAAATCACATTACAAAGACTAATAGGCCGGAATTCACTCGGGAGCTCGGGGTTTTTTTTCTTGGGGATAAGAGTGATGTGTGTGTGGTTTAAAGGGGAGGGGTCAGCTGCATTGTTAAGAATGTTCAAAATTGTGGCTCTTGTATCGGATTTAATGGACGTCCAAAATTGTTGGAAAAAAAAAGCGGGCATACCGTCGGGTCTGGAGCTTTGGAAGGATGCATTTGGGACAGTGCAACAACAATCTCAGATTTAGTGAAGGAGCGCCAATTTCAGTTTTGAGTTCGTCTGAAATCTCGGAATTAATAGCGTCAAGCGCCCGTTGAGATGCAAAACAGTGTTGGAAGTGAAGAGTTGGGCATAAAATTGTTTCATTACATCTGCAATGTCCTTATGATCCTCCACCCATCGTCCTTATAAAGTATTTGTTTTTCCATTCGCACAAACTTACAAATTAGTTCACATGTTTGACCTATACATACACATCTCATACAATAGAAATTAATAATAAACTTTAATACTTACTGACTAAATAAGTATACACATATAATGATAGTAATATAAATTTATTGTAAAAATTAATGTCACTTCTCTATACAATTATTTTAAAATTATATATTTCTATTTTATTTAATTTTGATCGAGTTATAGTTTTATTAATTTAATAAAACTAAAGTTAAGTAATATATTGATCAAATTAATTGGAATTTTTGTAGACGAGACAAAATATGGAATTAAACATTTAATTTAGTTCGAAGGTATTTTTGTCTATCAATTTCAATATATCTTTTACTAATTTAGGGGAGGTATTTGGAGGTTTTAATAATAGAAGGGGTTATTTGATACAAAACTAATATTACAAAGGGTGAAGTGGAGTTTACCTTAAAAATATATTTGGCTTTATAGATTAGCTTAATTGCAACATTGGTCATTTGGTCCCATAGGCATAGGTGACAAACTGACAATTGCCAATTCCGGTCCTGCAAGTATTTTAGGTAAAAGAATTCACCAGTATAATTTTAATTTTATGCAATTTGATCCCATAAGTTTTAAGTTGTACAATTCTGGTTCTAGAACATTTGATTTTTAGTGATTTTGGTTCCAATTGGGTATTTCAATATTTTATTTGTCCCACAATACCCTTGTCATTTTGTCAAAATACCAGAAATACATATGACCGTTATGAGAATATAATTGCTATTTTTATTAAAGGGTAAAATGGTTAAGTACCAAAATTACTACATCGAAAAATTGTATGACTAAAATTATCAATCCCTAAGAATCACATGATTAACATTGCAATTAAGCCTTATAGATTTTGTAGTTGCATTTATAAGGAAAAAGTGTCAGAAAACCAAGAACTTGTTTGAATATATACTATCCAATAGTATCAAATTTCATTGATTTTTATTCAGGCCCACTCTTTTTACATAGGACAACTAAAACTATTAAGGCATCAAATATAGTTTGAAAATTGTGAATTGTATTTTCTCATGAAGTTAATGACACGGACGCTACTACGAGTTGTGGGGACCTCTTATTTTCTATTGTATTAAATAATGACATTATATTGTAGTTTGAACATTCAATTGAAATTCTTTGTTTCATTTTGTGTTCCATCTTCTATTTTAACGATATCAATATATGTACATATATAAGATGACATCAGATTTATATACGTGGTATTTACAATTTTACACACTTCATAAATAGGAATATATGATGAAACACCAAATGGAACGAAGGATCCAGTTGTGAAACATCACAAAGCATTAGGTTTTTCTCCAACAAATTTTGATTAAACAGGACCCAAATTTAAAGAAATTAATAACTGTAAGGTTTAAACTTTCAACTTTTTCATACCAGGATCCATTTTTTTGTATTTTTGTCAAATCTAGCTCTCTCCCAAATTCAATATTCTCACTTCATCTTTTAGAACTTAGATGAAATTAGTAATTAGTGTAATCATTCAAACGGTTTGCATCTCAAAAACTTTCTTCTATCTCAAAAAAAACCCACTTTTGTGACTATTATTGTCTTTACTTTCAAAGACAAGGACTAAGACAAAGTGAGGGCCAGAGTCACCATTATTTGACCAAGCTTGGCTTCTGCCTTCTGGTAATCTAAAATCCAGTTGGATCCACAACACTCAAATCTACGGTCACGCGCGTAGGCGCCACACAGCCAGAGATGAGGCAGTGTATGTATAAGACTATAAGAGGTACAATTGTCGGTTGACGGCTGAATAAAAGTAACCGAAATGGAAAACCCTAAAATGAGCAGGCTGAGGCTGAGCAATGAACATGTAAGAATGAGCTCATGAAATTTTACTATTTTAGGGTAAAGTCAGACTCAAATTAGGAATTAGATAGTAATTAGTAGTTGAGATTTTCATAATTAGACCAGAAGTATGATGTTTGATTTCTATCGGTGCCTCCTCTATTTAGATTATGTACTAAAAAAAAGTCAAACACTTACATTTTAGAAATTGCAATATATGGTTCAATTGCAATTTTGGTCATGTAATTCTGTACCTTGATAATCTTAATCTTGTAATTTCTAGATGTCACGTTTCGGTTCTTGACAATTTTCTTTCTTTAGTCAAAATAGTCATCACAATCTTGTAATTTTTAACAATCATAGGTATTTTGGCTAAAGATGAACAAATATGAAAAACACTGAGTTGATACCAAAATTGCAAGAAATCGAATTTGTTAGAACCAAAAACGCGCAATTTTTGGAAAATAGTTTTTCGATTGTGTAACTTGGACTCTTGTGAGATTTAGTCCTCTAAGTAGTCATATTTAAATTATGGTTCAATATATTTAATAAATACGGACATGTAGTCCAATTTTGACAGAAATTATGTAATTTTACAATAATTGCTAACTAAGACCGATGAGTGCAAACATGTATGAGAATAGAGATTTTGATGATTTGAAGCAAAAATTGACATGTCAAATAACAAAAAATTGACATGCAAAATTTGGTGATTTTAATGTTTTGGTAGCAATTTTGGTGCCAAACCACCAAAATCCCCAAATTATTTATTTTGACATGTTCGCATGTAACTTGTCATAATCATCAATTTTGGATAGTATTACACAACTACAGTTAAATAGGACTAAATGTTCAAATTTGTGAAATATAATGAACCAAATCTCAAAATAATTCAAATTACATAACCAAATAAATTATTTTCCACACTAATAAGAACATACTAGATAGGCTCTCTCTCTCTTCTTCTCTCCTCTCTCTCTCTAAAAAGAAAAAAACCCTAATATTCTCCTTTTCCTCCTCACCTATCCAGTAGCCGCCTCCCTCCCCTCCCCTCCCTCCTCCTCCTCCTCCTTCCCTTATCCCCTCTCCTCCCCAACCATGTTTCATGATGGAGCCAATGAAGGTGTATCCTTGCGTTATTCGGAGGTGATCGGTTTTTCCGATCGAGAGTGGAGGCAAGTCGAAGGTCGGAGCTACGAAGAGGAGAGTTGGAGTAGGGTAGGTGATGGGTTGCCGGATTTGCGGTTGAAGATCGGGTGAGGAGAGACATTTTTTCTTTTTTTTTTTTTTTTTTTCGATTTTTTCGATTTTTTTTTTGTTTTTTTTGTCTTTTTTACCGGTTGATTTAGAAACTCGTAGGCGGTCGGTAATTTCGGGCTTGCGGTGCGTGTAGTAGCTCGTGCCGATTTGTTCGAGTTGGGTAGTCTCTCTTGCGGAGTGCCTTAGTCCTCCTTTCGGAGGTGGTTTAGTTTCCTTTGGAGTTAGTTTTTATTTGTTTTTAGTAGTTTTTGTTTTCTTTCCCTCGAATTACGGTGGTTTTACCTCTCGTCACGGAGTTCTCCCTTTGACATGTATCAATGTATGTATGTTCAAGGTGGCCATTTGTCAGTTAGCGGTGTAAGTTTATTTGAGTAATGAATATATTTCTATCGTTTAGGAAAAAAAAATAAGAACATACTAGATCAAATCACTAAAAAAATTTACTGGACAAAAGTTACTAGCCCCGAATAGCTACATGACTAATTTAAAGTTACTAGCCCCGAATAGCTAGCTACATGACTAAGTTTGTAATTAAGCTAGATTCCAGTTGATATTTTCTTAATTAATATCATTTTCTTAATTAATATCATCTACAATAATTTAAAAACGTACTTGTGGCTCTTAACAACTAACGTATACCAAACGTAGCACGCCATTTGGTTCCCATTTCCTTATCAAGAAATCGTCCTTCAAACTCCCTTCAACTATACAACCATTCTTCACCAAGCATTTCTGCACATCCTCAACTAACAATCACAAAAATTTAAGAAGCTATAAGCAGAAATTCAATTCTGCATTAACTCAAATCCTCTCTCTGTCAAACATTGGCATAACTTTTGTATGATTAATGGGAAACCTCTCAATCTCAACCCACTTAGATAACAAGAGCAGAAAAGAAGTACTTTTCAGCCACGACGCCGACGAAGAAAAACAACCTTCCCCACCACCCATGTCAGCGTCGACATCCTCTCGGAGGATCATCAATCGATGATCGTAGATTCTCGGTGCCGCGTACTGCACAGAGTGCCGCCACAAGTGTGCGAACGAAAGAAACACATTTACGATCCCGTGGTTCTCTCCCTCGGCCCGTACCACCACGGCAAGCCCCGGTTCCAACAGGTGGAGAGACTCAAGGACGAGGTCCTCGGGATGATGTTGGACTCTAAGGATAAAGACTTGTACCTCAGCAAGATCCGCGAGCGAATATTTGAAATTAGAGACTTCTACGGAGGACTAACGATTAATGAGTACGACAACGAGACGTTATCTGAAATGATGCTTCGCGATGGCTGCTTCGTTTTGTATTACATGGAGATCTGTTCTGGAGATGAAGAGAAGGACAATCACATTGTGCGGTCCCTGGGGCTTTCCAGAGTCGCGTTCATGTTCCGCGACTTTTTCATGTTGGAGAATCAGATTCCGTTGTGGGTGGTCAAACTGTTTATCGGATCGATATATAATGAAGAAGATCAATGTGAGGCGTTTCTTTATAAGTTCTTAAGCGAGATGAATTTTGGGGACGATAGGTTGACTCGAATTCCATGGGAAGAACAGGAACCTCTGCATCTTCTAGAAGCTCATCGTACGACTCTGATTAAAGGGGAGAGTATTAGTACTACTACTATTGAAGTTCCCAGTATGAGCCATCGCAGGACATTCCGATTCCGTTGGGGTCGGAAAAAAGCGTACCAGAGTAGTTTATTCGAAACGGTTAACAGCCAGTTTCGTTCCGTGACGGATCTGAAAGCCAAGAGTATTCACTTCGGGCCGAGTTCTAATTGCTTAACGGACATCAGGTTCAATTCGCACCCGTTCTATGGGAAACTCCAGCTTCCTATCTGGTTCGTCACGAACAATTCTAAGGTGTTTTTCTCTAACCTTATAGCCTTCGAGATGTCACCCGAAACCGACACGGATTTCGCGGTGATATCGTACGTTAACTTCATGAAATCGCTGCTCGAGGAGCCCAAGGACGTTAAGGAGCTTCGAGAAAAGAAAATACTTTTCAGTTGTTTGGCGAATGATGAGGAAGTGGTTAAAATGTTCAAGGAAATGGATACTTATGGTATGGACAATATTGGTATTTTTCAAGATGTTAAGAAGAGGATTGATGAGCATTGTGATAGCAGGGGAAAGACATGGAAGGCTAAGCTGATTTACACTTATTTTCGTAATCCTTGGAATGCTATTGCTCTTTTGGCTGCTATTTTTCTTTTGTGTCTCACTTTTCTACAAACGTATTACACGATACATCCACCAATACAAGGATAATTGAATTGATTTGGAAGAAAAGTATTGTGTGTGATTGATGTAATTAAAGGTTGCATCTTTTTTTTTTTTTCAAATTATGAACTTTGGATTACATGAAAATAATTAAGATTGTATGAATTGTTTCAGTTAATTAGATGTGAATTTATTGATGGAAGTCATTTAATTTATGTCAATTTGTAATAGCTTATCCTTTCATCTATAAACACTAGAAAGTGACACATGCCGGCATATAAACATAAAATGTAGATCAAGAATGTGTGGTGGTGTTAAAAAACATGGGACGTTTTGAGAGTGTTTGTAGAAATTTATGCTTTAAAAAACAAGCGTTTTTTTAAATTAAAATTTGGCCCCTGTCACTTCATAAACTCGCCGGGCCTTTTCATTCAGGAAAATGATTTATTATAGTAGAAGTAAAAGGTTGTTGACAATGAGAAATGTTTGCAAATAGAAGTTAAAAAGTGATTTAAGTAATAAAAAGTAAAAAAAGTGGTTTGGTTTTTCTCTTAGCAAGGCATTTGTCATGGGGTGTCTTAATTTTCTGTACAAGAAGGGTAAATTACTCATCTTTTAAGAAATGTTATTGGCATTTTTAAGAAAAAGTTATAACAATTTAAGGACAGATTTTCAATTTTTCATCCCAATGGCATCTGATTTTATCCAATAGCATTTTCAAGAAGTGGGGATTTGGAAAAATTCGATGGACTACGAAGTAGTCAAGCGGGCTGGGCTGGCCCAGACCCACATAGGCAAGTCTTTCAGTCGGTCCAGTTCAGTTCCAGGCCCGCTTCCCAACTCGGCCCACTAGTCCGCCTTTGGTGGGTCGGTCCCGAGCTTGGGCCGAGCTTACTGAACTGGGCCTCGCTGTTGAGATATGTCACTTGTGAGTTGTCCGTTGATTGATTAAAGGAAGAGAGTCCACTTTATAAGCCAAGTGAACTACTCCTCCTATCACCATTTGGTTTTAGGATGGAACCTCACTTGGTGGACTTGAGCTCTCTTCCCATATGGGTACACTTCACCGTGTGGGACCGCACCAACTCCTCCCGAATTTAACATGGTATCGAGCGGACCCATGCTCGGCGAAGGTGGGTCGTATCACATGATGTGATTGAGCATGGTGGATCTGTGATGATAATTAAATGATTAATGAATTGATGATGGACTCACAAGTGAGTGGGCGTGTTGAGATATGTCACTTGTGAGTTGTCCACATTGATTGATTAAGGGAAGAGAGTCCACTTTATAAGCCAAGTGAGCTACTCCTCCTATCACCAGTTGGTTTTAGGATGGAACCTCACTTGGTGGACTTGACTCTCTTCCCCATATCGTAGGACGCTTCATGTGTGGGACCGTCACCAAAGTCTCCCGAATTTAACATTACTAGCGGGCCTACGGGAATGGCGTGTTTTTATTTCTTCTTTTTCTTTTTGGTTTTCTTTTGTTGTAAATGTTAATTGTCTTTGTAAATTTACAACACAATATTAGTACTAAATTTATATATTTAATGTACTATTTTTATTTTTATAAAAAAATAATACTAATTTTAGTATTAAGTTTTATATATTTAGTGTGCCATTTTTATTATTTATATGTTTAGTAAACCGGAATTAATACTTATATTATGGATGTCTATTTCATTTTTAGTACTATATATTTAGATACTATTTTATTTTATTAAACTTAGTATTATTTTCGTATTTAGTTCATATTTGTAGTTGATTATACTTAAAACTATATATTTATTTAGTAATATATTATAGATTATTGTACTTAGTTCAAGTATGGATAATTTTCTTATTTTACCATCATCGCCTTCATTAGATTTTCTTATTTCTTTTTATATAAAAACTCGTTGTCGAGTTTTTTAGTAGGCGTTGGTCTACACTTTTTTTTAAATATTTATTTATTTATTAAATAGAATTTTGGCAAAATAATCCTTAAATTAAGACAAATAAAAAAAAAACACATTCATTACGTTGATTAAAACTAAAGTTGAAACGATATAGTAGAATACATTGAGGAAAATGATAGCACACTAATATGAAAACTAAACTACACACGTTTGGGGTGGTAGAGGATTAGGCGCAGGTGGGTTGAACCTCTATAAATGGATGTGTGTTATTTAGTTTTCCGCACCTTCATTCTTGTCTTTGCTTGATCATTCGAAAAAGAGGGCGAGTGCGAAAAATTGGCATAATCTATTCACCCCATCTAGATTATCGTAGCCACTGGACTAACACATTCTTCCCTCAATACTTGTGTAATAGCCGTGAATAGAAATGTGGAAAATCGGCCTTTTTTATACCGAGTGGAGAGGATATTCCAACGGGAAGAATAAAAAAAACCATACAGGAAAGATACTCGCTCAATCTTTCAAAGAAAAATCCCGCTAACATTGCGGTGAGAGGATCGTGGCATCTTTTGCTTTTTTTTTTTTTTTTTTTGTCAAAATGACTTCGTGAACATGCAATAAAAGGGTTAGATCGGTTTATGATATAACAAAACTAATCCTAATAATGCAAACATTTTCTACTATGATGAAATGAAGTGAAAACAAATTCTAAGCTATACTAACAACTACTTAAGCAATAAAAGGAGAAATGCTTGGGTTGCCTCCCAAGAAGAGCCAAATTTATAGTCTTTAGCCAGACTTTGTCAGGAATTATCAAGTTGGAGCTCCGATGGGAACATTTTTCACGTTTTCCTTAGACACTCCCCAACCGCCAACATCCCGCCTTCATGCATATCCATCTGATGACAATCATTAAGTTCACATTTAAGCCTCTTGGTTGGATGGATGGTGAACATGACTTACTCCTTATTAACCCGCAAAGTCAGTTCCCCCAATTCTACATCAATCAATGCCCTTACGGTAGCTAATAACGACCATCCAAAAATTATAGGTATCTCATGATCCTCATTCACGTCCAAAGACCACAAAATCTATAGGGAATGCAAATTTTCTAATTCTCACTAACACATCCTCAATAACTCCCCAAGATATGTGATAGATTGATCTGGAAATTGCAATGTAATATTGGACGATGTCACCTCCCCAATCCCAAGCTTCGTGAAATCAGATAGGGATATAAGATTAACGCTGGAACCAAGATCACAAAGTGATTTTGCAAAGCAAACACCTCCAATAGTACAAGGAATAGTAAAACTCCCAGTATCCTTCATTTTCTAAGGTAATTTTCCCTGCAATATTGCACTACATTTTTTTGTCAGATGGATAGTCTCAAATCCGCCAAATTCATTTTCTTTGATTCCACTCCTTCGTATACATGGGCAATGCTCGGTGTGTCTTTGAATTTCTCGAGTCATTCTTCACATAAACTACATTGCACAACTCTCTAGGATTAACCTCTATATCACTTGGAAACTTTCCGCTGCAATGAATTCACTACTGTCACCAACTGACCCATTGGTGTCTCCAGTGACCTAAAATGCGTATCCATAGTAGTCATCTTCGTGCCCAAATTATCAACTTGCGCATCACTTCTATTTAATCAATTCCTGGTCTTTCCAATAAACATACCAAGTATCTCTTCTAGCGATTACTTCTTTTCACCTATGGGTGCATTGGAACTGGATGGGTTAGGATAACCAGAGGTGGATTCAACACATTCCTATTGTTGCTGTAAGAGAGATTCTCATGATTGTGAAGCACCGAGTGATAGTGAGTTGGTAATGAATTACCCCTATTGTTAAACTCCCGGTTATTCACATAATTTACTTGATCGACCTCATGAGTTGCGGCTGCATGAACAACCACGGGTGGGATCTCAGCTTGTTGTGGTGTTCCACCAGAATTCATGATCGCTAATTACTTAGTTAGGCTCGAGATTTGAGCTGCTAAAGCTGGCATAGTATCTAGTTCAAGAACACCGACAACTTTCTTTGGCACTGACCTCTCGGAGGGCTATTGATAACTATTTGTGGCCATTTCTTCAAGTAAAAGTAATGCCTCAATTGGAGTTGTATCCATCCATGTGCCCTATGCTGCTGCATCAAATATCATCCTCGTATGCCCATTCAAACCATTGTTAATGTACTGAACCCTATGCCATTCAGCATAACCGTGCTGTGGGCATCTCCTCAACAGATCCTTAAATCGCTTCAAGCTTCATATAACGGCTCAAAATCAATCTGGTGGAACTGAGTTATTTCACCTTTCAGTTTCCTTGAAAAATAAGTTTAGCTCATGATGGATGTATTAAAACCCATGGAAAAGTAATTATACATCTCAAAGATAGACAAAGAAAACAAAGGAGAAATTGAAAAGAGAAGAGAATAAATCGTCTCTATGTCCGGATGAGAGATGGCTTCAATCATCGCCCCAAACCATCGCTTCGTGTTTCTTGCCTTGTGTTGTGCTCAATATAATATCCGAACCTTTTTCCGTGCATCCTTTGTTGCATTTATATCTCCAAAACCGTCAAAAGCCTGAAAAGAATTAAATTATAAATTTTGGCCTATGTAACGCACGTTGCGGCGCCCTTGTGCGCACGACGTAGCGCTAACGCGCAACGCGTTCCGCCAGGATTGCGACCTCTTTCTCCAAAACACGATTTTCATCATCCTTCAACTTTCATAACCTATATTGACTCCCCAACGACACCTAATGAAATAAAATGGACTCAAAATATTTTTTTAAAAACGTTAGTAATTAATAAAAATTAGTGATGCTTAATAGAAATCATTAGTATTTAACTCAATTTGATGATACTATTATTGAAGTGTCATTATCGCAATAAAATACTGACCTTTTTTTTTTCTTTATAAGTATCACAATATTTATATAATTTACTTACACTTTTCTTATTTGTGTCTCTAAAATGACAACACTTAACAAAAAGCAACATAAATATGCCACTTTCTATTTTACTTACTCATTTTTATACGTGTGACGAAGTTTTTAGAATTTACTTACGCCTTTATAGTTTGTGTCATTAAAATGATGAAACTTAATAAAAATGTCGAAAGTAAAAATTAGAATATCTATCCCACATCAAAAGATAAAAGTGTAGAGAAAGATAATGAAAGTTAATAAATAGAGACTATGCGGTGTATAATTATCCAATAACATATATAATCAAAATAAATTAAATTTAAGTTTAAATTTAAAAAATAATAATAAATTGATTACCGGATCGGTAACAAATTTTACAAAAACTAGAAATATAAAATACGTCACAACTTTAATGACACTAAATTTCAAAAAGCATCACATACTTTAAAGATGCTTAATAACGCCCTAAATTTAACAACGTTTTTAGCATCATCAAAATTTAATTAAAAATATGGGAAATCTTCACTAATTGTGACAGAAAGTAGAGTCACCACATAATGACACATTTGATAAATGAGTTTTATCTATGCCTAGGTCTTGCCTTACAAATATTTTCGTGACATCAAATATAACAACACAACTCATGATGCTTTTAAAGCGTAGGTACTGTATCTTGTGATGCTAATAAGCACCATGAAGTGATAATTTAGCATCGCTAAATGAATAGTTTTTTGTGGTGATACCAAGCATAATAATAGTATTTCATATCATTCCATTCCTAATCGTTATTCCATTCCTAAATTCATTCCATTAATTCTATCAATCATGACGTTATTGATAGTTTTTTAGTATTTATACTATATTGAGTAGAAACACACACACACACACAAATATATAAATTTGCCCAATCCACCCGGACCTAGACTGGGCCGGTTTATGAATTGGTTCTAGGCTCCAGGCGGGTGTGGCTGATTAATTATATATTGGTTCAATAAGGACCCATATCATACCTCTAAGCTTAGCTCGGGAGATCAACACACGATCCATGGGTCGATCTCGGGCCAAATGGGCCCGACTTGAACTGGATAGAACCGACCCACTCGACGCCCTAACAGACTCGTATAGTCATTTTCAAAGCATTGGTCAAAGTTGCTTATACAACCATTGTCATATCCATTTGATTAATCAAGATTGATATGGGTTATTTTCTATTAATTATTTTTAATTAGTACTTTTGTGTATTATTATTTGAATTATTGCTAACTTAAACATCGAGGCTTCACTGGAACAACCATGGACCTTCTTATGTTTGTTCGTGTTGTAAGCCGCCCAACATTATAAATAGTGATGGTAAGTTTTAGGTAGGTTTAACTAATGTTCTAAAAAGTATTAAACGCAAGTCGGACGACAGGCTGGGGGCTACTACCTAGGCGGGACCTGGGGGGGATTAGGAGCGATATAATCGAAAGTAAAATATAGGCGGACAATGAGAATTTAGCGCCTAGGCTGGGATATTTAAAAAAGTGGTTTTAACAACATCAAAGATTATTATGTTTATAGGCTTTACAACACCAATTTCTTTTGCAAACACTCTAATGCCTCAAAATTGTTAACAAACATGTTTAGCACACAAAATTATAAGTATAAAATCGAGTCATTTGCATCAGCATATTGGTTTCCTTCCCGTTCATGCAAAATGCACATTTGGTTTCAATACTCAAACACAACAAGAGACACGGAGGATCAGTTCGAGTAGGGCTATTCACAGGACTTGGAGATTACCAAAACCGAATCGATATCCAGACCGAAAGATCTCCGAACTGAAAATATTCATTGACTTTTTGACTTTCCTCGAACCGTATCGTATCGAAAATATTTATGGTACGGTTCTGGAGATTTTTCAAATACCCGTACCGAGAACCGTACCAAACCACTCCGAACCGAAGACCCGAAGCTAGAACCGATTTTAAAGATTTTATATAAATACATATACATTATTTCTATGTTGTTTTTATTTTGATATTGAATTAACTACAAACTATTTGAAATTAAATTGAATATGAAGCATATTTCTAAAAAAACTATACTACTGCAACTATTATAAATTTTAAAAAACTCTGATATTAATTATAGAGTAAATCATTTGAAATTGAAATTATTTAAATGATTATTAAATTTCACTTGAAAGAGAAACAAGTAATAGTACCATATTATAACAATATAAAAAAGATCATATTTTAATTTTTTGACATCACATAAATTATAAATATAATTTTATTGATTATGTTAAGTTGTTAAGTATGAGACATTGAGATTATAAATTTATACAAGTTTTTATTTCATGTTAATTTATAAAAATTATTAGTTAATTATATATGGTCTATGTCAATAGAAGGACAATTGCCCAAATAATAGACTATTATTGTATTATAGAGGTTATTAAGTTTAGAATTTTGGATTGTATTACCTATTATAGTTTTAGTTTTCATTTTGAGGCTACACTAAAAAGAGACTAGAACTCTAGAAATATATCCATTTGGTGATTTTTATATTGATTTTCATTTTTCTTTTTTTCCCCAAATTTGTATGTTTATTTATGGCTAATCTCCGAATCGAACCGAACCGTACCGTCCCGTCCCATTAGAACCGAATTGTTGTATTTGGTGAGTGTTTTTAAAAGATTTTGTATCCCACATAGGAAACCAAAATATTTTTTATCCTCTTTATTAATGAGTGACCCTTATGGGCTTAGTAATAATGGGCCAAGAGATAAGGAGGCCTCGCGCACATAAAGAGATGGGCCGAATTTGTGGTTTCAAATGTAAAATCATATATTTTCCCCCCTGCACGCGGGCGATACGGGCTCTACCCGATTTGTTTTGACACTTTAAAATTAGATTTAATTAAAGTTGTGGCTTGGATTTTTAATCCTAAACGAGATGGGCTGATTCTCTTTTTTAAAATATCAGCTCCTACCTTTTTACTCCTATTTTATGGCTTAGTTAATTTTGACCAATTAAAATGTTTGTTCCTGGTTTCTTGAAAGCGAAAACCCATTCCTTATCCGAAATTGCTGAACGTTTGCGGCAAATTTTCGTTCTTTAATTTAGGGCTCGTTCAAACGTGGGTTTTTACATTTGCCTTTTCAAAAAACAATTCTTCCTACTTTTTGGGTTTAATCCGTTGGGCTGTGGCTTATATAATAACCCCCCTGGTGCGGTGACTAAAATAGAGAAAACACCAACGCAATAACATTCTTCTTCCCGCTTTTTTTCGCACCTCTCGAATTTTCTCTCGATTTGCTTGGTTACTTGATTAATTTCGCCATTATTTTGTTGAATGCTGGGGGAATTACCAAATAAATTCCTTAAGGACAGTGCATTTCGAGAACGCCTCAGTTTTTTTTTCGAGTTTACAAAATCTGATTTCCTCCATTTCAGAAAACAGAGCACGCAGGTTTTCTTTTTCACAAATACAAATTTGTTTTGCTCCAATTTGTTTGCTGTTTTTGAGCTTCTGCCCCATATTACTCAACAATCTTAAGGAATTTAATGGAGTTCGAAAATACTACCCCACTCGTCACTGACGCCTCAACCTCGGCACAACCCAACGTTGCTACAACAACTGTCCAGACCAATGTCACCAATGTTGCTACAACAACTGTCACGCCTATTACAGCACCAATGCCTTCACATCCTTCAACTTTCTGATATGCCAAGCCTTTTCCTGATATATCTAAAATAGAAATGTTCAGTGGCCAGAATTATCGGCGCTGGCATGAACGGATTTCTTCTATTCTCGATATGCACGGAGTAGCATTTGCCTTAACTCATAAAAGGCCTGCACCGTCTGCTGACCCGAAAGAGCTGGATATGTGGACACATGCCAATAAGGTTTGCAGGCACACGATCATTAGCACTCACGGCTAATGATTTGTTCGATGTGTCTTGTTCTTATAAAGCAAGCAAAAATTTGGGAATCTTTCTATCTCAAATATACCAAGATCTTTGGAAAGCAAAAGTTCGTAATTGGGAACTATTATCAGGGAGATGACGGATGATAAGGATATCAAGATACAAATCAACGAGTACCACAAACTGTTGGAGGATCCGAAAAGTGAAAAGATTACACTACAAGAAGAGTTTGTTCTTTGGGATTTTGATCGAGAAGCTACTTGAAACTTGGAATGACTACAAACAATAACTCAAGCATAAGCACAAGCAATTGTCACTTGTGGACACGATAACATATCGAGGACACAAACCGAGGGAACTCAAAGCTACAAAGGCGAAGGAGATAGCTTCAAAGGCAAATATAGTGCAATGTAAGCCTTCTTCCAAGCCTATTAAGAAATATCAACCGATAACAAACCTAAAGTGAATAACCCCAATACTTTCAAGAAAAAGGAAATGTTATGTTTGTGGAAAGCCAGTCACCATGCACCGCAATGTAAACAAAGAAAGAAACCTACATATCCCCCAAAGCCAAATGCAAATTTGGTTGAAGGGGATGATGTAGTCGCGGCGGTACTTAGTCAAATTAATCTCGTGGCCAGTGTGAAAGAATGGGTGGTAGACTCTGGGGCTACTAGGCACATTTGTGCAAATAAAGAGGCTTTTGCATCCTACAATCTTGTGGGGGATGGAGAAGAACATGTGTATCTGGGGATTCTCGAACTGCACAAGTTCTTGGCAAAGGCAAAGTTCTGTTGAAACTCACATCTGGCAAGACTTTGGCTCTTAATGAAGTTCTTAATGTGCCTAATATTAGGGCAAACTTAGTTTCCGTTTCTCTGTTAGGAAAGGCTGGGGTTAGGGTGTCATTTGAATCTGACAAGATTGTGATGACAAAAAATAATGTCCTTGTGGGCAAAGGTTATTGTAATCAGGGTCTTTTTGTACTGAATGTTTCCGATCTTATTAATAAAGTTGATGTTTCTTCTACTTACTTGATTGATTCTATTGATGTATGTCATGCTAGATTAGGACATGTTAGTGCTTCCTATATTTATAAAATGCAAACTCTTGGTTTAATTTCAAGTATTAATAACACTTGCCTAAACAAATGTGAAACTTGTTGTGAAGCTAAATTAACCAAGAAATCATGTTTTTTCTGTTCAACGAGAATCTGAATTGCTTAGTCTAATTCACACTAATTTAGGTGATTTAAAACAAACCATGACTAGAGGTGGTAAAAATTATTATGTGACTTTTATAGATGATTATTCTAGATACGCTAAGGTATATTTACTTAGAAATAAAGATGAAGCCTTTAGCATGTTTCGTTTATATAAGTCTGAAGTTGAAAATCAGTTGAATAAGAAGATTAAAAGAGTCAGATCAGATAGAGGTGGCTAATACACTTTATTTAATGATTTTTGTGAACAAGAATGTATAATTCATGAAATTACCCCTCCATATTCGCCCGAATCAAATGGTGTAGCGGAAAGGAAAAATAGAACTTTAAAAGAAATGATGAATGCAATGCTCATTAGTTCAGGTGCTGCTAATAAATTCTGGGGTGAAACTATTTTATCTGTATGTCACTTACAAAACAGAATACCTTATAAGAAAACCGGTAAGACACCTTATGAATTATGGAAAGGCTATCAGCCTAACCTAAAATATTTAAAAGTGTGGGGGTGTCTTGTGAAAGTTATGTTGCCTGATCCTAAAAAGAGAAAAATAGGTTCTAAAACTTCTGATTGCCTATTTTTTTGGATATCGATCATAGTCTTTGCATATAGATTCCTTGTTTTGAAAAGTGATGTGCTAGATGTTAATACTATTGTTGAAACAAAAAATGCAAAACTTTTTGAGCATATTTTTCCTTTAAAAATTGAGTCAATTTCTTGTGCACCTGTTGAATCTACTTCTTATGCTCCTATTGAACATAATAATGAGAATTCTTTTGAGGAATTGAGAAGGAGTAAGAGACAAAGAAAAGAAACTTCCTTTGGAAATTATTTTTATACATATCTTGTAGAAAATGACCCTTTAACATTTTCCGAAGTTGTTTTCATCTTCTCGATTCTTTTTTTGGAAAGAAGCCATCAAAATCGAAATTGATTCTATTGAACAAAATAAAACTTGGACTTTAGTTGATTTGCCACGGAGCTAGACCCATAGGTTGCAAATGGATTTTTAAAAAGAAATATTTTTCTCGATGGAACCATTGAAAAATATAAAGCGAGATTGGTTGCAAAAGGTTTTACTCAAAAATAAAATGTAGATTATTTTGATACTTTTGAACCAAGAACTATAATTTCTTCTATCCGAGTTTTGATTGCTTTGGCTTCTATCCATAAACTTTTTATTCACCAAATGGATGTAAAAACTGCTTTTTTAAATGGTGATTTGGAAGAAGAAATTTATATGGTGCAACCAGAAGGGTGTGTTGTTTCTGGAAAAGAAAACAAAGTTTGTAAATTACTTAAATCATTATATGGTTTAAAACAAGCACCCAAGCAGTTGCATGAGAAATTTAATAAAGTTTTGTTATCTGATGGTTTTACTTCTGTTGAAGTTGATAGATGTGTTTATACAAAACTTGTTGATAATGAGTGTGTGATTATTTCTTTATACGTGGATGACATGCTCATATTTGGTAGCAACCTTGATTTAATTTATAAAATCAAAGAGTTTCTTGCTTCAAACTTTGATATGAAAGATTTGGGTGAAGCAAGTGTGATATTGGGTATTAAAATCATAAGGAAAGATAATAACATTATGTTAACGCAACAACATTATGTTGAGAAGCTTCTTAAAAAGTTTGGACATTTCGATGTCAAACCTGTGAGTACTCCTTATGATGCTAACACCCAATTAAAGAAAAATCTTGGTGATCCTGTGGCTCAATCTTAGTATGCACAGATTATTGGGAGTCTGTTGCATTTAATGAATTTTTCACGACCTGACATAGCTTATGTTGTGGGTCGATTAAGCAGATATACACATAATCCCAACCGTGATCATTGGACTGCTTTAGTCAGGCTAATGAAATATTTGAGAGGTACCATGGATTATGGTATTCTTTATAGTGGATTTCCCTCCGTACTAGAGGGATTTAGTGATGCAAACTGGATCTCTGATTTAGATGAGATTAAGTCCACTTGTAGTTATATATTCACCCTTGGTGGGGGTGCAATTACTTGGAAGTCAGCTAAACAAACTATCATAGCAAAATCCACAATGGAGTCTGAGTTTGTTGCGTTAGAGTTAGCTGGCAATGAGGCTGAGTGGTTGAAAAACTTCTTAGCAGATATTCCGTTGGGTTCAAAACCAATACCTTCAATTGTCATGCATTGAGATTGTCAGCAATCACAATTGCAAAGAATAAAACCTTTAATGGTAAAAACAAACATATTCGTCTGAGACATGATGTGGTTAAACAGTTGTTAAAAGATGGAGTAATATCCATTGATTATGTGAAGTCAGAAGTGAATTTGACCGATCCTCCGACCAAACCTTTGGGAAGAAAATTAGTTATTGAGACATCGAGGGAATGGGACTTAAGCCAATTGATAAATTAAGGATGTAAAACCCAACCTTTGTGATTGGAGATCCCATGAATGAGGTTCATATGAGTAATAACAAGTCATTTGTTAATTTCATTAGCACTAAAATTAATTGTCCCTTCCTATGGTGTGAGAAATGCTAAATTGCAATTACGTGAGGATGAGTTACTAAAACTCTTAATGAATTTCATATCCCTTAAGGGTGGTATATTTAATTGCAAAATATACTTGATGAAATTCACCTATATGAGTGTGGAGTGGCCACGCTCCTATGAGACTTTGGCATGTCTCTAGAGTACTCATGAATACCAAAGGCGCGCAAGATAGCCTATTAGCGCAACACCGCATTGAATGGCAAAATTTTGAGAGGGTGTAATGTGACTGGTGAGATTTTAACTTACAATAAAGAGTCTTTGGTTCATAGAAGCTACGAGATTCACCAAAACTCTGTATTTTAAATCTTATCTTTCTAAGTCCTGCCAGTTATAGTCCAAAAGACACCAGATTCGATGCATTCTACACTTATATTTGTAACCCAACAAATCATTCCTTTTTATTCTTTACAAATCTTTTAAAAACATGTGGGGGATTGCTGTATTTGGTGAGTGTTTTTAAAAGATTTTGTATCCCACATAGGAAACCAAAATATTTTTTATCCTCTTTATTAATGAGTGACCCTTATGGGTTTAGTAATAATGGGCCAAGAGAAATAGGGGGCCTCGCGCATATAAAGAGCTGGGCCGAATTTGTGGTTTCAAGTGTAAAATCGCAGATTCGTCCCCCCTGCGCGCGGGCGATACGGGCTCGACCCGGTTTGTTTTGCCACTTTAAAATTAGATTTAATTAAAGTTGTGGCTTGGATTTTTAATCCTAAACGAGATGGACTGATTCTCTCTTTTTAAAATATCAGCTCCTACCTTTTTACTCCTATTTTATGGCTTAGTTAATTTTGACCAATTAAAATGTTTGTTCCTGGTTTCTCGAAACTGAAAACCCATTCCTTATCTGAAATTGCTGAACGTGTGCAGCAAATTTCCGTTCCTTAATTTTGGGCTCGTTCAAACGTGGGTTTTTCTGTTGCCTTTTCAAAAAACAATTCTTCCTACTTTTTGGGTTTAATCCGTTGGCTGTGGCTTATATAATAACCCCTGTGCAGCTGACTAAAATAGAGAAAACACCAACGCAATAACATTCTTCTTCCTGCTTTCTTTTCTGCACCACTCGAATTTTCTCTCGATTTGCTGGGTTACTTGATTAATTTCTGCCATTATTTACCTGTTGAATCCTGGGGGAATTACCGAAATAAATTCCTTAAGGACAGTGCATTTCGAGCACGCCTCAGGTTTTCTTTTCGAGTTTACAAAATCTGATTTCCTCCATTTCAGAAAACAGAGCACGCAGGTTTTCTTTTTCACAAATACAAATTTGTTCTGCTCCAATTTGTTTGCTGTTTTCGAGCTTCTGCCCCATATTACTCAATAATCATGTCCCAACCGTCCCGAACTTTCGGTGACGGTTCGGGACGGAGATTTTTTTCTATGATTCGGTTTTAGAGATTTATTTTTAAAATCTCCGAACTTCGGAACGGTTCTGGAGATTTCCAAATCTTCGAACCGTCCCGTACCGTGCTCATCCCTAGTTGTGAGTTCTTTCTTACAAAAAACAGAACTAAGGCTGAGTGAAATAGCTAAGAGAATTGGTTTTTAGCAAGATGCCTCTTCCAACAGGAAGATTGTCTTTTAGGGATGACAATAGGGCGGGTCAGGTCGGGGCGGCCAAGACCCAAACCCGCCCATGCCTAGAACGGGACGGGGCTGACAACACTTGTCCGAATCTGATTCGGGATTTTGAGTGGTTATTGTCAGTACTTTGGACCACAGACATTAGGTTGGTCTCCTTATCACGTCAAAGGGCCCAACAAACCAAATTGCTTTACACTTATAACCAATTTATGCCTTAGCCTGTGCAAGGGCCCAACAAGCATTTTACTTTTGTGTTTTACACTCAGATTTGAAATTTATCCAATGAACTAAAAGAAGGATTATTTTAGGTAAAATTACAATTTTGGTCCCATAATAATAAGGGATGGTTTAATTTTTATTGGATCAATTTCACCTCTCCTTTATAGTTATGGTACCAAAATTGTAATTTAGCTGAATATAATATGAAAAATGCAATTTTAAGCGATTCTAAAACTTTATGTACCCTAACAATTACTAAAGGATTAATTCATGCATGCATCTAATTAACTGGAATTATACCCAAATATTTATATCAGATGTTTATCATATATGTGATTCTTTTTCTTCAAAATTAAGCCATTTCAATATTATGATATATATATATATATATGTATATATGTTGGTGAAAGTGACATTGGTTATGACATGAATTGTGACAGACAGCTTTGTTTCAATTCAAAATAAAAGATGAGCCAAAGTTATGACAAGTGACAACACTCATTCTCCCACTAAGTCCTATATTTGTAGTGAATTAAAGCTCAAAAAATGAGGAAACATTGTGTGGTCTAGTCCCAAAATATCTATGCGCATAACTTATATGGTTGACAATATAAATATCAGCAATTATGTAAATCAAAGAAGGATGAACCCATCCCCGAAGAGTTCTTATTGCCCCGCCTATAGGCTTTATGGAGGAGGTGAATCGCGTGATATGTCCCAACATTTATGTAAATTAATAGTTATTAGATGTAAATAAATCGAGTCGATTAATAGTTTTGAGGCTTAATTACAATTTTGGTCCTATAAGTATAAGGAGGCGGAATATTTAGTATCTTGTAAGTATTCTATATAGTAATGTTGGTCCCATAAATATAAAGAGGTAACATACTTGGTCCTGTAGGCTCTAAGTATCCGGTCTATGGATCAATTTTGGCCCCCTAAGTTTATATTTTTGTTCGATTTTGGTCCCAAAAGTTCTAATATTGTGCAATTTTTCTCCAGAAAGGATGAATATTGAAATATCCCTTCATGACCAAAATTGCACAAAATTAGAATTTATGGGACCAAAATTGTACAAAAAATCTTACGGGACTAAATTGCTATGTAGGATATATACATAACCAAATATGCAACTACTTTAGATATACAAGACCAAAATTGTGCAAAAATAAAAACTTATGCGACCAAAATTGTTGATTCTTACAGGACCAAAATTACGATTATATTACATTTTATGTTTTTGAAGAAAACCTCATTTTTTAGTCCATGATACTAATACGAAGTGTACTTCAAAATAACTAACAATATGATGATGGTTTTTGTATGTGACCGCCATTAGGGGTTGCTCGTTAATTTGCATTATTTCTAGAACCACAATGAAAGTAAATTTTACTATTTGAGGATCAAATTCGAAATTTGGTGTTTCATTTGCTTAGGTGTCCAAGAACTCTAATAACGAGCCTCTAGGACATTTTCGGGGATGTATGGTTCTTATTTGACTGAGAATATCTCATTTCTAAAATTTGGAGATGAGTTTCTAAGATTTCATTGGTGATTAAATATGTAGATACTAATATAGGTAGGAGATACGGGTACGATACGATGCAAATACGAGAATATATTATTATTTTAAAATTTTAAGAATACATGTCTTTGTTGATTACAATGTTATAGAATCGGGAATGCCTTCAAAATGGCAAAGAAATGAAAACAAAGATTACGAGAAAATGAACTAGCTATTACAACTTGTCAATAGAACTTTTAGAAGTCAAGTCGAGACGAATATCTTTCCGCAAAGCAATTACGTCGGCTAGTGCTCACGGTTTGACGTATTGCTTCCAAAATGAAACGACTTACGTCTTCTGTGTAGTAGCACCACTAACACAGAAGCACCTTCGAACTAGAAATGTGCTGAAGACTGGTTGTTGTACTTAGTGTAGAATGCAGAAGATGAGTGTATGCTTTTTTATGGAGTATGAATTCTCTGTGTAAAACTGCAATGCACAAACATGTATAAATAGGCAACCATTTCACCTGCAGGAGAAAAAAAAAAACTGGGTAGTGGGCATTAATCACTTGTAACACCCAAGGTGTTACATCCCACTACTGCATAACAGTTAGGTAGTGGGCTAACTTCAGGTGACCACTACTGCAGGAGTTACAACTCCAACAGTCACACGAATCTGGACACCTACAATGACCAGATTCATTGAGCTCCAACATTCCAACACCCAAGCCCATTTTCGAGTGGCAAAACTTTAGTGGACCTGGACTCGGGCCCAATAGGGCCGGCCCGACCCAAGGCACATGCCCATGCCCAAGCCTTGGGCCCCCGGCCCTGGGCCGAGGACGAGGTGGGCAGGCGGGCGCGCACATGTGGCCCACTTGTGATCATCCACTTGTGTTATAGTTTATACAACAAATAACACCTTCTAGTAAATAAACTAGAATAAACTATGATTTGTATTCCAAGTAGGATAAGGCATAAGCCTTTCATCTCCCTTTACATAATCTTTACATAATGCCCATTTATGTGGCTACCTTCGTGTATTAATTTCTCACTCACCGAAATTCGGTTTGAGAAATAAAAATACTACGAACATCTACTCCTTAACGTAGATTAATAATATATAATTAATTCCTCCAGAATTAAATATTTAGCCATCGAAAAATTGGTCAAAGTCAGGTCAACACCCACTTTATCAAAACCAAAATTTCCAACAGTCCTTCACATGAGTGGAAATGAATGTATGCATGAATGCGAACCACACGCAAACCATCCTCAAGAGACAATATTGCATTCGAAATGTAGCTTATAGCTTTGAACCTTCCGTAGTCAATACCATCGGGTACATGGCGGTTTAGTGGACGTAATGCCTTGAACTATTCCTCCACGGTGTATACCGAGTCAATTAGTATTAACACAATAAGGTCTCAACACCTTCTGTCTCACGTTTTGTGTCCGTTTCGCCATGGACACCACTTTGGATTCATAAGTGTTACTTTAAAGTGGCCCGCACTTCTCACTTATATAGGTGATCCGCTATCCGAGTATCTCGCCATACTCAACCTCAACGAGGTGTAGGAATCATTAAAAATCAAATGACTTAGCCTCACCACAACTTTGCGGGTGTTTCAACACTTGGTTTTGCTTTCTAGGGATGGGTTATAACATTGTCTCCAAGTGTTACAACATAACCTTCATAGTTTAGTTTTCTCATTGAACCAAGTTCTTGGGATCTCCAAATCATCATGGTCAAGTTACCACTATGATAGTTATTTTTACTTTGTGGACTTCAAACCCATTCCTCTAGCAATTTACCCAATTGATCTCGATTGATCCTTTTGTCAAAGGATCGCCAAATTGTCTTTTGACTTTACGTAGTCAAATGACATCACACCATTGAGATCAATTGTCTAGATTATTGTGTCTCGACGAATATGTCTAGACTTACCGTTATACATATTGCTCTCGTGCCTTTCCTATAGCCGCTATCATCGCGGTGAATCATCACGAAGGCACATGCTTTCTCCAACATGGAATATCTTCCGAAAGTTTGAAGCCACTCGCTTCTTCACCAGCCTTTATCCAAAGCGATAAACTCGCATTCCATGGTGGACCGAGCTATACACGTTTGCTTCATGGACTTCCACGATACCGCACCACCTCCAATGGTGAATATGTATCCACTAGTTGAATAAGAATCTTTCGAATCAAATCCAACTAGCATCACTATATCCTTCAAGTACAATTTGGATATCTTGAATAGTATAGCCCATAATCCAAGGTATACTTCAAGTATTTTAACACCCTGGTTAATGTTTTCCAATTCTCATGGCTTGAATTGCTCGTGAACCTACTCAACATATTTACGGCGTAGGCCAAGTCCGGACGTGTACAATTTGTGATGTACATCGATCGCTATTATACGTGAGTATTCCATTTGAGCCATCGGTTTCGCTTTTATTAGCAACCAGATTTATACTTAAATCAATGGGCGTTTTTTGACGGTGAATCGTCAAAAGCATTGAATTTCTTGAGCACTTTCTCCACATAGTGGGATTGTGACAAGATAATTCCATCGGGAGTTCTCACTGATTTTTATCCCAAAGATTACATCAAGGTCCCCATATCCTTCATGTCAAAGTTCCTCTTTAACATTCTTTTAGTCTCCATGATAGTTTCATGACTACGCCCATGATTAACAAATCGTCTACGTATAGACAAACTATGACAAATGCTTTTGATGTCCCTTTGACAATACACATTTATCACACTCGTTGATTTTAAATCCATTTGATAACATCGTATTGTCAAACTTAAGATGTCATTGTTTTGGAGCTTGTTTGATCCGCAAGGATCATATTAACTTGCACACCTTCTTTTTTTTTTCGGGTGCAACAAACCCTTCAGGTTGTTCCATGTATAATTCAACATCTATCTCTCCATTCAAAAACACCGTCTTGACGTCCATCTCGATGAATCTCTTGATTGTGTAAAGCAACAATCACAAAAAGCACCGAATAGACGCAATCCTCGTATCTTTGGAGAATAGGTATCAAAGAAGTCATATCCTTCTTTTTGTTTAAAGCCTTTGGCTACAAGCCGTGCTTTATACTTATCAATAGTTCCATCTGCTTTATACTTCTTCTTTAGGATCCATTTACATCCTAAAAGTTTATGACCAGCAGGGAGATCAACTAACTCCCAAGTATGGTTTTGCAGAATGGACTCGATTTCACTATTGATAGCTTCTTGCCAGAGCGGAGCATCTGGACTACTTAGAGCCTCTTTAATCGAGTTTGGCTCACCATCTAACATAAATGTTATGTAATCTGGCCCAAAAGACTTTGCCGTCTTAGACCTCTTACTGCGTCTCGGTTCTTCACTAATTGGTGTCGAACCACTTGCAGTTTCGTGAGTTCTTTTGTTAGTACTCACTTCTAACTTTTCTCTACAAGGGTAGACATCCTCGAAGAATACATCATTCCTTGATTCGATTATGGTACCTTCAGTCATTTCCGGATTTTCTGACTTATGTATCATAAACCTATATGCACTACTTTGGTATGCATATCCCACAAAGACACAATTAACTGTCTTTGGTCCAATTTTAACTTGTTTTGGTTCAGGTATTGCTACCTTAGCCAAACACCCCCACACTTTAAGGTATTTATAAGAAGGCTTACGGTTTTTCCACAATTCGTAAGGTATCTTATCTTTCCCTTTAAGTGGTATTTTATTCAATATGTGGTTGGCTGTTAAAAACAACTTCCCCACATATTCTGGGGTAATCCGGAACTTATCAACATGGCATTCATCATCTCTTTTAGAGTCCGGTTTTTGCGTTCAGCAACACCGTTAGACTGTGGTGAATATTGTCCGTTGTTTGATGAATTATGCCCATTTGGGTACATAGTTCTTCAAATGGTGCAACATATTCTCCACTCTATCACTCCGAATTATTTTAATCCGGCCGCCAAGTTGATTTTCAACTTCATTTTTATAATTCTTAAAAGCTTCTAATGCTTCATATTTGCTTCTTAACAAATATAAGTAGCAAAACCTTGTGCAATCATCAATAAACGTGATGAAATATTTTTTACCACCTTTAATTTGCAAATTTTAGATCACACACATCGGTGTGTATCAACTCTAAAGGTGAAGTGCTCTTTTCAACCGAATGAAACAAAGAATTTAGCCATTTTAGCTTCAACACAAACTTCACATATTCTTTGTGAGTTTACTTCAGGTAAATTAATTAATTCCAAATTTACCAATCTTTTTATAGCATTCAGATTTACATGTCCTAATCTAATATGCCATAAATTAGAGCACTCAGCAATATAAACAGAAAAAGATTCATTCTTATTCATATTCTCGCCAAAACGGCGTACAATCATTACATTCATTTTGAACAGTCATTTGTCTAGATAACCCCTACCAAGGAACTATCCAAATTTGCTAAGTACAAACTTTTCGGACTCAAAACTATCTAAACCCATGGTTGACCAAAGAACGAACCGAAACCAAATTTTTGCGGATGTCAGGACATGCAAAGACATCCTTCGCCTTCAACTCCTTTCCCGAAGTAAGCTTTAGCACCACCTTTCCAACGCCAAAGAACATCGAAGAGCCGTGATTCCCCATATGGAGCTTCCTTCCGGTCAATGGGATGTAAGAAGAGAATGCATCCTTATCGAACACGGACATGGAAAGTGGCACCGGTATCCACAAACCATTCTTTCGGGTTATCCACCAAATTGGCTTCAAACACCACCGCCGACATGTCAACGCCTCGTCGCTCCCTTTCTTCAACCACATTGGCATTGGATCTGCGGTTTGGTTTTCTTTTTCTTTGGCTAACGGCGATCCTTTGCCATATGGTTCGATTTGCCACGATTGTAGCAAGCTCCTGGAATTTTCGGCTGCCGGTTTCTTGTCTTTATCGTTAGGCCTTTTTTCGAGTTACTTGACGAGCCGTGCTCCATCAAGTTGGCTTTTAACTCCATAGGGACAAGATTGGACTTAGAGTCAATCCTCCTATTGTCTTCCTCAATTCGAGTTTGACAATAAGATCCTCTAGTCCCATCTCCTTTCGCTTATGTTTGAGATAATTCTTGAAATCCCTCCAACTTGGGGGCAATTTCTCAATCAAGGCGCCACTTGGAATGCTTTCGGCAAAGCCATTCCCTCGGCAGAGATTTCATGTAGGATCAACTGGAACTTCTGAACTTGTTCCATCACAGTTTTAGAATCAACCATCACAAAATCCAAGAACTTACCGACAATAAATTTCTTTGTGCCGGCATCCTCGGTTTTTTTGTACTTCTTCTCCAAAGAATCCCACAATTCTTTGGAGGACTTCACAAAGACAATACACATCTTTGTAAAGTGCATCACTAAGTCCGTCTAGGACATAGTTACGGCACAGGAAATCACCCTGGCCCCATGCATCAAACGCAGCGCGTTTTTCAGCATTCGTTTTGTTCTCAGCAACAACAGGAGCGTCCTCGGTCAAATACTTCGCGAGACTCAGGGTAGTCAGGTAAAACAACATTTTTTGCTGCCACCTCTTGAAGTCGAAACCCATGAATTTTTCGGGTTTCTCAAAGATGAGCAGGAGGGATGATCGGGGTCTGCTTGAGCTTGCCATCGTGAAGTTTGATAATTGCTTTGCGATTGTTGAATACAATATTACAGAATCGGGAATGCCTTCAAAATGGTAAAGAACATAAACAAAGATTACAGAAAATGAACTAGCTATTACAACTTGTCAATAGAACTTTTAGAAGCCAAGTAGAGACGAATCTCTTTCCGCAAAGCAATTACGCCCCGCTAGTGCTCACGGTTTGACATATTGCTTCCAAAGATGAAACGACTTACGTCTTCCTGTGTAGTAGCACCACTAACACGAAGCACCTTCAACTAGAAATGTGTCAAGACTAGTTTCTTTGGACTTAGTGCGAGAATGCGAGAAGATAGTGTATGCTTTTTTATGGAGTATGAATTCTCGTGTAAAATCGCAATGCACAAACATGTATAAATAGGCAACCATTCCACCTGCGGGGAAAAAAAAAAAAAGCTGGGTGGTGGGCATTAATCACTTGTAACACCTAAGGTGTTACATCCCACTACCGCATGTGATCGGGTAGTGGGCTAACTTCAGTGTGACCACTACTCTGCAGGAGTTACAACTCCAACGATCACGAACCGGACACCTACAATGTCCGATTCATTCGGGCTCTAATATTCCAAAAGTCACTCGGACCGGGCCAAGCCCATTTTCGAGTGGCAAAACTTTAATGGACCTGGACCGGGTTCAATAGCGCCGGCGGCCCAAGGCACGTGCCCATGCCCAAAGCCCCAGTGTGCATGCCCATGCCCAAGCCAAGCCCAAGCACTGAGGCCGAGGCCGAGTCGAGGCCGGGCGGGCGGGGGCGCCTTCGCGTGTGACCCATTTGTGATCATCCACTTATGTTATAGTTTATACAACAAATAACACCTTCTAGTAAATAAACTAGGATAAACTATGATTTGTATTCCATGTGGGATAAGGCATAAACCTTTCATCTCCTTTACATAATCTTTACATAATGTCCATTTATGTGGCTACCTTCGTGTATTAATTTCTCACTCACCAAATTTGGTTTTGAGAAATAAAAATACTACGAACATCTACTCGAACGTAGATTAATAATATATAATTTAATTCTTCCAGAATTAAATATTTAACCACCGAAAAATTGGTCAAAGTCGGGGCGACACCCACTTTATCAAAACCAAAATTTCCAACATGTACGTACTGTATAAATATATTATATTATTGAAAATATAGATATACTAAGTGTTGGGTTTCACGAATCCGGGATGGACAAATGCAAAAGAAATTAACAGTTTCATAATTAAGTAAACATGCACAAACAATTATGCATCCCAATATTTCATGAGAATTAATCGGGTGGCGTTTCGAAATATCCTTTAAAAGATTAAAGTTGTGAAAATAATATCTTTTACGAAAAACTTCCTTTTCCGTATCGCGAGTTAGAAGAAATTCAAATTCCTACGAACATAGTAAATCCTCGTATTCTTCCTTCCATGGGTTGGTTGCACGAATGGGTTCGCCAAAGGAGATCTACACGAACAATGTAGAACCCACAAGTAGAATCCCGATAGTAATCCTAATTAATTTTCTAAACTTGGTTGTATGGATTAATGTAGAAGGAACAAAACTATAGGTTTTAACTTTCACTTTGTATATATGTCTCACAAAAGGAACCTAAAAATAACTTGAAATTGGAAACCAAAATCGGCCATTATTCACGTCACTATTCACAAGAGTGATTTTTGTATGCCCAAAAATTTATCTCATGCTCTTGCATTTATAGTTGGTTGGGTAGGGTTTTAATTGGAATCATGTTCCAACTTGGAAATCCCTTTCCTTACGAACAAATTAATACAAGTTATGATAGAGTCTAAGACCTAGTTTGTTTTATGTTTCCAACAACTTATTTCCAATTTCCAACTATTCATAAAACTGGAATCATGTTTGTTTATAAATTTTCCAATGGAAATCATCATTTTCACATTCCATTTTTTACATAAAACTACATCTCAAACCTATAATTTCAATTCCCATTTTCCAACCTTTACACTATCCTACATCACTCGTCAATCATTATTCTCATATTTTCATCCAATTATACATATGAGACCCACTATTACCAACTCTATCAACTTAAAATATTATTATTTTTTTTAATTATTTATATATAATGGGACCCACTAGCCTACAATCTTACAAATATAATATTATATATTCAATTAAAATATTCAACCACTATCAACTTTCAAATTATTATAAACATAAAATAATACTTCAAAACTACTCAACCAAACACAATCTCATTTTCAAACCTACATAAAACTCATTTTCATTCACTCATCCAAACATATTTTCAATTTTCACACGAAAACCAATAACTTCTCAAAATTCAATTTCCAATACTAGAAACTAGAAATGATCCATGGAAATATAACCATACAAGGCTAACTCTTCCATAATTATCTTACAAGTCAATTCTTAATTCAATTAGAAATCTTCAATTATTCAATTAGTTGAAGAACCCTCCAAGGCATCACTATTAAATTGGGCTAAACCGTTTAAAATATTTTTTTTTAATAAGTTGGGAGTAAGCGGTTGAAGGAGAGAAGATAAATTTCAAAGAAACCAAAAAAATACGAGTTCGAACCCCGTCAATACTCTTACAAAGGGTGAGCAATACCACTTGAGTTACAAGCTCATGGTACCATTTAAAATAAATTAAAAGGTCCATTAATTAGTTTCCAAATTAATTAAGTAGACCCATTTAATTTAATTGATCTCCATCAACTAATGATTTAATTCCATCAAGCCCAATTAAATAATTTAATTATTTAATTGACTAAATTTATTAAACTATTAAATTAATTTAGATTCTATATAATTAATTAACCACATTAATTAATTATTCAATCCATTTTGGTTCCCTAATCCAAATTAGGTTCAATTTAATAATTCTATTATTAAATTAAATATTTAATCCACCAACCAACTGATATAAACTAAATCCGAGTAATTAATCTCTATTAATTAATTAAATTCAACTCTTTGAATCATCTTAAGATTTGAAAAGTTCCATTTCGTTTTTGTGTGTAACCCTTTTGGTTCACAACTAAGCTAGCAACGAGCTTGGAATATTTTACAACTTATGAATATCTCATATTCTCGATTAATTAATCGATTAATTTTCTTGAAATTAACTCCTTAATATCAAAAATTACAAATCAAAAAAACACCTAACCAAAGCATTGCATCTTGATTACCTAGTCTTAGGTGAATAGCGAGCAAACCTAGTCAATATACGAATATTGTGTATATATAGTTCATCTATCATCTAATCTTCCGATTAAGTAAATTGTAAGGTAAAAGTCGAAACCCTCAAAAATTTAATGATTATGATCCCATTTCAAGTCATTTTGATCAATTGATGAATCTCTATTCATCAATGCCCGCCAAGGTCTTGTTTGGATCAACGACTATATGAAAACATATGAGATTCACCTAGTCAATAGGTGACAAATTCTTTATTGGCTACTCATTAGTCTCCATACACAAAGACTATACACCCAACATAAACATCTTACGATTGTCATCAAGCAATCAGAAAATACATCAACGCTTATAGTGTCATGCATAAGACTACTATAGTCCCTCAAGTCTATTGACTAATTAATGCATTATCATAACATAGAAAATCCTTATTCAACAAAATAATTTCAATAATAATTTCCATTGGGTCATTCAGTGTACGTGTTCTCCAACAAGCACCCACATACATGCACTAGCATCCTTGTGTCAATGTATATGGAATGAGACATTTCTCATTTTGATCATGCATAAATGCGTATGTGGAGTCTCCTGGACTTATCGATGTCCCATCTCACCTCGACTAAAACATAATTTAAGACAGGACATAAAGACGTTATTCCATTATTATTATCAAATGCATGACCACATCCCGTAGCTAAATGTGATTTTGGGGACTCCATCCAATTGACAAAATAATTAATGATAAAGAAAAATACCTAATAGTAATATATTTCAAATAAATTGTTTTTAAACTAGAGTATATAAGTGACCATTAATTAGCACGCCAGACACTATTCTAACACAAAGTACAATTAAAAAATAATATATCAAGCATAAAAAAACTATAATTTCATAACTACTCTAATTTGAAATATGATAACTCATATAGATACTCAAAAAACATATTGAAAAATATCATCGATAGAATACATTCTATCTCTTTCTATATGTGGGTTATAAGAATTTATATGGATGTGGCTTTATTACTAGAGTTGTTTAAGGAAATAGGCCGGGGCTCGAGAAAACCATGACCCAACACAACCCGCCTTGGGTCGTGCGGGTTGGGGGTCATAGCAAAAATAAAAAATTAAAAATATAAAAAATGAAAAAAACTTTTTTTATTCATATTATTAATTTTAATGAATTAAATATACTAATGGATAACAAGTACATATTTTACAAAAATATTATATACACTTTTATAAGAGATAAAAATATAAAATATCAATTATACTATTTTTTTTGTCTATTTTATCTATTTTTCTTTTTTTCTTTTTTTTTCTAAAAAATTTACGCGGGCTAGCCCGCCCCTTAAGCCCGCGACCCCGGCGAGCTAAGCCAGTTTAGTTTAGGCCCGCCCTTTAGCGGGCTACTAAATACTTAACCCACCCCTACTTTAGGCGGGGCGGGCGGCCCGACGCTCGACCCGCTTTTGTGACTCTATTTGTTATTTTAAAATTGGGATGTCTAAACCGATTACTTTTTCAATTGGATATTACGAGATATGTATACCTGAGTATCGGATAAAATATCGCACCCGTTATGTATCCGATATATATGTGTATACGTTATCCTCACGTAAGTATCCGTATTTCCTAGGAATTAGGTGATTTGTTTAGAAAATTTATAAGGTATAAATAAAAATATATTTGGCTTTATAGATTTTGTTGTTTTTCTATGAAAAGTGTGACGAGGTCAAGAACTTGTTTGAACCAATATTTTAAATACAAAGATATCGCATATCGCAAGGCCGTTCAATAGTTTGAATTGGGAACGGTTTGTCTGCCAATCGGATATGCCTCTAAAAGTCATTTTAGCGATTGACCCGATTGAACCAAGCACAAATCAGTTTCAACCAATTTTGATTCATTTTTTATTTATTAGAATTTTAATAAATGTTTTAAGTGTAAGTTTGATGATTTGTTATATTTATGTGATTATTCAAAATTTGGGCTACGTTAGATTTTTCATTTTCTTATTTATACATTATTTATTTTGACATTCACTAGAACACAATTTTGATCTTAATCAAACCCTAGTGTGTGCGAATTACACCTTTACTGTGTGAAGCTTTCTTCTTCGTCGACGGTGGCTTTGCTCCGGCGGCACCATGACAGAGCTCTTAGGCTCACGCCCAATTTCGATCCTTATCAACGACCTCACCCCACGTCAACCTTCCTCGCCACGCCGCAATAACTTCCATGAACGACGCGTCCATCTTCAACATGCAGTCCAGCCAGGTTTTCCGTCCGCTTCAGTTACTCCGACGGGACGCCACAATCCAGTCCACCTGTACGCCCTTGCGGGTCCTGTTCCGCCGGAGTTTTACCTCGCCCCGTCACCAGCACATCCGTCGTCAAACCCTACCATCGTCTCCGAGCAACCTTACTTGCAGGTTTCCGACGAAGAACAACAATCGCCATATCTGCAGCTTCTTCATCAACCTCCGACGTTTTATCCCACGCATCAACACGCCTCAACGCACGCTCCTGGTTCCGCGCTCCGGGCAAGTCCTCCTTCTACGGTGTGACATGGAACTTCCTTCCACCTAGGACTCGACTTCTCACGAACAGGGAGTCTCCTCGACTTGTCCGCCGCGATGATGAGGGAAGGCTCCAGGGTGGGTGGGCACCCCCAAGCCATATTGTTGCGCCTCTATTTACCCCCATGGCTTCCCTTCACCATGGGGGGCTGGCCCCTCCAACTGTTCCAATGGGGGGCCAACGGCCACTCTGCCCTCCAGAGTGGTCCCCTCCTGCAGGAGTGATGACCCCGAGCACGCGATTTCCCATCCTCAAGGTGCTCTCCCGCATGCCCGTCCTTGGGGGCCCATATCCTATTATAGATTCAAAGAACGCGCCTCGATGCTGGAAATCCGATCCAACGTCATCCGATTCGAAATGAATACGCAACATTCGCTCATACCAAACGCTAACCCTAATTTTGGATATTCTTTTGCTAAAATAGTTGCGGTACCAATCATCCGGATTCCACTACTCATGCCCCAGGTAATGCTAATTTGTTTTCCAGGTGGTTTTCGTAAAAATCGTCTATCCCAAAACCGGTTCGAAAAGGTGATTACTATTCCGTTACCATTGATGATAATGTTTACCAACAACGTGTCATTTGAATTTTCCTACTCTTTGATTGGAAGAGTTATGTTGGGAAAAGGTAACAAGCCATGGGCGACTATGCTTTGCATAAACGCTGTCTGAATTATGGGGTATTAAGAATGACTGAAATTAATTCCCTTAGGCAAGGGATTTTTTTTTGTGTCAAATTATTTAGTGCGCAGGATCGTTCTCGGGCTCAAAGAACGCACTAATCGACGCTTAACCTGGTACTATACGTCTATCTCCATGGGTGCTTTGGACTTCAACCCTTATTAGGTTCAAACCTCGGTGGCAGCGTTTGGGTACGCTAATTTGAACTCGAGTTTGGAATACCGGGACCCCAACAACATTATGGGAATCGCCGGTGCTCTTGGGAATCCTTTACAAATTGATCAGCGATCACTAGATGGTTCTTTGGGTCATTTCGTTTGAGTTCTGGTGGATGTCGATCTCTCTAAGCCATTGGAAGAACATATCATGGTAGAACGCACTAGCAAGTGCTCTTTTGTTTCAGTCACTTATGAAAAACTCCCGAGTTTTGCTCGAGTGTGGTGTTACGGGACATTCTCTGACTTCTTGTCATTTTAACAAAGAGGGTAATCCGGCTATGGAAGGGCACGCTTCACCGGCCCAGGGCCACCCACGGGCGTCGGCTACCGTCATAACTCGGTCTGCGGCGATCCAGGGTTCGTAAGGTTTATCGTCCGATTCAGCAGGACAAGGGCAAAGATGCGAGATCAGCTATGCGCGCAGGTCCTCCGCCTCGCGAAATAGTCCCTTGCTCTTCTGGGCATCCATCTTGGTAACTCCTTTGAGGCTCTTGATTCAATCGACTCCCAGGATCTCCATCCTGCAGATCATCAAGCCGAGTACCCAGCTAGGGAATCATCTCCCAAGGCTAACACTTCCAACACGGGAACGGTCTCCATGATTATGCCTATTACGGTTCAGTATCCTTTGGGAAAGCCTATTTGTGTGTTGAGTCGTGCTTTAAAGGGATGACTCCTTGGACCCGGCTAAATATAGAATTCTCAGGAAAGTTACTTGGGACCGTCACCCCCTGTTCACGAAGTTACTATCGAACCAGAGAGAGTTGAACCACACGAAATGAACTTTGTTGCTTCCAAGAGATGGGCGGATTACTCGGACGAAGTGGGTCACAATCAATCGTCGAGACTCCGCTTTAACTACACGCTTGTTTTTACCGTGCGATCATCACGGGCGCCACCCCCTTCGCCGTCTCAATGAATTGCATCTTCTGGAATATCCGGGGGATCGGGAACATTTCATCTCGGAATGTTCTTAAGGCTTTATGTCATAAACATAAACCTTCTATCTTAGCCATTTGCGAACCTAAGGTGGACATCTCATCCATTGCGGATTCTTTTTGGAATAGCCTCAGACTCAGGTTTGTGGCTCAGAGTTTCCGGGCGAACGGACGCCCGGACATCTGGGTGCTATGCGACACCAACATCTCGGTCCATAATCAGGTGTGGTCTTCTTCTCAATGTCTTATTTTGCAGATTCAGTTTGGTTCCCTGATTTTTCATGTTGGCTTTGTTCATGGTTTGTGTGATCATGTTGCTCGTCGTGCCCTTTGGCTGGATTTGAGGAATTTGGGTCTTACTGATCTCCTGCTCATTGGAGACTTCAACGCTGTGCTCGGTCACCATGAGCGCTCGGGCAGTGGTACTTTATCCCAGGCCTCTTGTCAGGACTTCAGGGATTTCTTGGAGGATACAGGGTTGTTTGCGGTGCCGACTACGGGGAATACATTTACGTGGTGCTCCCTCCGTAGACCTCTATCTCTTCTTCAAGGCTAAGCTAGATCGAGCCAAAGAATGGTCATTTTTTCTCCTTTTGGCAAGTTGTTAAGGGCTTAGTCCTTTCGCGATTGGCTCCGACCACCACCCCATATTGGTCTCTGTTCCTCTTCCATGAGCAAGGGCCCATCTCCATTTCGTTTTCAACGCATGTGGATTCAAAGACGATTCTTCGGGATGTGGTCACGACCTCTTGGGCCATCCGTGCGCGCGTCGCCCAACCCTATGTAGCGGCGTCACGTGGAAACTCAAGAGGTTGCGATGCACGATTAAGGTTTGGAATGAGGAGGTTTTGGGGATGTTAATCGTCGGGTGGATCATCGATGGAAAGGGTCCATCGGCCAGGCGAGACATTGAATACGACAGTTTCACCGAGGCTCGCAGGGATATGGAGTTGGAGGCATAGTCTGCGTTGTCTCGCATATTGCTCATGTAGTCGGAATTCCTTCAGCAGAAATCACGATCGGATTGGTTAAAGGATGGGGATCATAACACAACATTTTTCCATCGTCAGCTGTCGATTCGAAATGGACGCTCACGAATACAAGGTTTGATGGTTGATGGTATTTATACAGAGGACCCGGTGGCTCTTGGGAATCACATTATCTCCTTCTATACGGACCTTTTCGCGGACACGGGGCAATCCATTTCGGACTACACTCTGGTCGATCACCTTATTTCTCCGATAGTTAGCACGGTTGATAATGCGCTTTTGACGACTATTCCTTCATAGTCCGAAGTCAAAGAGGTGGCATTTGATATGGGTTTGGACAGTGCCCCAGGCCCTGACGGTTTCAACAGGAGATTTTATCATCATTTTTGGGATATCATTTCTGAGGAGGTGGTGGCCGCCATCCGGTATTTTTTTCGTCATGGCTTCCTTCCCGGCGGGTTTGAATGCCACTTTTATGGCACTCATCCCAAAAACCAAGGAAGCTAATGCGGTGGAAGACTTTAGACCAATCGTGATGAGTAATTTCCTTTTTAAGATTATTACCAAGATTCGCGACGCGAACCGGGCTCGATCATCTCTTCTTACTTGTCGCCTACACGTTTGGCTTTATCCGAGGGCGGCGGATCCATGATTGTATTGCGTTGGTCTCGGAGGGGTTCAATATTTTGAGGTCATAATGACGCCAACATGATCTTAAAGATTGACATCCGGAAGGCATTTGATACGATTAATTAGGGCTTCTTGATTCACGTGTTACGTCGTTTTAGTTTCTCGAAGTGTTCATTCACCGGATTGAGATCATCCTTGATCTTCCAGAATCTCGATCCCATTTGAATGGGTCACGTGGGTTATTTCTCATGCTTTCGAGGGGTTCGACAGGGGATCCATTATCTCCTTTGCTATTTTGCATCGCGGAGGACGTCGAGTAGATTGGTCGAGACACGATCAACAGGAATCTACTCCAGGCTTTTCGCGCGCTTAATCGGTGGTTTTCCCTCGTCCATTATGTATGCGCAGATGATATTGTGATTATGTGAGGGGCATCCTCGAGTAGTTCACGTGCTATTATTCAGATGCTTAACCTCTACGCAGACATGTCGGGCCAGATTTTCAATCCTAATAAATCTAAAGCTTATTTTGAAGGTCGGGTTTCTAATCATGTGCGAGGTCGTATTCGACGACGATTCGGGATGCATATGGACGCATTCCCTACGATCTACTTGGGCGCCCCCATCTTCAAGGGTTCACCCAAAGTGGCCAACCTTCAATCCGTTTTCGACAAGATTATTTTCAAGTTCGAGAAGGTGGAAAGGTTACGCTCTGTCTATTCTATTGCCGGCCGCGTTTGTTTGGTGAATTCGGTGATTACTAGCTCCTTTGTGCAAGTGGCCCGTAACTTTGCTACAACAAATGGAAAAGGCCATGCGTAATTTCATCCGGGTGCAATGTGAACTCGAAAGGATCGGTGGTGGTTAATCGAGTCGTTGCTACATGCCCGGGCGGAAGGCGGTTTGGGCGCCCAGGTCTATTGTGGTCGCCAACAATGCTTTCCTTATGAAATTAGGGCCTGGAAGATTATGATTTCAAACTCTTTGGTTTACAACATCCTCCGTAAGCATTTCTTGGCTTCCGATGGATCTCCATGCCGTTCTTTCATCCCCTCTTCCATTTGGAGAGAGATTCGGCTTAGGATCTCGGGTTTCTTGGAGGACTGCTGCTGGATTCCAGGATGTAATTTCGGAGTTCGATTCTGGCTGGATAATTGGTTGGGTTACACCATTGCTGATAGGATTGGAATTCCTGAGGAGTACAAGCACTTATTTCGTCATAGCATCTCGGATTACTTTTATGACGGGACATGGCATTGTACTTTCTCGTTCATTGAGGCTTATTTGGATATGGTCTGAGATATTGTTAGAGTCCCCATCGCTCCGGCATCGTCGGATATGCGGGCATGGCTTCATTCTGATGATGGATGTATCACTTCGAAGTCAACCTACATATTTCTGCGTCCTCGCGCTCCGACGGTTCATTGGGGTTCCTGGATTTGGTCTCCTCACATTCCGGGCAGACGTTCGATTGTGGCATGGCGGGCTATCCACAATCATCTTGCGGTTTTAGACGTGTTGTGCCCACGTGGCTCCTTCATAGGACCCTCGGTCTGCGGTCTTTGTTGTGCTAACAATGAATCTGATGATCATTTATTTGTCTCATGTGGTTTTGTAGAGGCCCTATGGTAGTGGATTTTTGATGCCTTTAATATCAATTACTTTAGGGCTTATAGCTTTAATGAATTTATGGTGCGTTTGATGCGTTTTCATTTTAGTGATCGGTGGGCTTTCTGGCGCGCGATTGGCATGCAGTATTTGGCTCATCCGGGAAATCGAAATGACTTGACATTCAATGACAAGATTTGGACACTAGAGGCGGCAATCCTTCGCCTTAGTGTCCTAATTCTAGAGTCATCTTCCTTGGACCGAGGTTGCATGCAAAATGATCAACAAGACCTATTCATTCTCCGCAGACTTCGTGTTCCTGGGCACCCTAGACAGGCCCTGAAGATTGTGCAGTTACTTGGCGTAAAACCTTTGTAAGGGATGCATCAAAGTTAACACGACGGTAGCGCAACGGGGCGCCGGAAATCTCACACGACTTTTGGAGTTTTTCGCAACTGTAGGGGGTTTTTTCGTGGGTGTTTTGTGGAACGATGTGGTTTTGGTTTTGCTTTTGAGGCGGAACTTACAGCGGCTATGCGGGCCATCCAGTACGCTTCCTCGAAGGGCTGGAACCAATTATGGCTGGAGTCGGATTCGGTCTATGTGGTGGAGTTGCTGCGAAAGAAATCCACTGGAGTTCCTTGGCGCTATTTGAGTATGTGGAGATACATTCTCCACCTTCTTTCTCAAATGGATTTTGTGGTCTCGCACATCTTTAGGGAAGGCAACCGGGCAACGGATATTCTAAGCAAGTCGTCGCACGTGGATACGTGGTGGGGGTCGCCCCCAGCGTCCATTATCCAGTCCCTCACTCAGGATTATGTTGGCCAATCGAATTATAGGTTTGTTCATTAGTGCGTCGCATTTTCAGCCTTATGCGCTTTTGGGCGCTTTTATCATGGGGGTACCCTTTTTCCTCCGGGGTTTTTCCCACAAGGGTGGGTTTTGCCTTGGAAGGTTTTAACGAGGCCCCAACCATTCACCGTATATGGGTGGTGACCATTTCATTAATTGTTTTTTTTTTTACTATTGTTACCAGGTTTTACTTTGGTTACCTGATCAGCCTGTGATCAGGATTAATCTTTTTTATTTTTATATATATATATCGCATTTATTTAAAAAAAATTAGCATTCACTATATCATTATTTAATACAATATTACAAAAAAATTAATTAATTTTGAATAAATCTGTTGAACCGATTCGACATGTTGGACCACTTATTGATGGCTTGAATGGTTTGGTCGCTGGTACAATATTTAAAATATTGATTTGAATATATATTAGCCAAGAATATCAATTTCATTGTGCGTCAATACACTATATGAATGTCAAATATGTAAGATGATGTTATTATTTTATTCATGACATTTATATGGTATATTGAAACATCAAAAGAAACACCATAGAGAATATGATAAATATGAGATTTAAATTGGTTTTATGGTAGAGGTAGTTAAAGACATTAAAGAATATCAATTGTAAGGAGTGCTTAATGGTAATTTTGGAAAACACATGACATATTATATTGCTAGGAGTTTTGTAGATGCCACGAGTTAGAACACTATATTTGTTGTAAAGCATCTACAATTCATATGTAATGCTTTCTTTGGGTCGATGCATTACAAGTGTCACACTTTCTTAAAAAATAGGACATATAAATGGAGATGTTACACCACGTATAGTGTTCCGGTATAACATCTACACAATAGGATCGATAATTTCATAGTGAGGAGTGAAAATTGGGTACACAACAAGTCTCCCTAATAGGAGTGGAAATTTTCTCTCTCTAAAAGAGGGAACCCTAGTTTTTCTTCTTGTCTTCTTCTTGGTTGGTGGTCTTTTTGTTGCTTGTGAAATTTGGTTTCTTTTGCCCATTTTGATTGATGATAGTTCTACATACCCCATGAATGCTTAGAAAATATGCTTATAGATCATTATCATAATAGTTAAAAATGCCTAAATGCTCTGTTTCCTAACTTATTTGACCATGGGATGGATAATGCGTTTTTATATTCCTCTTGCTTTTGAGATATTAATGGTGTCCTTTACCATTGCAAACACAATGACCCATTATATCTATTGAATTTGGATACCATGTGGACCTATTTCTTTAATGGTTAATAAATAGTGGGTCTTTGTCTTTTGTTTTTGTAGTTCTTTGTCTGAATCACTTTGTCCTGGTCCCCACGTGATTTGTTTTTCCTTTGGTTTTTCAACTGTTTCATTCAGCGGTGTGCCATTTTGACTCTCTTTTCTCGCTTTTGTTTTATTTTTGTGTACTCCTCACAGAGGTGGCGAGATCTGGTTTATTTTGCGCCAAATCGGAAGAGGCGTGGTATTCCTTGAAGTTATGGATAAAGACATTGTGAACAGACTCAAGTCTTTTACCCTTTCAAAGGAGGAAACGGTGGAGATAGCATTAGAAGAGGGAGATGTCGCTATTAGTGTGGATGAGTGTGAGAGGAGCCTCATTGGCAAAGTTTTGGGATTAAAAAGATAAACTATTCTCGCCTTAAAAACACCACAAGTAATATATGGCAAACCGAGAAGCCTTCTCGGTGAGGGAAATTGGAGACAACTTATTTCAATTCATCTTTCGGTCGCAAAGAAGATAAGAATAGGGTCCGTAGTGGCAAGACTTGGAGCTTCGACAATCGCACCTTATATTGAAAGAATGGTCAAGGAGATTTCGACTAAGTTAGATTCGATTAACTCGGTGGAATTATGGGTGCAATTATGGAACATTCCGTTTCATTGGATAAGTATGGAGGCGGGAGAAAAATCGGCAACAAGTTTGAGAGAATTTCCGACATTATAATACGTGAGTGGAGCCCGAGGCAGGTAGGCACATCAAAATTATGGTGGAAGTAAAACTGGAAAAACCCCTTATGAGAGGAACTAATATCAATTTAGGGGGGAGGTGTATTGGGTCGATTTCCGCTACGAGAATCTACGGGGTTTGTTTTTTCTTGTGGTAGAGTGGACCATCTTGAAAGGGTTTGTACGAGTAAGAAGGATGATCTTGCCCATAACCACACAAATGAAGGGCAATACGGTGAATGGTTAAGGGTGCAGATTTTGGTGCCATCAAAATGCTCCATAAACGAGAGAGGAGCAATTCTAACAAAGAAAAGCGGAGCACGGAAAAGAAAGTGGGAGAAAGGGTTAACAAGTCAACTATGGAAGAGAAGCATACGGAAAAGCCTTTGGAACAAATTGTTGAGCAAAATGAGATTAACAATAATCTCCCATGTCCATGAGAAACCAAAGTGGACCCTCCAAAGAACAAAAAGTGGGAAAGCTCTTGAAGGGAAAGAGAATGACATGGTGATCGAGTACCAGGAGAATAATATTGAGGAGATTTCAATAAGCCTATTAGAATTCCTTTCCGGGAACTTAAGAATCGAGGCTCGGGGACAAGAGAGAGGTGATATAGGTGTCACTAAAAGTGGGAAGAGATATTATACTAGAAAAGGGGAGCACCAATGTAATTGAAGCAATGGAAATTTTTGAGGACAATAAAGAAATTTGCGGTGGACACAAGAGAAGTTTCCAAATGGTGGATGAGTCGCCTGAAAATGAGGAAAAAATTTGTAAGAAAGTCAAAGGGGATCGAGAAGGTGAAAAGGAAGATGTGTTTGGAACTAAGGTGGAGGTGGCGGTAGTAATTGGGCCCAAATTGATCAATGATTACATGCTTTTGGAATTGTAGAGGTTTGGGAGGACCTTCTACAATTTCACAACTCAAGGAGTCTTTGAGGCTTCATCTCCCCAGTTGTGTTTTATTAGTGAAACAAAAAAAAAAGAAAATTTTATAAAAACAGTTTGTAAGAGACTTCGGGTGGAAGACAGGTGGATTTGCGTTAATCCTACAGGTTTGAGTGGAGGTATGCTTTTTTTGTGGTCGGCAAGAATCAGGATAGTTAGTACAAGGTGCTCTCATTTTTGTATCGAGGTGGAGTATGGTTTGATGGATGCATCGATACTTTTTGGGCAATTTTTGTTTATGCAAGCACGAGATAAATCATTAGAAGGATCAGTGGAATTACTTGGGTGAGGCCAAGATGAGATGGGGTAAGAAATGGATTTTGGGGGGGGATTTTAATGATTTAACAGGGGCGGAGGAGAAGAAAGGGGGTAGGATTCGTAGTAGTGGGAGTTTTGAGGATTTTAAGAACTTTATTGGTAATATGGAAATGGGGGAAATCAGGTTTAAAGGTTATCCTTTCACGTGGGCAAACAACAGAGAGGGTGAGGATTCGTGGAAGAGAGGCTCGACAGAGTTTTTGGCTCCCCGGAGTGGATGCTACAGTTTCCTCAAGCTTGTGTCCAACACATTGAAAAACAAGCATCAGACCATTCTCTCTTGTTTTTGGAATCTGATCCTGTGAAGAAAAAAGGGAAAAAACGATTTGTGTTTGATCAAAGATGGTTAAAAAAGGAGGGAATTGGGGAGGTGGTGGAGAAAGCTTGGAATACGAGTGTGACAGGGACCCCATTATTTCAAGTGCAAGCAAAAATTACTAATTGCAGATTGGCCCTACTAAACTGGAACCAAGGACTTAAACTGGATTCTGCAACAATCATTGAAAAATGCAAGAGCAGGTTATCTGAGATCAAACACCAGGGCAATCAACATAATTGGAAAGAATGGGTGGAACTTCGAAGGGTTCTTGATAAAGCTTATAAGGAGGAGGAAATTTATTGGAGGCAAAAGGCTCGAGTGAATTGGCTGAAAGAGGGGGATAAAAACTCTAAGTTTTTTCATGCTTGCACTATCCAAAAAAGAAAAATTAATTGCATTGAAAAAATTGTGAGAGATAATGGCACTTGCTGTGAATCTAAGGAGGAATTGGAGGGTGTGGTGGCTGAGTATTATGGGGAATTATTTCAGACTTCGTGTCCAATTCAGGATGCCTTTATTCTTGAAGGAATACCACAATCGATTTCAGCATCAATGAACCAGACTCTCACTTGCAGGGTTGAGGACACAGAAATTCGAAAAGCACTCTTTGAACTCAGTCCGTCCAAAGCTCCAGGTATGGATGGTATGAATCCTCTTTTCTTTCAGAAATTCTGGCACATTACATCTGAGAAAATCTGTTTTGCAGTGAAAAATTTCTTCCATTCTAATCGAATGCTTAAGAGTGTGAACCATACACTTATTACTCTCATTCCTAAAATCAATAATCCCACTACCATGGCACATTTTCGACCAATCAGTTTGTGTGGTACTGTTTACAAAATCATTTCAAAAGTGATTGTGAATCGTTTGAAACCCGTTCTTCATCATTGTATTAGTGCTAATCAATCGGCTTTTGTCCCCGGGCGTCAAATTCTTGATAATGTCGCGCTTACTCACGAATGCATTCACTATCTTAATGGTCGTAGGAAAGGCAACTGAGCATTTATGGCACTTAAACTTGATATGTCTAAAGCATATGATAGGGTTGAATGGGGCTTTCTTGCTTCTGTCTTGATTAAAATGGGTTTTGAGTGGAAATTTGTTCAATGGATTGTCTGTTGCATAAATTCCACTTCTTTTTCGTTCAATATTAATGGTAATGTGTCTGGTTTTGTTGAGCCATCTAGAGGAATTAGGCAAGGGGATCCACTATCCCCTTATCTTTTCATTTTACTGTCGGAAGTGTTATCTAATCTTATTAAACAAGCTCAAAGATGTTCCTTATTTCAAGGCCTTAAAATTTGCAGGAACAGTCCAATAATTACTCATCTCTTTTTCGCTGACGATTCCATTGTGTTTTGTGAGGCTTCCATGTTTCAGGCTCTTAGCATTAAAACCATTTTGGATCGATTTTGTGATGCTTCTGGTCAACAAGTGAATATGGCTAAGTCTGCTGTGTTTTTTAGCAAGAATGCACCCCAGAATTTGAAGCAAAATATCATTGCATGTTGAATGGAATTAAAGAGCAGAGTAATGCTAGATACTTGGGCCTTCCTATGGTGATTGGTAGATCAAAGAGAGAGATTTTCAAGTTTGTGGTGGATAATGTGCAGAAAAGGGTGAACAATTGGAGCAACAAGTTTTTGTCTGCCGCGGGGAAAGAAGTCCTCATTAAGGCGGTGATCAATGCGCTCCCTACGTACGTAATGGCGTGCTTCAAGCTACCCGCAGGTGGTGAAAGAGGTGTGCAGTATTGTTACAAAGTTCTGGTGGGGGACTAGTGGTACAGGGGGTAAAAAGATGGCATGGGCTTCTTGGAATAAAATCTCTTTACCTAAGAATGAAGGTGGGCTTGGATTCCAAGATATTACACCATTCAATGATGCTCTACTGGCAAAGCAATTGTGGAGACTCATCACACAACCAAATCTCCTTATTTCCAAGGTGTTGAAGGCGAAATACTTCCCTCAAGGTGGTATCCTTGCTTGTGAGCCTAAGTGCGGGGATTCGTGGATGTGGAGATGTTGGTTGCGTGCCAAAGCTACTCTTGAACTGGGGCTTAGGTATAAAATTGGGAATGGACAATCAGTCAGGGTGTGGGAAGTACCATGGATACCCAAACCTCCCTCGTTTAAACCTGTTAAAGAGGCTCAGTTTTTGGCTCCTGTACCGGGATCTAAAATGTGGGCTTGGGAGTTCATGTCTGAAGACAGAAAAGAATGGAACAAGGAAATTTTGCTGCAACATTTTTGTGATGAAGATGTAACAACAATTACTGGCAAATTCAATATGTAAGGATGGATGACTGGCGACCGTCTTGTTTGGCATTGGGATGGAAAAGGGCAATTTTCAGTGAATTCAGCATATAAGCAAGGAATTAAAATTAAAAAGCTGGAAAGGGACCAACCAGAATCAAGCAAGGGGGCTGATTGCTATACTTTAATGTGGAAAAAATGTTGGAAGATGGATATTAAAGGTAAGTTGAAGCATTTCTTGTGGAGAGCCATAAATGATTGTCTGGCCACAGCTTTTAATCTGAAAAAAAGAGGACTTAATATGGATGACAGATGCAAGGTGTGTGGTGAAGGGGTGGAAACAAATGAACATATTTTTTTTCAATGTGAGAAAGCTCAGAAAGTGTGGAGGCTAGCCCCAGTTTAGTGGTTTGGGATGCAGCAAGAGTCATTTAAAATGAAGGGGTGGTGGCATCAAATCTGCAAGATTAAGGAAGAGAAGGTTGCTAAAGATCGAATACAATTATCAGTGTATTTACTTTGGTGGCTTTGGAAAACAAGAAATCTTTGGATTTTCCAAGGTGAGAGATGGCAGGAAGTTGATATCGTGCACAAAGCTTTACATGAGTGGCAAGAGTTTCAACAGGTTGAAGGACTTGAAAACGCAGGAATTGTGAGGGCGGAGGATTACAAGAACCAAAGTACTGTTGACTCCACCGTAGGATCAGTTTCACTTGTGATCAGTGCAGTGGTGTTGGAAGATGGTAAAACAGGCATTGGAGGTTGGATCCGTGATGAAAGGGAGCAGCTGGTTCGAGTTTGGACTTCTTCTAGGGATGTGCTTAATCCAGTGGAAGCGGTTTTAATCGGAATACGGCACGGGATTTGTTTGGCTTGGAAGTGCAATTTTCAAAGGATTAGTGTCCATATAGATGATGAGGATATTATTAGCACTCTCAACAAAAGGCTTCATTTGGAAGCCGGGAATGCAAAAATAGCCGAAGACATCTATTTGATGAGTTATCTCTTTGAAAATGTACTCTTTTGTGTTCAAGATTGTAATAGCAAAATCTTAGGCAATAGATTAGCAAATATTGCTTTGGATAGTGAGGTTGATGAGAATTGGGTTGACCAATTCCCCATTTGGCTTGTTCATATGCCAAGTAGTTAATAGCCATTGGGCTACGATTGTAAGTTCGAATTGTTTCCGTTGAGTTTTGTGATATATAAAAACTATCGTTTGAGAAAAAAAAAAAAAAAAGGAGTGAAAATTGGGTTTCTCCAACAAATTTTGACCATAACAATCATGTGTGGGTTTTTCCCCAAAACGCTTAGAGAGAGAGAGAGAGAGAGAGTTCAATGATATGAAAAAGGCATACAAGTCATTCTTTGGCAAAAAGCTATTCTCTTTTTTGTTTCTTCTTTTTGAGTTTTATTCTTATCCTTTCTTTTATTTGTGAACAAGGTCATATTCGTAGAGAAAGGAAAATGCTTAAACATACATCATCTCCTCTTCGCTAAGCATACTGCATAGTATGTTTAATACGGCATTAATTCAGCTCCTCTTTTTTGGTTTCTGGGTTATGTTTTCTGATTAACAGATTTTTATGGAAAACTTTAAAGGTTAAAAAATCAGATAAAATCCCTTCTCAAAAAAATTTTAGATAAAAAAATAAATTATAAAATTATTAATGTCCTGTATATTCTCTATATTTTAGTTTGTTGAAAAAGATAGCTCAAATAAGAAAATATAAGTATAACAATTATAAATATATGAAGGGATAATTTCAGAACTAGACCCCAACTTTACCTATCTTTTCTTTTAGACTCATGTATTTCCAAACTTATCAAATATGGTACCCGATATTACGCTTTTTAATCAGCGTCACTATTGGTCGTTAGTTGATCGTCAACTATGACCGAAAAATCTGTTATACAACCAAACATAGGTAAAAAAGAAGGTAAATTCTTTTCTTTACTCATTTTCACTTTTGTCTTCATTCCTAAAGCCTCAAATCCTCAAGAAAGTATGACTTATTGAGAATAATATAATAAGTTATACTTTTAATTTGTAATTATTATATTAAATCATGTTAATGATTTTAATTAATATAATTATGTATTATACCAAACATAGGGAGAAAAAATCAAAATTAATTATTTCAAAAAGTTAGCTAAAAATAACAATAACATAAAGGTGTGATACCCAACGAAGAATGTAACTTTGTGCACCCCTAATCAAAGGTGCAAATGTTAAATATATCTCGCGGTAGGAATGCCTGTTACAGTAGAGAGAATGAAATATAATTTGTTTGTGTGTATATAATTTGTGTATGCATGTATGTGTATCGGGGCCGATCCCGATTTTTCGGGCCCTTAGCGATAAGAGAAAAAAAGGGGCCCTATAAAAAATACAACAAACAACTTCGCTTCAATGAGTGCAACACCTACAAACACACAATATATATATATATATATATATATATATATATTGAAAAAATGGATCTTCTAGCATTTTTTAGAAGCAAAATCATCAATGAGATCATCAAAATCAAGATTTTCCAACACCTATTTTCAATACATAAAATTGCTAACCCATTTAATCTTTCTTGAGACATAGTTGAACACAAGTGTGATGATTTTAACAATTTTAGTTTTGAAAAAACATTGATGCTACAATAAATGGTATAGTTAACAAAAATCTATAAGCAATGGAAATATTTGAAAAACAATCCAATGCCTTTACAATTTCATTTGTTGCTAAATATTCACCTCCTTTGCTAGTTTTGACATTTTCATTAACTCTTGGTAATTCAAATAAAGCTTCTCTTATATCATTAGATTGAGTTATTATAGTTATGATACTATTAACATGATTTTCTTATCTTGTTGTTGATAATGAATTTAATGTCAAATGAACATTATCTTAAAGAAAAAGGTTATTTGGTGTTTTTTATTTTTGACATTTGGTATTTTTAATTTTTGGGGCCCTTATAAATATTTTTTAAATAAAATATGTATACCTTTATAAAGGCCTATGTAACATTGGGGCCCTCAAAACCGGGAGCCCCAGGCGGTCGCCCGGTGACTATCCTCGTGGCTGGCCCTTGTTGGGAAATTATTTTGTAGATTTTGATGAATGCCATGTAAAACTTAGAATAGAAAGTTGGCACCCCATTCTTGTTTGAAAAATCGCATTGTAATAGATAGGTGGTCAAGTGAGTTAAGTCACTATGCCTAAACATGCAAGAAGACAACCGGAGACTAGAAGGAAGACTCATTGCAAAGCGGTGAGTATGGCAAAGAAGAAAAGACGGAACTCGATTGAAGGTGCGGTGAGATGCGGTGAGTGAAGTATCGGTCAAGTCAACTCAAGACAACCAAGTCTCAAGGTCGAAGTGATGAAGAGTCATCAAATGATTGGAAGTTGACTCGAAGTCACCCGAGGATGTTAAGAAAATGCGGTCAAGTCAAGACAATCGAAAGAGATCCAAGTACGTAAATCAAGAGAATTACTTAAACAAGTAATACCTCCATCGCCTTTCTTGAAGTGCTCGGTTCGAAGCGTGCAAAAGAAATAAACCAATGAGAAGATCGCACCATGTCGAACTACGAAAAGTCAAGAACAATTCATACGAGGAAGTGGCAATTTCAAGGATCGCAACAAGACAAGCCAACGACCACAAGTGACTTTAAAAAATAAGCCTATCTCTTCACGGGCAGATTTTTGAAAGATCACTATAAAAGTTGAGGAATAACTCGAGAGAAGGTTACGAACCACGAACATTCAAGCAAACATTTGAGTTGTAACCAAAAATATTCTCAAATCATTCAAGATCAATCCTCAAGCCTACATTACGAAGGAAATCAATCCAACACTCACCTGTGAAGGAAAGATAACTTCAATTAGTTGAAGAGGAAATTTTTGAAGAATCAAGGGGTCTACATTCCACGGAGGATTGTAGGAAGGTTCAAGGTCGAACCGGTCTCAAGTTTTGGAGGGCTTCGTGATCAAATCCAAGAAGCTTGAGCAAGTGGGGCATGTAGTAGCAAGCACTCCGCCTGTGAAGAAGGTCGAGTCGCACGAGAAGCCACGGTGTGTGACCAAGGCATCTCGTGATCGAGTCCCAAAGGATCAAGTTTGTGTGATCAAGACTTGTATCTGGATCTCATTAACCACTCGTATATTGATCAATACTTAGTGGATTCCTCCAAGAGTTGGAGAAGAGAGGAGTAGAAGAATTACCCCATCTTCGAACCTCTATAAAAACCTATTGTGTCATTTACATTTCAACACTTTAATTTCGCATCTTATTTTATCTGTCTTGATAAATTTGCTATCCAATTGATAATCAATTGAGTGCTAAAACCAAGTATTAAAACAAACTTAACCAAATTCAAGGGTGTTAAGTCTTATTTGAAAACAAATCACAAGTAAAGTTAAGTCTTTAGTCAAAACAAGTGAGTTATTCTATCAACAACTCGATCAGTCATTGAGCGACTAACTCTTTGATTAACTAACTTAGTTGTCCATCAAGGACACAATTTGTGAAGTATTAACTCTGTATATTTTAAAAGGACTAATTTGAAAAGTTGGTAAGGTTTATTCAACCCCCTTCTAAACCTTACACTCACACCCTTGGGACATTACGCCATTGATTGCCCATATCCTGTAGTCAACAAATACGGGAATGAAGAAGAAAAAAACGGTCTTGAGAGAAAGAAGACAAGAAAACAAAAAGGCAATGTTGGTGCAGAGAGGCCGAGACAATGACCAAGTCAAGAGACTGGTGATTCATAGAGTAGTGAAGTGACTACTCAAGTGACTCGAAGAAGAAGCCTTGATATGTTTGATGGCCAAGGAACAAGACCAACCCGACCAAGAAGATGAGGTACACTCTAATTCATCACACTCGATTCTAGTGATAGTGATGGTGTGACACACACACTTCATCACCCATTGATCTTTATGATTCATTAGGAAAAATGATGAAAGACTTTGAACACATTAAATCCTCACACACACTACTAAATGAGGAAAACAACATACTCAAGAACTAAAACTCACACGGTGACTAAGGAGCCGAGTACTCTAAGTCAAATAGTGATGAGAATGAAAGTCTAAAGACCGAAAATGCTAAGCTAATAAAGAGAGATAGTCTGCTATAGAAAAGAGGAAAATTACCTCAAAAATGTGATTGCCTCATTCACTAAGGCATCTAAATCATTGGATGATCTTATTATGAGTCAAAGAGAATGTGGAGACAAGACAAGCTTAGGATTTAATTCTCTCTATGCTATGTCAAGCTCCAAAAGTGATTTTGGAAAAAGGATCTTCAAGTAATGAAGTATCTCAAAAATCCAAAACTCCAAATGGTGCACACACATTTACTCCAAAGCACAATCACAAGCAATCGGCCTTGGTTATAAAGGAAAAGGAAAAAAACCGAGTTGAGTGTCTTTGAGAGGACAATTGAGAAGAAATCTAACCGAGTTCCTCAAAAACTCCAAACCGGAAATACTCAGTAAAGAAGAAACAGAGCTACCAAAAACCCCTTAAGTTCTATAAAAGAAACACATAAGAAGGGAATGGTAGAAAGTACCCAAGCCAAGCCGATTGGAATAATGTGAACTATCAAGAAAGACCTATGGAATATAAGCCCAAATGGCAAAGGCCAGAACTCAAGAAAGGCCATTTCAAAGGTATAAGAGCTTTCATCAAAGACACATATGCACCTAGGCACTACACTCGGAGATATCACAACTACCCAAAGAAGGCAATTGCTAAAACACATACACAGCATACGCATGACAAAAGAGACAATTTTGTATGAACCTAGAACCCCAAGCAATTTGCCAAAATTAATTATGATTATGGCATCGATAGATGGCAACCCCTTAGAGTAAAATCATTCGGCTATAGGTTGGTTGAATCATCTTACAATACTAACCCCTCGGGACCCGGACAAGTATGGGTACCTAAAACTTAATTTCCTTGATTGCGGGTTCAAGGAACAATGAGTGCCAAGGAACCTGGTACATGGATAGTGGTTGTTCCAGGCGTATGACAGGAAATAAGAAAAATCTGTCAAAATTCAAGGAAGTCGAGGAGCAAAAGTCATATTTGGAGGAAATGAAGCTCCGGGGAGAAATAAGAGGCATTGGATCCATCAAGAAAAATGGATTAGAAATCACGGATGTTGCATATGTTGAAGGACTCAAATTCAATCGCTAAGTATTAGCCAACTCGTGACAACGGCTACAATGTTGGATTCAACATGGGTACATGCCAAATCAAGAACATGAATCCAATGAGGTTGTGTTGCAAGGATGCGGACAAAAGAACATGTATGTGGTAGATTGGTCAATCGCAACACCAAGCACTTGTCTACTAGCAAAAACACAGTAGAATCAAGTTGGTTGTGGCACAAGCGTTTTCGAGTCACCTGAATTTCAAAACAATTAACAAGCTTGCGAAGCAATCTAGTGGAAGGACTTCGGACTCGTATACAAGAAGGAGAGTAAATGTGATGCATGTCGGAAGGAAAACAAATCAAATCATCATTCAAAGAAAAAACATGTCCATCTTCAACAAGAATATTGATCCGCTACATATGGATCTATTTAGTCCAGTTGAACCAGCTATCATAAGTGGGAAGAAATACACCTTGGTGGTAGTAGATGACTATTCAAGATATACATGGACAATATTAATGTGTAAGAAGAAAGAAACCCTACGTAAAACTACCACACGGTGATGAAGAGGATTCAAAATGAGAAAAGTCAAACCATTATCAAAATAAGATCCGAGAGGAATCGAGTTTGTCAATGGTATAATAACTCAATATTGTATTGAAAATGGTATTGGTCATGAATTATCTGCAGCAAGGACTCCACATGAGAATGGAGTTGCGAGAAAGAAGGAATAGAACTCTCAAAGAAAAAGAAGGACCATGTTAGTCAAGCGGGGGCTACCTAAAAGATTTTGGGGTCAAGCAATAAACACAACATGTTATACTCAAAATAGATGCATGATAAATGCAGGACATCCGACAAAGACTCCTATGAGATTTGGATGAGAAAAGAAAGCCAAGTGTTGCATACTTTAGAATATTTGGATGCAAATGCTTCATCCATAACAATGGCAAAGATAATTTAAAGACTTTTGATGCTAAAGTCGATGAAGGTATCTTCTTGGGATACTCGGTGAAAGCAAAGCCTCTGAGTACTCAACAAGAGGACTATGGTTACGAGAGGAATCCATTCATGTGGTGTTTGATGAGCCAAATGTAAATGGAGAAGACATTGAAGAGTCGGTGATAAGCTAAATCAACCAACCATGCGAGAAGAATCCCTATGATGAAGTTCGAAAATCGGAATTATAAACCCGGATGAAGATGAGATAGTTGATTCTCAAAAACGATTGGAAAATGCGGCTAAGTGATGATGAGAGAGCTGATCAAAGCAACACACGGTTTGCAAGACGATCGAATCCGGCTATCTTACTCCAACCCGATGTAAGATGGCTAAGAGACCATCCACTTAACTAGTCATTGGAGATGTAAGAGAAGGTGTCAAAACAAGATCGAACTCAACAAGAAGCAATGTTTACCGCTTCATCTCACAAATAGAGCCTAAAGATGTGTCACAATCATTGGATGACACACATTGGATTCAAGCCATGCAAGAAGAGTGAATCAGTTTGAAAGAAATAAAGTGTGGGAACTGGTTCAAAGACCTACACATCAAAATGTTATTGGCACTAAATGGGTATTGAAAACAAGATGAATGAGGAAGGTTACGTGGGTAAGAAACAAAGCAAGATTGGTAGCCAAAGGATATTGCCAAGAAGAAGGAATAGATTTTGATGAAACTTTTGCTCTGTAGCAAGATTGGAAGCTATAAGGATGTTTATTGCCTATGAGCCCACAAGAATTTTATTGTATATCAAATGGATGTAAAGAGTGCATTCCTTAATGGTTTATTGGAAGAAGAAGTATATGTTGAACAACCTCCAGGATTTGAGCAGAAGACTCTTGGAGATAAGGTATACAAACTCAAGAAAGCTCTATATAGATTGAAACAGGCACCCGAGCATGGTATGATACATTATCACAATTCCGACTAAGAATGGATTCACAAAAGGAAAAGTGGAATGAGAACACTCTTGAGTAATTCAAGATGGGAAGAGCATACGCTTGTTCAAATATATGCGGATGACATCATTTTTGGATCCACAAACAAAGAGTTGTGTGATAAATTTTCAAACCTCATGCAAAGCAAATCGAAATGAGCATGATGGGAGAGTTGACATTCTTCCTTGGACTCCAAGTGAAACAAAGTGAAGGATGGAACCTTCATAAGTCAAACAAAATACACGAGAGATTTAATGAAGAAATTTGGTATGGAAGAGAAGTCTTGGTGAAAATACCAATGAATACATCATCAAAATGGACGTGGATGCGGATGGCAAGCCTGTAGATCAAACAAAGACTGAGCACTTATTGGATCATTGCTCTATCTTACAAAGCAAGCAGGCGGACATCACCTTTGCCGTAGGTGTATGTGCAAGATTTCAATCGCTCCAAAAGAAAGCCATATGACTGCAGCCAAGAGGATCTTGAGATATTTGAAAGGAAGCCAAGAAGTTGGTTTATGGTATCCAAAGGAAGGTGGATTCAAGCTAATTGGCTATTCGGACTACGACTATCTTTGGATGTAGAGTTGACGGGGAAGAGCACCTCGAGGCACATGTCAAATGCTTGGAAATAGGCTAATTTCCTAGTTTAGCAAAAAGCAAAATTCAATAGCCACCTCTACACTGACGAGAATACATAGTCTGCGGGTCAAAATTTTGTTGTGCCCAAATCCTATGGATGAGGCGGTTGAGAGACTATGAAGTTGAAGAAAAGGAAATTCCAATCATGTGTGATAACACAAGTGCAATTGCAATCACTCAAAATCTGTGTTGCACTCAAGAACAAAGCATATCGATGTCAAATATCACTTCATAAGAGATCATGTTGAAAAGAAGGACATCACCTTGGAATATATTTCAAGCGATAAGCGGTTGGTGACATATTCACAAAACTATTATGTGAGTCAAGATTTGAAGAACTCAAGCATGAGTTAGGATTAATTGGTGAGTTGACACTCGAGGAAGACTCAAAGAAAAGAAATGAAACACGAAAAGAGGAAAAAGAGTGAACTCTTAAATCAGCTAAGTGAATCACCAGTATCGAAAAAAACAATTTGTCCAGGAGTTAGTGACAATTTGAGTATTTATATGCGAGGAGAGAAGAGTTAAATCGGCTAAGGGACAATTGAGTCATTTATGAGCAAAGTGACAAAAACGCGATCATTTTTACTAAGCGAGAATGTTTTTAAGAATGACGTCAAGATAATTATGATGTGTACAAGCAAAAGCGCACACAAGCTTATGATTGGATATAAATCTTTGCCGCATTAAATACGAGACATTAAATGCAAATCGGTGTGCAAAATCTAAGCCGTTGATTTTGATCACATTTCAAAAACCACCCGCACGTCCTTTCATGAACCATACTTAAACCATGTCGTCCGTATCTCTCTCACTTTACCATAAACTGTTCATCTCTCTCTCGAAAGCAAAAGCAAAATTTTCTCTCAAAACCCTTTCAATCCTCAGATCATTTTCTAAAGTTTCGTTCGGTAAAATACTGAGAAATGGCATCCACTCATGATTTTGTCAATCTAGGAAAGCAAATCCACACCAGGTCTCTTTGTGGATTTCGATGGTATGGTGAAACAGGGTCCGACGACACCCTAGTGAAGAAGATTCTTTGAGAAATTGGAAACGCCTGGGGTCAAAACCATTTCTAACGTTGGAGTTTCGATGACCTATGTGGAAGAGGTAAATGCGGACTCTACGTGAACGCCGAGGTTCACAATGAGGGCATCAAGTCCTCCGTTCATGGAAAGGAGTTCATCATTTACGCAATGATTTGGCGAACACCGCTTGTTATTCTCCGGCGGAAGGAGTGTCGAAAATTAATGAAGTCGATGTTGACTCGACGGCTTGCTTGGAAGGAAGTAGCCAAGTCCGACTATCTTTGAGAAAGTAGTCTACACTAATAAGAGGTCTTTGAAGGAGGACTACCACAAATTCTTGGATATCGTTGCCAAATGCATAGATATCAAATTTGGCGACTTTGACCGGTGTCAAAGCAAAGTTGATCGTAATGGCTGCGATCATTGAAGAAGAAAAGTGAAGCTGAAGGTTGAGTTTGTCTCAAAGCAAACTCTTCCGAACGTTGGGAACAAATCCTTCAAGGAGGATGGAACGTTTGGAGGTTCCCAAGGATACGGCCTGGTGATTGGCGGGTGATGGAGGTAAAAGGACTCCTCTTCGACATGGAAAGACGTTCCATGTAAACAAGAGGATGTTCGAGATCAAACCTCTCCGGCGCACGTAAGAGAGCCTACGCTAAGAGAGCGTCGAGTGAGGGGGAATCGCCTAACCCTCAAGATCTGTTGTCTCATCTCCTCCAAAGAAAAAGGTGCTCCCGCATTTGCTAAGAAAAGACATTGCCCCTGCGCAAAGAAAGAAAAAGAAATTTGCTCCCGCCCCGCCCAAGTCATCGCCCCCCGCATCGTCATCTCATGCCCTGCAGCCAAGTCATCTCAGTGTCTCATCCCCGCAGCCGCAGCGGAGAAGGAATCTCAAATACCTTCTCCGGTCGTCAAGAAAAGGAGAACTGATAAGCCAAGACGGCCAACTCCTCAGAAGAAGACAACAGCACCGGCCCCCGCCAACCAAGACTCAGAAGAAACCTTATCCGAACCAGAAATCCCTCTGGTTCAAACAAAAAGAAGAAGAAGAATTTTCAAGCGTTCTGAGCTTGAGAAACCGGCTGAGTCACCACTCACCGTGGAGAAGATACCGAGGCTTTGGAGAAGTAGAGTCTCCGGACGTGATCGATGAAACGGCCAAGTCTGCTGGTTGATCAGCAGAGGCAACTCGAAGACCCAGCTGTAGACAGAACAACTGAGGACCAAGGAATGGCTGAGACAACCGAATCACCTGTTGACAGGGTTGTTTCTCCACCTGTAACAGAGGCTACTGAGGGTGTTGAGCAGCGAAGTCTGCTACCCTTAATACCTGGAAACGAGGGCCAGCAAGAGAATGATGAAGACGATGTAATCATGTACTCTCCATTGTATCCAAACATCCAAAATCGTCTGCGAGAGTGGAGAAAATGGAAGCTGAGCCTATCCAGAGTGCAGTTTGAAAATCCAGAGTTCATTGCTGAGGAAGAAGAACTCTTCAGGTTTCTTGAGGTGGACAGTCTTTGCAAGCCCTTGATGAGGATAATTGCATCAATATTCGCAGATTTGAAAAGAAAACGAAGCGGGCTAAAGCAAAGCGGTGAGGACGCAGAGGCACGTGAGAAGGCCAAAGATCTCGCCCTCTCACCGGCACCACCGATCATACACACCCTCACCTTGATGTCCTATCGAGAAAGTGATGAGGATCGGACCCCGTTCTTCGCCACGAGAAGAGTTGCAAGTGCATCAAGCAATGCAAGAGTCGAGAATCCTACATGAGCGAAGAATGATGGAGGGACCAGGAGAGTCCTCCAAATCACGTTTGGAAATAGGTCCTATGGGAGTGGTGCAAAGATATTGCCATGTTGTTCTTGCCACCACTTCCCGACTCACTCGGAGGAAAATGTTAAGGGAAGTGGCGATGAAACCGGGATAGTGGGGACCCCATTCGAGCCAACCCCTAATGAAGGTGTCTTACCACCTACCCCAACTGAATACTCGGTGGGACAAGGGAGTCCGGAGACGAGTGACCCCATTCCAAGTCACTAAGGTGGTGTGCCCGGTGGGAAACTCCCTCCACTGCAGCAAGGTCGGAGGATCTGCGGTGACTCCACAATGAATTTAGGAGGCGAAGTGGAGAAGGAACAATCACGAGAATACACACAAAGAAGTTGTCATCGACGAGGCTCGAGGCGATTGTGATCGTCTCTGGTGAAGTGCCAATCGCTCTCGCAGCTAATGACGCGCGATGCGATCGAGGCACGAGGAAGGAATCGCCCGGGAGTTAACACTGGCGATGAAAGTGCAATCCATGGAGTTGAGACTCCAATGGATGCCACCTCGAAAGACCCCAAAACAGTGACATTTGTCGAAAGGGATTTCAAGGCCTTGCTGCGATTGGAGCTGCGGGAGGTAATGAAGGCTAACGGGAGGTTGAGACTTCCGGGGTAGAGAAAGCGCTACGAGAACATCCCTCATGCCTTCATTGATCCATCGAGAAAAGGAGATAAGTGATCTTCACGATTCCCAGGATAATCTGATGTAACCTTTCGGGATCGGAAGGAGACAATGAAGCCGAGTCATCCCCCGTGATCGATCCCAAAGACTCGGTGAGGATGTTCAACCACGAGTAAGTCGACCTCAAGACTACTCGCCAAACATTCAACTTTGATGTTGAGCCACCCATGGAAATCTCATCATCGTCCGATGACGCTCCGATAAGGCCGAGGACGATCAACTCATTTGGAAAAACCATTTGAGACCGACGAAGTTGTTGTTGAGACAAGTGAGGCTCGGCAAAAGTCGGGTCCACTTCACAATGAGACCACGGCTGAAAACAGAGTCCATCGCGCAAGCTCCCAGCCGCAGCGAGGTTCGACTCCACAAGGAACTTCACGAGCACCACTTATCATTGAATAAATTCCAGTTGCACGTGATGATTCTTTCATAGAATCATTTCCCTTCTCTCTGGAGGTACCTGACCTCCCTGAAGAATCAGATAAAGATCGCGAGCGCTTCCACGAGACCTAATCTGTCATTCCATCGAGACACCATTGTTCGGCTAACTATGACTTTGACGATGCTTGGCAGCCGTCAAAAAAGCAGGAAGAAATTTGAAGTTCGGGAGGTGATCAAAGCCCTATTTCTTGAGATTGAATGGATGGAAAGGCACCAGGCCTCTCTGGACATGAGGCTGGATAACAGGGACGCCAACCTCACTGCTGATTTGAGAGGCATCATAGTCAGGATCCGGGAGTGGTGGAAACAACAACAAACAATGCGTGTGGAACAAGCTCGATATTTCGAACATTGTTCAACAAGTTGTTGATGCAGCGGAAATGAGAGAATCGATGCAAAGACAAAATTGCAAGAGCACATTGAACAAATGCATGAATCTCACACTACCGAGATAAAGGCATTTGCGTGAACATAATAAGAACGAGCTCCTACGTGTGGAAGAGAATATGGATCGAAAATTCGGTCTCCTCATGGCCATTTGAGATGAAGTTGGTAGCGGTGAATCCAACGCCACCCACTACGAGTTTCGTGCGGCCTTACTCCGCAGCCAGATTCAAGTAGAACTCAACTATCAGACTCGACTTCTTGCTTGCTTGCTTGTTTCTAGGGGTTCTCTCTCTCCTTTGATGATGCCAAAAAGGGGGTACCTAAAAGGCGAAGGGATATGAAGGCGAGAAGGAGGAAGCATTTGTGAAGGGAAAGACAATGAGGAAGTAATAAGAGAGAATAAAGGAAAGTCTGTTGAGGGGAAGGTTGAAAGATATGACCTTGATGATTGCTAAAACCCCCAACAAGGTCTTGTCACGGTGATATTATCAAAGCAAACTCCCGATGACTCGCCACTCCAACACTCTGTTGTACCAATGGTGAAAAGAGAAAAAAGCGATTGAAGCGGGGATGGAGGAAGTGGAAGGAAGGATGAATGCCCGAGTTATGGATATTCGAAACAACATGGAGGCATTCCGGTGAGAGCGAGAGACACTTATGCCATTTCAAATGCGGAACCAAGAGCCAAGATCGGTTGATGAATTCAAAACGCCGCATCCGAAGGATACTTCGCAAATATGTCCATGGCTCAAGCATGGGATTTTATCTTGGGAAAAGGGTCTCACACTATGTGAAGAAGGCGACGGGCACCGGACTGGGCATCACTCACTGGCCACTCTGCTAGTCACTCAATTTGGGAAAAAGAAGGCCCCAAGATACAATACACGCCCAGAGGCGAGAGGAAGAAAAGCGAGTGGTGGAGGAAGAGGTTTGGACACAGAACTCGCCCAAAAACATTGAGTACATAGATCCGGACAAGAAACGAGGGATCTCTTTGGGCCGGATTTGTGAAGTAGCCAACCTGCAAGTGGCTAAGAACAATGTTGAGTATGTCAAGAGAATTGAAGAAGAAAATAAAAGACAAACTCAGCTATGGGAGGAAAGACAAGAAAGACTAAGAAAAGATGAAGCTTCCCGGAAGGCGTATGAGAAAAAGAAGGTGAAAATGAGAAGAAAAGGAAAGGTCGAGAAGATGACAGAGTGAAGAAGATAAAAAGAAGGAGGCGGCGTGAAGGAGATGAAGTGTTGTTGTCCACCCCTTCATGTATTTTACTATGTAAATACACTTTATGTAAGTCTTCTGTACATTGAATAAAATTATGCAATTTCTATACGTGAGTAGATATAGAACAGCATGGTTAGTCTAAGCCCCGGTTAAGCTCTGATACATTTTTTTTGGGCTTAAGCTCGATACACTGCAGAAATTGACTATGTAAAGAACAAGAATGTTATGATCAATAAAAGATCGATTCTAAACATACATTATGTGGTTCTACATTTGTCCGTATGTATCTTTGTTGTTAAATAATTGTATGAATGTTTTAAGTTTTGGCATCATCAAAAGGGGGAAATTGTTGGGAAATTATTTTGTAGATTTTGATGAATGCCATGTAAAACTTAGAATAGGAAGATAGCCAAGTCTTAAGGTCGAAGTGATGGGAAGAGTCATCAAATGATTGGAAGGCGACTCGAAGTCACCCGAGGATGTTAAGAAAATGCGGTCAAGTCAAGACAATCGAAAGAGATCCGTGACGTAAATCAAGAGAATTACTTAAACAAGTAATACCTCCATCTTGCCTTTCTTGAAGTGCTCGGTTCGAAGCGTGCAAAAGAAATAAACCAATGGGAAGCTTTGCACCATGTCGAACTCGAAAAGTCGAAGAACAATTCATACGAGGAAGTGGCAATTTCAAGGATCGCAACAAGACAAGCCAACGACCACAAGTGACTTTCAAAAATAAGCTATATCTTCAACGGGCGATTTTTGAAAGATCACTATAAAAGCTGAGGAATAACTCGAGAGAAGGTTACCTCGAACCACGAACATTCAAGCAAACATTTGAGTCATTTTGTAACCAAAAATATTCTCAAATCATTCAAGATCAATCCTCAAGCCTACATTACGAAGGAAATCAATCCAACACTCACTGTGAAGGAAAGATATCTTCAATCGAGTTGAAGAGGAAATTTTTGAAGAATCAAGGGGTCTACATTCCACGGAGGATTGTAGGAAGGTTTAAGGTCGAACCAGTCTCAAGTTTTTGGAGGGCTTCGTGATCAAATCCAAGAAGCTTGAGCAAGTGGGTTCTAGTAGCAAGGCGCCTGTGAAGAAGTTCGAGTCGCACGAGAAGCGGTGCGTGACAAGGCATCTCGGATCGAGTCCCAAAGGATCAAGTCATTTGTGTGATCAAAACTTGTATCCGGAATGTTAAACACTCGTATATTGATCAATACTTAGTGGATTCCTCCAGGAGTTGGAGAAGAGAGGAGTAGAAGAATTACCCCATCTTGAACCTCTATAAAAACCTATTGTGTCATTTACATTTCAAAGACTTTAATTTCGCATCTTATTTTATCTCGCTAATAAATTTGCTATCCAATTGATAATCAATCGAGTGCTAAAACCAAGTATTAAAACAAACTTAACCAAATTCAAGGGTGTTAAGTCTTCCAATGAAAAACAAATCACAAAGAGAGTTAAGTGTTTAGTCAAAACAGTGAGTTATTCTATCAACAGCTCAGTCGAGTCTGTTGAGTGACTAACTCTGCTGATTAACTAACTTAGCTGTCCATCAAGGACACAGTTGTGAAGTATTAACTTTGTATATTTTAAAAGGACTAATTTGAAAAGTTGGTAAGGTTTATTCAACCCCCCCTTCTAAACCTTACACTCACACCCCTTGGGACCTACAGCCCTGATGTGTATATATGTGTGTATTTGTTTTTTTGCATGAAAAATTCCAATGTGGAATGGGGGATTAAAGTCACATCCCCGAACTATATATATTTCTATAAAATAACTAATATATGCTAATATGTAAAAGATAGCATGAATTTGATGATAAAATATTTCTAGTAGAAAGAAAAAAGAATAATACAATATATATTGAGTAAGTGTATGTCTCGTATATGACCGTCTCACAAATCTATTATACATGAGACATATTCATCCAACAAGTACCCATATCCATAGTATACTTAAGCCAGAAAAAAAAAGACCAAAAAAATCTTGTACCACTCTCTATGTCAACTCTTGCACTATCTCCCACGTTCAACTCTCCCCCAACTGCCATTACAAAAGACAGTAGCAGCTTGAACCTAATTACTACTACTCCAACTCCATTACCAGCGGCGGTACCAGGAATCGATAATGGGGTCGGCTAGAAAGTAAGAAAAAATAGTACAATAAAATTATGCATAATAAATTGTTCAATATCTATCTATTGAAGTTGTGCTTGACGAGATTTTAATTCATAAAATTCATCAATAACAGAATCTACATCTATATTATTAACAAAATTGCGTCCAATGTAGAGCATCAAATAATCTGCAAGAAAATCATCCCCCATCTTGTTACGAAGTGCCGACTTCACATGTTTCATTGCTGAAAATGCTCGTTCAATTGTGGCGGTAGAAACAGGTAAAGTTAAAATAAGATGAATCAATCTTGTTAATATAACATAAACATTCGACTTTCACTCTCAGTTAATTGCTGGCATAACTCAACAAGTGTAGAAGCATGAAAATTTTGCACCACGTCATGTTTATAATGTATCAGCTCATACTCCAAAGTGGCAATTGTAAGTCCAAGCGGCTACGATAATCTAGAGGGGGTGAATAGATTATCTCCATTTTCTCGATTTAGCCCTCTTTTTCGAATCAAATTAGCCAAGACAATAATAAATGTGCGGGAACTAAACAACAATCGTCGATTTATAGAGGTTCAACCCACCTAGGGCCTAATCCTCTACCACCCCAGTATATCCGGGATGGATTTCAAAAAGAAAAAAAGATTTTATTAATTACCAAAATTACTACAACACCTTACAACATCACCTTGAAGAGCACCACACTCTTCTTCAACACCACCTTTGAGATTACCACAATCTCACTTGAAGATTACCACAATCTCCAACGGCACCTTGTGAAGATTACCACAATCTTCAACCTTGAAGAACACCAAATTCTTCAACACCTCGAAGAGCACCACACTCTTCAATAAGAAGATCACCACAATCTTCTTGCACCTATCACCTAGATCATCCAAGTGTGTTCTTACCACAAAAACACTCACAAGGATATCTCTTGTGTTGAATGATAACCCAAAAATTCAAGATTACAAATCGATAATGAATGATACAAATTTGAGTGCAAGCGTAATCAAGTAATAAGCATAGAACTCAAGATGTGAAAGTGAAAGACCTTAAAGCTATTACAACAAGAATAATAACAATGAAGAACAAATATGTTTGCTTGAGTGTATCTTGTTGTGTTGCTTCAATTCTTCATCTATTTATAGAAGATGTCTTGGACATGATAGGCTCCTCATAGGAGATCGAAATCTGTAAAAAATTACAAGACAAATGAAGAATATAGCTGTTAGAAATCAATTCCACAAATTAGGAAAAGTACATCATTTTTGCACAACGGTTAGAATTTTCTTTGTCAAACCATAGGGAGACCGGTCGCGCACAAATAGACGTTTGAAAATAAGAATACACATAGGAGTGGCAAATCGGGCGGGCCGTGCCGTTATCGGGCCGGCCCGATAAGAGCACGACCCGATAAGCACTAACCCGAACACGGCCCGATAAGCTTAACGAGCCAAAAATGGTAACCCGAACACGACACGATAAAAACCTGATAACCCAGGCACGACCCGTTAAGCCCGATAAGCAAATTTATTTATATTTATTTATTAATTATTATTAATTTTTGTCTCATTTGGACAATTTAGAGCATTTGACTCGTTAAACCATTTACTAATATAATATAATATTATTTTTTTCTTCAAATATTTATCACATATAAAGCCCCTAAGGAAGTTAGAATGAGAAAAAATTGTGTACAAAAATATTATTTGTGTTATCGGGTCTTATTGGGTTTAACGGGCTTATCGGGTTGGCCCGATATGGACCCAATTTGTTATCGTTCTTATCGGGTCGGCTCGATAACGGCCCAAACCCGATAACACTTGGCCCAAACCCTATAATTTTGTGTCGTGCTATCCTGTCGTGCCTCAAATTGCCATCCCTAAATACACATTTACACAGGGCGACCGGTCGATGGGGGGTCCGACCGGTCGATGCTGTGTGACCGGTCGAGCAAAACCAAAAACAAGTCCAGGAGGTTCTGTTTCAAAATTGCTCCTAGACACCGGTCGACGGCACCGGTCGACCACACCGGTCAACCACCTGGTTGACCGGTCAACCAGCCTTTTTTCGGCAAATAGCTTATTCACTGTTTTTCACAACTTTCAGGTACGGGATGCCCTATAGGGCGACCGGTTGGCCTCAAAACAAAAGTGTTGTCCAATTTTATATCGAAAATAAACTTCAAGAAATACTCCGAAAAATAGTAAAAACATTTTAGACCGATCGTGAGTATTAGGATAACATTTAGAAACATAGTTTTGATGTAAAAACTCATTAACACAAAATCATCAAAAGTGTAGTCCAATATTTTTGTCTAAAATAAACTTGAAGAAATACTACGGAAAATTAGTAAAAAACAATTTAAATCATTTAGGAGTATTTGGACAACATTTAAAAACATTGTTTTGGTGTAAAAATAAATCATCAAAATCAAGATAAAACCATTTATCAAACAATCTCCCCCTTTTTGATGATTACAAACCAAAACAATTTACCAAAGTCGATTTTGAAAACAAAACAATTTTACCGGTTAAAAATGAACTATCCGTTGTGAGTGACAACATTCCATGCAACATAATCATAAGGATGGGAGTATAGATTTTCAAAAATATTTTTGCAAAAGCTCTCCTATCAACATGCACAACAAGAACAATGTAGAAGCAATCAACCAAAAGCTAAAAACTCCACTTTTACAACTTGAGCTTAAGTATCAAGAGCTTATAAGCTCCCCTGTCAACAAAACATCATTAGACATGAATATGAGTCCATACTACAACAAATGGACTAAGTATAATCGACAACTTATGGCTTTTAATAGCCACAACTTATAGTTTCTTTCTCGAGCTTATATTAGCTTCTATGAGCTAATGAGTTATAGATGTTTCTCCCCGTTTGAATCATCAAAAAGAATGTTAGCACGATAAAAATATCATATATTCATATCAAAGTGCGCAACTAAACCGATGTATCGAGCTATATGAACATTGAAGCTTATAAATCAAATAGGAGGGAAAAGTCGATCATACGACTTGTAGAAGCTTATGAAAACTCATTTGATTTGCAAAACATGATCTCTATAATTATATAAGACTTTTGAAATCGAGAGAATCATGTAGGTGATGAATTTTTCATTGAAACGTTTTATCGAACACTTGACGGGCGTCAAAAATTGAAGAAGATATATAAAGCTCTTGTAAATGTAATCAAGCCAAGTTTTTCATCGCCAAAAGCAATTTTACAAATATAATCCAACAACGATCATCATTCACAACACAATTATATAAGAATTCCATCAATATATCAAGTAGAAGCATTTTCTCAAGGGTTCAACCCAATTGAGATAAGAAGAGTAGAATTCTTACCATTTAATCGATGAAGATGAGTAACAATGATAATAAACGAGCAATATAATCCCCAAAATATGTAATTTATGCAACAAAACTCATTTGAAGTGAATTGTGTGTGAAATTTGCAAAGGGGCGAAAGTTGTGTGAAATGAGCCAAAATGACAGAAAATAAGAACATAGACGATTTTAACCAAAATCGGCGGTCGGAAACCGGACGGTCAGCCGAGGGCGACGGTCCAGTTGAGGGCGACCGGTCGGCCCACCCTGGCAGCCATTTGTTTGATCTGTTATGTAAAAGTCCGAAATTTGATCCAAAAATCCGATTTTTCGCCCCTAAGTTTTAAAAACGTGCAAAATGCAAACGTAGACCTTATTCAATATACATTATGTCATAATTAAGCTCGAAATGAGGTAAAAGACTCGGCGGTAAATAAACAAATGTCCGCGAGTTATCTTTGAGACGGAATTAAACACATCTCAAATTTTCGTTTTTAGAAACGCAATCCCTTAGAAAAAGATATCGAATCTCAATATGTTTAGTTCAATTATGACGAACCATATTTTGAGAAATTGTAATTAGCAGACTTGTTATCCCGAAAAATATGAATGTTTTAAAATTTTGGATATACAAGCCATAAGAAGTGCCTTTCAAATATATAAAAATTTCTTTTAACGGCACTTTAATGAGATTCGTTGGGATTGTTTTTTGAAGTCGAGCATATAGACATAAGACATAGAAAATGTCGAGTCTAAAGAAGTAATAAATGTAGATAAACATACCTCGAACTTGCTTGTCAATATGCCTTTCTCAACCTTTGTCAATTTTACATAGGTAGCCATAGAGGTTGAGATGATTCTTCCTTCTTCAATGCCTAACTTCTTCAAAGGTTCTATTGTATACTTTGAATGTGAAATATAATCACTTCATTGTTTAACTTGAATTCCAATGAAGAATTATGAGCTCCCCCATTATGCTCATCTCAAGTTCACCTTGCATCAACTTAGAAAACATCTTCTTCTTGACATTACATTTGAGCTACTAACCTCCCCTTGGTCATCAAACTTGTTCCAAGATATCAAAAAAATTTCTGCAAAATCTTAACAAGATATCTTGCACACGAGCACAGTAATATCGAATAATAGAGATACAATAACAAGTAACACATGTTATGCTTTCAAACAAATCATCAAGGGTTTCATAGAACATGTAAGTTCAAATAAGCTTATAGAAAGCCATATAAGGTCTCATTTGAAATTTGAAAATCCAAGAGCATATAGTTTAGACCTCTTATTAAAGAAGCATTTGAACAAGAGTTTTGACAAGAATGAATATGAGAAATCAAATGCATTTGATATAATGAGAAAATCAAATGTTTTATCAAAATAACATATAATCCTTTACAAGTCTCGGATAAAACAAGCTTTATAGAATAATGCCTTTCAAAAATGAAAAATCCTCTTAATGGCACTTATGTGAAATACTATGAAATATCTTGAAAGGCAAGCACATAGGCATATGACACATATGTATCGAGTCTATAAGATGAATACCAATAATGAACGTACCTCGATAGCTTATGTCTCTCTTGTCAAATAATGAGTAGATAATTATTGATGAAGATATATAAGTCCTACACAATCTTAGAATAAAACTAGCACAATACAATATGATACAAGTGTAGGATAAAAGCAATAAGATATATCACAACTATGCTTATGCTATAAAAATCCATAGGAGGTAATAAAACATTTTAAATTTTTAGTAAAACATCATGCAAGGTCTCCTTTTCAAAAATTTTAAAAACACAAATATGTAGAAGACCTCTTTTAAAATTATTTTGAAAAATTATTTAAGGCACAAATATTCATAATAACAAAATAAAATGCATATTTAAAAAGGGAGATACGGTTTACCAATTATGCCATTTCCATGGGTTGTGTCGTTCCCATTGTTGATGATATCTTCCCTTTTGAAAATCATCTTGTAGATGATAGCTTCTCCAATTGCTCCATTTCCAAGGATTATGTCCTTCCCATTGTTTATAGTGTCTTTCTCTTGGAAATTCATTGTGGTGATGTCTCTTCCTTTGATCAAATGAGATGGTCATTTGATGTCTTCTTTGGCGGTATGAATTTTCCTTGATTATTGTTCCGACGGGTACCTAATACGACATTGTTTTGTGGTACCCTCAAGTGTTTGGGTCCTTTGGGATTAACTTTGAGACTTTTAGGTATCCAACAATAATTAGAGCTAATTCTAGCCCGACAAGTATTAACCGTGTGACCCTTTTTACCACAATAAAAATAAGTAATAATTCGAGGAGCATAATGACCAACATGCATAGAGACTTGATTCTTTTTCATATGATTAACAACACTAGGCTTATGATCAAGTCCTTGTTTCAATTTATCACAACTATGAACATCAACAATATCGGTCATTTTATCGGTACTCAAGTTGGATTTTGATAAATCCTTTTTCATGCAATTAATATTTTCAACAAGAGTACTATTTTCTTTTTCAAGGTTTCTAACCTTATCAAGTGTGGTGGTGTGAGCACATGAAAGTGATTCATATGAAGTGAATAAGCTATCCTTATCAACTTTCAAAGCATTGAATTCTTTTTTCAAATTTTTGTATTTAACAATCAAGCTTTGGAATTCATTTTGAAGCTCATCAAAATCATTTTGCAAATCATTATAATCATTATGAAATTCATTATCATAAGAAGTAGATGGTTTAGAACTTACCTCATTTTCTTCTTGAAGCCCATAAGACATTGTTCAACTTCTTCATAGTTGGAAGTTGTAAGAGGCTTGTTCCTTGGATTTGATTTTGTATCCACTTGAGAAGTAGATGCTTTTGAGTTGCTCCTTTCATTTGCATATACTTCATAGATGGCTTCTAATTTTTGCCATACTTCATGTGCCGATCGAATTCCTACAATATGATCAAATTCCAAAACGGTAAGTGAACAATACAAAATATTTAGAGCTTTACCATTTAAGGAGATGATTTTCTTCTCTTCATAATTGAGCTCTTTGAGGCCTTTGGAGGTGTGTAGTATGTTGAATATTGGAATTGATTCTCCATTAACGAACATGTTCCAAATTTCAAACCCGCAACCTTGTAGATAACATTCCATTCTTTTTTTCCAAAGAGTAAAATTTTTGGAATCAAATAGTGGTGGCTTGGTGGTGGAGGCGCCGGTAAGGTAGACTTCATTCGTAGCCGGTGATCGTTCCTCTTTACTCGCGATGTGGAACGAGCTTGCCAAAGAGTTTGGCTATGATACCACTTGTAAGTCCAAGCGGCTACGATAATCTAGAGGGGGTGAATAGATTATCTCTATTTTCTCGATTTAGCCCTCTTTTTCGAATCAAATAAGCCAAGACAATAATAAAGGTGCGGGAAGTAAACAACAAACATCGATTTATAGAGGTTCAACCCACCTAGGGCCTAATCCTCTACCACCCCAGTATATCCGGGATAGATTTAAAAAAGAAAAAAAGATTTTATTAATTACCAAAATTAATACAACACCTTACAACATCACCTTGAAGAGCACCACATTCTTCTTCAACACCACCTTTAAAATTACCACAATCTCACTTGAAGATTACCACAATCTCCAACGGCACCTTGTGAAGATTACCACAATCTTCAACCTTTAAGAACACCAAATTCTTCAACACCTCGAAGAACACCACACTTTTCAATAAGAAGATCATCACAATCTTCTTGCACCTATAACCTAGATCATCCAAGTGTGTTCTTACCACAAAAACACTCACAAGGATATCTTGTGTTGAATGATAACCCAAAAATTCAAGATTACAACTCGATAATGAATGATACAAATTTGTGTGCAAGTGTAATCAAGAAATAAGCCTAGACCTCAAGATGTGAAAGTGAAAGACCTTAGGCTATTACAACAAGAATAATAACAATGAAGAACAAATATGTTTGCTTGAGTGTATCTTGTTGTGTTGTAGTATTCTCTCTTGTTGTGTTGCTTCAATTCTTCATCTATTTATAGAAGATGTCTTGGACATGATAGGCTCCTCCTAGGAGATTGAAATCTGTAAAAAATTGCAAGACAAATGAAGAATATAGCTGTTAGAAATCAATCCCACAAATTAGGGAAAAGATGTCTGCTGCACAACGGTTAGAATTTTGCTGACAAACCATAGGGCGACCGGTCACGCACAAATAGACGTTTGAAAATAAGAATACACATTTACACAAGGCGACCGGTCGTTGGGGGGTCCGACCGGTCGACGTTGTGTCCAGCCGGTCGAGCAAAATCAAAAAACGAGTCCAGGAGGTTCTGTTTCAAAATTGCTCCCAGACACAGTCGGCCGGCCGACGTCGTCGTCGACGGCAGTCGACTCGGCCGATCGGCGACCGGGTCGACCAATCCGTCAACCAACGGTCAACTTGACCTTTTTTCAAGCAAATAGCTTATTCACTGTTTTTCACAACTTTCAGGTACGGGATGCCCTATAGGGCGACCGATTAGCCTCAAAACAAAAGTGTTGTCCAATTTTATATCAAAAATAAACTTCAAGAAATACTCCGAAAAATAGTAAAAACATTTTAGACCGATCGGGAGTATTAGGACAATATTTAGAAACATAGTTTTGATGTAAAAACTCATTAACACAAAATCATCAAAAGTGTTGTCCAATATTTTTGTCTAAAATAAACTTGAAGAAATACTCCGGAAAATTAGTAAAAAATAATGTAAATCATTTAGGAGTATTTGGACAACATTTAAAAACATTGTTTTGGTGTAAAAACAAAATCATCAAAATCAAGATAAAACCATTTATCAAACAACAATGTCCTGATCAGTGAAATCTTTAGGATAGAAATCTCTTACAAGCTTGCAAATATCATCACTGTTGAACGATTCAAATGAATTTTTAGGATCTAGAGCCACACTGAGAGAAAAGAGTTCTACAGATTTATCATTGAACCTTGTATTCAACTCCATCAAAATAAAATCTATTGCTTCATTAAAAACATCATAATGATAATGATGCTCAATTGTAATATGTTGACGAGAACAACCAATCTTATAAGAATCATCTAGGTTAGGAATATCAATACCATTTGTTGCACAAAAAACTTTGACTTCTTTAAGGAATTCCTCCCAACCACATTCTCTCAATTCTTGAAGGATAACTTTAGTAGTAGAGACAAATGCGATAGCAACCAAAATATCTTGAGTTTTTCTTTGAAGGATTTGGCAAAGAGTATCCATGATTCTCATAATTTTATGGATTAAATGCAAGATGAATACAAACTCAAATCTTGCCATGTTTCTGTAAATCCCATTAACTTCAGCCTTAGATCTTCCATTTGGAGAATGTTCTATAAGATATTCAAACACTTTGCAAGTTGCAGAATGCATATCTATCAAACTCTAAAAAAATGAGAGGTCAAGGGTATGATGGAGCTAGTAATATGCGTTATTCTTGGAACGGACTTCAAGTATTATTTCTTAAATATTGTTCATGCACATATTATATCCATTGTTTTGCGCATCGTTCACAATTGGCATTAGTTTCTGCAGCTAAGGATGTTAGTGTTATTTCGGAATTCTTTTCTCATCTAGACAACATTGTAATATTATCACTTCTTCACCTAAGCGTGTCTATCATTTGCAAGTTGCTCAGAGACGTGAAATTGAGAATTTATTGGCTATTGGGGAGCGTGAATCAGGAAGTGGTGCTAATCAAATTGGTAATTTGCAGCGATCAGGTACTACTCGTTGGAGTTCTCATTATAATTCTGCAACCTGGAGATCATGATGAGAAAGAACATCCCATATCTCTTTTTTCAAATTTGATGAAGTGGTGTCACTAACACTTTTGATTGCGAAGAAACGTTCAGTCAAGATTCTATAATTGTTCACAAACCTCAAGATAATAGCCATTTGCTCTTGTTTGGATATATTTTGAGCTTCATCAACAAGAATACAAAAGTATTTTCCCCAACTTCTTCACGAATCATTTTACGTACTCGATTGGCCATAATGTTTAAAATCTCCTTTTGAATCTCCTGAGCAATGTATTGAGCATTTTTGGAGCATTCTCAAGCACAACCGCATTAACTATGTATTTATACTTGCAAATACCTTCACCAATTCAATAAAGTTACCACGATTCGAAGAACATATAGATTCATCATGACCTCTAAAGGCACAACCTTGAAGTGCCAGCCATCGAACACTTATAATTGAGGTCCTCAAGCACAAATGATTTTTCTCTTTTTCAAGTTTTGTTTGGGCATGCATAACCTTATCAATATGTCCAGAGAGGGCCTTATCAAATCCTCCATCCTTCTTACACACATAGTATGAGGTGATGAAGTTGTGGAACCAATATGTGTAAGAAATACACACTTATTTCCTGGCTTATCCTCTTCCAATTACAAAATCCTTCATTGGCTAATGCCAAGTATTATGCAAATTAACATCACTCAAGAAAAGAAAGCAATAAAAGAAGTAAGCTTTATCTCGTGGAAGGTGAATACTCCAACCAATTAAACTTGTCAAACCATCTTTTTGGAAGTGCGATTTTTTTGCCAAAATTCGTAAATGGATACACTTCCAATTTTGGTTGATAAGGCCTAACTTTTAAGTAGGCTCGTCTTATCTCATCCCGTACATTAACATGATATTCACATATTTGCTTTTTTTTTTTTAGGGATCTCGCTCAAAACAAGTAGATGATTGAAAATCTGAATTTGAGGGAATTTGCGTAGTAGGGATATGAAGTGATTCATTGGATTGATGTTGCACTATAGTAGATGTGGGTTTTGAGCTACTTTCACTAGTTGCACGATCTCTCTTCTTAAAAAAAAAGATGATATTAACTGTGTTTTTCCTTTCTTTGCAGAAGGTTGATTCTCCATTTAAATTCCTACATAATGTACAAAGTCAGTAAAATATCAATAAATAATGATTGGTGAATCAAACTCAAAATAATTTATAGTTTTGGGATTTAGTAAAAAAAAAAGACAACTAACAACAATTTACAATCACAATCAGGCATCATCTAAGTAAATCCTCTCTAAAATTGTTTTATATTTTTCGTCATAGGCAGATGGGCTATTGGGTTTTTTTTCTTATCTTAGCATCAACATCAGGCATACTATTCTTATATTAGTATTGTTACTTTTGTTTGATTAACCAACCTAATTAATGTTAAAAAAATTCAACAAACAACTACTAAAGCAGATTTATAGTAATTTAATCATACTTTGTAATTTTAAAACTTACTTTGATGAAGCCTTGGCCCTTGAAGAAATTGCATATAGGATTACACGGCAAAAATTAAGATTTTGAACTTGATGAAGCCTTAGCCCTTAATTTCAAAATTGCAGAGACTCGGCTAGTCGGCTGTGAATGGTTTGAAGTGGAAATGTGGAAATTGGAATCAAACTCATCCCTTAATTATTGTTAGTAGGGTTTGTTCTTTTATTATTTTAAAGATAATAAATTAAGAGGTATGGGTTTTAAGTGGGCTAATGAAAAGAAAACCTATAAAGGAAGCCAAAAATTTTAATATACTAATGGGTTGTTACAACAAAATGCATTGGGCTCCAGCCCAATGGAGCCCTAGTATACATCCGCCCCTGTCCATCACCACCTCATGCAACTTTTGGAGCCAATATGAAGCATACGATGGAGCTGGGGGCAAACAAGGGTTTCCATTGAAAATATGACTATTTTGGGATAAGAGTTGTAGTGGTAGGATAATGGTGGGATTGATGGCGTTAACTTATAGCAAGTAGGATAATGGTGGAATAAACAGTAAATATTCACACACAAAAATACTCTATTATTGGAGGTTATTAAGTTTCAGATATGAAACTTATTTCCCATAAGAAGCTTTAAAATTAGCCATGAAAAAAAGGAAAAACAATGAAGAAAGTGAAAGGAAAACAAGAAAGAAAGATAAAGGGAAGAAAAATAGAAGAAAACATGCATTGTCACTGACGTTGTTGTATACTACCACACTCGCAAATTTGTATTTTTTTTGCAAATAAGTAATACATTTTAGTTCAACATATAATACTTTCAAGTTAACATACTTTTCACTTAAAATTGTAATACTTTCGGTGGTGCTTTCCAACTATCTTTTTCGTTTTTTCTTCTTTTTTCCCTACGTCTTATCATTCGTTGCTCTTTGTTCTCCTTCTTTTTCATTTACATTCGTGACAAAAATCAAAGCTTGAAGAAAGTAAAAATATTTCAAATCTGAATCTTAAAACTCCATTAATGGAATTTAAAGAACTCTAGTAGAAACGATCGATTCCTTCCACTATATATGTCAAGAGAGAGAGAGAGAGAGAGAGAGAGAGAGAATACATGCAAGTAGAGAGAGATCATGGAGAGAGAGAAAGAGAGAGAGCGAAAAAAAGAAAAAAAAATAAAAATTAGTGGGTCAGAACAGGGGTGCGATCCTTCTAACAAAAAGAATCCACAGAAAGTCCTAAGAATTTGCCATATATATTTGTGTTATATATAAATAAGGAAGATAATGAAAGCCTCTTACTCAAACCTAGTGAAATGTGGTTGTGATCTTCTCTTCCGGTCAAAATGGTATTTTGTCTTATTTTCAAGACGGATGATTGTCACGTGTATAAAAACTACCATATTCAAAATCCACTATGTAGGCTTGATTTATGCTTTAAATATAATATGTTAATTTTTATACACGAGGCAATCATCTATACGGTGGAATAGAGATGAAATACCATTTCGAATCAAGATCCCATCCGAGTGAAATGTGAATCCAATTCCATTATGAAAAGCTTGTAGTCAAATTCTAGCTTGTCTCCCATTTGCTATTATCCCAATGCTAGGAAAAGAAAATAAGAAAAAGTTATGGTTGCGCTTGATACAAGTAATGTTCCGAAGAGGTTGGGGTTGAATATTAGGGCGTGAATGTTCATCACCGAACATGGATTTTGGCTCTCAAGAATTTGATGATCTCACCCAATCTCGGTTTGATTCCATTGTTAATGCAAAGAACTCAAGTTGTTCTTTGGAATGGTTGGTTCCTAATATTTTTGCCTCTAGTTTGTTTCTTGACATTGAATTTGTCATTTATATTTTATTTATTACGAGTTTGTATCTTTTTTTTTTTTATTGCGGTGGTGTCAAGGGGTCGGATGCATCACCTGTCAAAACCCCTGAATCCCCTGTTGCTAAGAGGGTTTCAAAGCCCTCTGTTGCTGTCAGAAGTCCTTTCACCACTGTCTTTGAATCGTCTGGTGATTTGAGTGGGAAACTAGTTGTGGGTTTTTAGTTGGGGGACATTGATTTGGAATTGACCCCTCAAGGAGAAAGATGCGCCCCTGGATGATGGCAAGAAGCAGCCTGTAGTATTGGTTAAGGGGAGGTGTCCATTGGATGATAGCCTTGGTGAAGGCTATGATGGTTTGGAAGATTTTAATGGTGGTCTGAGTGACTGGCTTTCAGAATGTTTTGTTTCTCAAGGGTAAGATTTTTCTATTATGTTTTTGCAATGATTACGAAATATTATTGTAATTTTTTAAATTATTTTTGTTTTAGGCCGAAACGTTACTCAGAAGAGGATGACAAGATTGATCCCTCATTGAAGTTTGGCGTATGCGAGGTCAAGAAAAAATCATGGTTTCATAGCTTGTACTATGTGGATGAGTACCTGTCTTCTTCAGTAAGTTATTATTTTTTAAGTTTCTGTTTTTGTATTTTTGTTTCTGTGTTCTTACTCTTTGTTTTGGTTGATTTTCAGCATATGGACATGTTGTTCTATTACATACGGAAGAAGTATTTGTACGGGCATTGTGCTATGAAATTTACTACCACGGACCTGATCTTTGATAGATGCATCCAGAGTATCCACAGCCGGTTCACCCATGTCAACAAGAGGAAGAAGAAAAATTTTGACACTTCCATGATTCACTTGAATACTTCTGTGGTTGACTATATTATGGGTTTTGATATTGGTTGTGGAAGAGTGTGGTCTGAGGTTGATCATGTCTTGTTTCTAATTCACTGCGTCGACATGGAACACTGGATCTTGGGGAGGCTGAGCTTTCAAGAGAGGGTTATTTATCTGTACAATTCCCTGTGGACTCCGTACTCTGTTAAAATAGCTAGGAAATCTATTGAAGCCTACAGCGTGTTGTTGCCCTGTTTTCTTTCAATAGTTGCATTCTACGAAGAGCGCCAGGACATTGCTCTTGGTTCTGGCCCTTACTCTGGTGACATTAACGGTCCACTCAAGGTTTTGGTTGTTAGGGAAATTACTGTTCAACTGAAAAAGTTATATTCTTGTCTATGTCCTATTTTATTTCTGTTTTATTTTTTTATTTGTTTTTATATTATGTTTTTAACCTGCCCCTCCCCCATCCCTCTTTTTGTTAGTGATTGCGGAGTATTCGTAGCTTGCTATGCAGAGTATTTCATCTCTGGGAAGGAAATGCCGGTGGAAGACTTCGACATTGAAAGAGAACGGATGAGGTATAGTCATTTGCTATACAATCATGCAAGGCTTAAGCAGCAGAACGGAGATGAAGATGACAGTGACATTGAAATCATCCCCCCACTCCTTAATGAAGCGAGGACATTGTTGTTGAAGAAGAATTCTTAATGATATTTGTGTTATGGCCACATCGAACAATATGCTTTTTATTTTTATTTTATTGCTTTGATAGTACAGATATTTTGTTACCTGTCTATATTTGTAGTTAGTTTCTTTAGTATTTTTGAAGTATCTATGTGACAGAATCTGAATGACTATGATGTTTTGTGGAACATTTTGTATGATTTTGTTTTTGGCATTCATGGGTGTTTGCAAGGTTTTAGTTTTCTAGTTTTTGTATGCTTGATTTTTGTGTTTTACAGGATGTGCAGTAATGCAGAGATATCGGAAACATATAAGAAACATATAAGAAACAAGAAAGCAACATGAATGAGTTTTTATTGAAACAATTGTGTTCTGTTCCATTGTATTAATTTGTCTTGCTTGACATGTATGTAAACAATGGAATGTGTTCTTATTAAATGCATCTTGTTTTTGGTTGATTCGCATGTCATGTTTGTCTATGGTGTCCATGCTGCCCACACCTTCCGCATTTATTTTTGAAGATTTTCTCCCAAGCTGCCTTGTGTCTTCTTTTCTTTGGCCTTGCCTTCTGGTGGAAGGGTCCACATTGTTTCAATTTCAGGTGTCAGTATCCAGTTATCTTCATGCGGGATTGGATACACTATTTCCGAATAAGTGGCTTCCATTGTTTTCTTCATGTAGTATGTCGAGCAAGATCGACGGATCTTCATTCAATTCTTTTATCTTTGCTATAACATGTGGACAAGGAATTTCATCCATTTGGAACTGTTGCATGTGCAAGTCCTTTTCTCAAGGTCCACAACAAATATTTTCTCTGATTCTATGACTTTAAAGAGAAAATCATTTGATCTTTTCACTGAAACAAAAATGAAACATCAGTGAAACAATTTTGAAACAATGTTGCATTTGATTTGTAGTAAATTACCCTTAAATTTAGACAAATGATGTAGTTTTTCCTCATGTACTCTTCAGTTGTTTTTGTCATTCTTGTAAATGTTGATCTTGCTTCGTTTCGATGCCTGCATGTCCAATCTTGAACTAACGATCTAATGTACTCGAGCAATGTTGTTACAGGTAGGTGTCTCCCTGCTACGATTCTTGTCGCATTCAATGACTCAAAGAATGTTGGATGTCATGAGAAAGTACCTTTTGTTGCGACAGTGCAATCGCGTCCATTTCTCGTATCCAATTGCGGACAAGTAAGGTATGATTTTGTTGTTCACTCTGTCTAGTGCAGACATTTGTTTTTCAAATTCGTCCTTCGTGTAGGCTTTTGCTGCTGCTATGAATGATTCCCTTATTTCGTTGCTTTTCTTTTTGAAGTTTGCCTTCAAATTATTTAGGAGATGATACATGCGAGTCCATGGGATACTTGGGATACACCTAATCATTAAAATAATATTTTTTTTATCAGAATGTTTTTGACTGAAAATATTTTTGAAATCTCTATGTGAAACATTAAAGAAACATATATGAAACATAACTTCAACAAATATTTTATAATTTGTACCTCATTTATTGTTGTTTATATCTTTGATATGCATGTCCGATACTATGCACATGCTTTCCCGAGACCAAAAGTTTTTTGAACTTTGTTAAAAACCATACCCAAGATCTATCATTTTCGAGAATCCACTATTGCAAACGCCAATGGGAAAATGCTCTCATTCTCGTCCTGCGTATATGCGAGACAACAAAGTCCCAGTAACTTGCTTTTGAAATGTACCATCCATCGGCCTACAAAGTGTTTCCATCCATTTATTGATGCATTTATAGTCATGAACAAGAATAAGAATGTATTATCGTCCTCTCTTACTAATTGATGAATCGATCCGGATTTGTTTTCTCCAACATGTAAAGATAAGTTGGTAGTTTCTGATAAGATTCATCCAGCCTCTCCCTTATTATTTCGAGTGCTTTCTCTTTTGATCTCCAAGCTTTTCTATAGTCGAGACTTATTCCATGCTCATCTTTCATGTCTCTTATTATATATGTTGCTGTGTACACTGTTTTGATGTTGTTTAGGTACTTTGATTTGATAATATGTCCAACTATTTTTGTTGTAGCTTGTCTACTGTCATTCATTCTCTTATCGAGCGGACAAGTATGGTTGCTGTCGTATTTTCTTACTATGAACTTGGTTGTCCTTGTTCTTGATGATGCTTTCAAGTGCCAATTGCAATTTTGATCCAGGCACTTTATATGGTATTGCTTGTTGCAGGATTTATTGACCTTATACTGGAAGTGATTTTTCAGTGCAAAAGAGCTGATGTGTTTGATCAGTTCATCCTTGTTGTTGTAAACATTCCCTATTTGGATTTGTTCTTCACAGTTAATATATTCTTGGACTTGCATTGTTTCTTGAACCACATTATTGCTGATTAGGTTTGCATAATCGATGTAGTCGATGAGGTTTTGTCCCATATTTTCCATTGTTGAGCTCTCTTCTGATATGCTGCTTGTCCCCTCCATCGCATTTTGATGCGTTGTTTCTTGCAAGCTTGTATCTTTTGATTACAAGAGTAGTTGGTATTATGAATTAACTAGTAGGTCTATGCACAGAGGAAACTTCATCCAATCTTTTTTTTTTATATCAAACAATCAAAATGTCATACAATGTCATGCCCGTCAAGCGGGAGAAAGTCAAAGAACAAATAATCTATCACTACGATATCTAGAAAGACTATCATAATGAGATATCTAAAAATAAAAGGAGAACCAATGATCTATGAAAATCAAGCTCGGATATCCTAGCCGGTCCATCCGAATGAGCGCTAGGAGGTGGTGAGAAGCCATGCCCTCATCAACAATGTGATCGCAAGCGTGACTCCCAACTCGCAAGGTGATCGTTGGTCGATTCCCCTCTCTGTGTATGTGGGAAATCGAATCAAGGTCCTCAAAGATGTTCGAATGCGAATCGGGGTATGTTGAACCGCCAAGAGCCAAGACCACCGGAAGTGATCGTGGTGACCACCGCCGCTGCGCCCAACTCGATCCAAATCAAGAAAAAAGACGGGCATGCCCGCAGTCCCATCTCCGGCGCTAGAAGCTCGGCATGAAAACTAGACACCGCTGGAGAGAACAATGAAAAGCCAACATAAGTCCGCCCGAATGATCTCGAATCAATCCCCACCGCCAAAGAATCAAAGTGTCGATCAAACGAACCATCCGTGTTCGACTTGATCCGAGGAGACCGAGGGGCTCGCCAAATCACAATCCTCGACTGCGTGGAACCTGTGGTGTAGCACTCCCCGCAAAAAGCCAACAAAAGAGGGAAGCATCCATACCAATCGATGGGTTGACGCCGACCGAAACAAGAATCCGGAGATACCGCTCTACCGCCAAATAATGTGAGATGCCAAGAAAGGAAGGTGTCGATGCTTGACACTATTCCTTTCCGTCCGGACAAACCATAAAATCAAGCAGGGGAACCAAGAGACTCAAGTGCCTCGTGTGTGATCCGTGTGTGCGATTCCTCCAAAATGAAAGGAACAATATCATATCGGTGGTGTGTGGAAGTGTAGTGTCAAACCAAGGAAGAAAGTGATTCCACACGGATTTGAACAAAAGATCATTCATCAAAAAGAGGTGAGGGATAGATTCGACTGAGGAGATGAATGTGGATTATTCAAGCAACAACGACAACGTGAGGCAAGGGAAGTGCCACGTGCTCGAAGCTTGATATCCACGGGAAGACGACGATTACGAAGGAGGCGCCAAAGGAATATAGAGATAGTAGGAATAAGAGCATCGTTCCAAATGGCACCATACTGAAGGTTAAGGCATTTCTACCCGGAGAGAATCCCAAGCATAAGACATAGAGAACCCACCATGAGAGGTGACTGTAATTGTTGTTCTAAAATTTCATGCAGGGTGCTGAAAGTGCAATCCATTGGAATCAAAACCCCCGTTATCTCGAAGTTGATATAATCGGCGTTGTCTGTCCATTTCCCCTTGTGGTATACTGCTGCTGGCACTTTATCCATGGTACTGTATAATTTTATACTATTTGAAACATTAATGAAACATAGTTGAAACAAAGATGAAACAAACCCCATGCACAGGGGAAGCAATGTGCTTCCCATGCAGAATATATACTCTTTTGAAACAATAATGAAACAATTACGAAACAACTTTGAAACAATTATCTAACTAATTGCATGTAGTTTTTTGAGATCCAGACATTTTGATGGTGTAGATTTTCATGACAATCAAACTTTTTAGGATTTCGTATCAATTTCGAACAAAATAAGCATTTTATAATATTGAATCAGTCATTTTGATCAAATTTTATATTCGCAAATTCGATGTACAATCTCAATTTGATCGGATGCATATATATCTGTTCAATTATAATTTTGCATGTGGAAATAGATCTGTGATGATGTGAACAATAGGTTTTTAGAGTAATTAATTAATATTTTTTCGAGATTGGTGTTTTGTACCTTGTTTTTTGTTCTGCTTTCTTCTTTATTTTACTAATTTGGACTTTGATTCTTCTTCCTTTGCTTGTTCAGTCGTATTGTTTGTTCTTCTTCTTCTTCGGAAAGTGTCTGCGCACTTGGTTGCGGCTGCTACGTTGTGGATCTGCAAGTCTGTTTTTGGTGGTTGTCAGCGTATAGTTTGGTAATCTGCTGGGTTTGAGCGTATTTGTTGGTAATTAGAATGCGGCGGCGTATTGTTAGGTAATTTTGTTATAATTCTAGTATTTTGCCGGAACCGGTCTAAAATAGGTGGGTATTTCTGTCATTGTCCCAATTTAATTTGTCCAAAATTATAAGGGCCTTGGAGCCCAAGCCCGAGCCGGGCCAACCGGCAGGCGGCGGCGCGCGCGTGTGTTTTGAACCAAACCCACAAACATGTATGTCCTCCCTCTTTTAAAAATTTTGGTGACAAAAATCAAAGCTTGAAGAGAGTAAAAATATTTCAAATATGAAACTTAATACTCCATTAATGGAATTTAAAGAACTCTAACAGAGACGATTCCTTCCACTATATATGTCAATGAGAGGGAGAGAGAGAGCAAAAAAAAAGAAAAAAAGAAAAAAGTATAAACCAAAAAGTAGCGGTCATATCGTGGGTGCGACCTCTCTGACAAAAAAAGATTCGTAGAAAAGTCTTATATGAGAATCTGCCATATACATTTGTATTAAGTATCTAAAAGGAAGGTAAGCCTCTTACTCAAACCTAGTGAAATGCGTATGGAATCTTTTGTTCCAAGATAGTACTGTTTCATATATTATTTCACTGCACGTGATTATCATGTGTATAAAAACTACCATATTCAAAATCCATAATATAGGCTCGAATTTATGCTTAAAAAAAATAATATGTTAGTTTTTATACACGAGGCAATTATCCGTGTGATGAAATATAAAATGAAACACCATTTTAGAACAGAAGATCCCATCCGAGTGAAATGTGAATCCAATTCCATTATGAAAAGTTTGTAGTCAAATTCCTAGCTTGTCTCCCATTTGCTATTATTCCAATGTAAGGAAAAGAAAATAGGAAAAAGTTATGGTTATGCTTGATTGTCAGAAAGCTATGGATGATTTTCATCTATGATATTTTCGGTAACGAGCTTTTTACAAAAACTTCGAAGTTTTTTTCCACTTGAACATTATTTTCACCTCTAACCGGCCGCCTTTTTCGAACAAAAAAAAACATTTCATGCAATTGTTAGACTTCTGTCAAAATTTAATTATTATCTTATGAAGGGCTACTTACAAAATTTTCACCAGAGATTTAGCCTAATCACACACCAAAAAAAAATTATCTTTCAAAACTACAAATACTCCTTTCATATTTGTTTCTCTTTATTGCACCCTAAGTAGGGGTATTTCATAGATAAACAAACCTTAAGGTATTGTTCATTTGTAACAATTTAGGTGGATATTTGTAACTTGGAAAATAACTAGAGTTTTTGGTAAATAGACTAAACCTCACCACGTGTAATTTTTGTAAATATCTATATTCAAATCAATACATTTTCAATTCACATTCAAACATAACAGTAAAACACATTATTCTTTCCCAAAAAAACCCACGTTTCTCGCTATTCTTTTCTTTACACTCAAAGACAAGAAATGTGATCAACATTATGCTAAAGTAATAGAGTGTTGTGTTGTAAGAACAATTGAACTGGGGGTAGTCTCCTACCAGATCTTCCAATGGATCTAATCGGATTAGACGGATCCAAATACTCGGTCGCGGTCAATCCGCCTGTTGACCCTCATAAGCATTAACACCACAACAACAACATCCGATGGCCGCTACTAATACTTTTCAGGAGAGCTACTAATACTTTTTGGTAGGACTACTAATACTTTTCAGGAAAAATATTAAAATACCTTTAATCAAAAAACCTAATATTTTTCAATAAGATTATTAATACATTTAGGGGGAATAATAATACTTTTGCGGGAAAAAATTAATATTTTTCATAATAATTACTTAAAAAACTGCTCAAGGGGTTACGAATACTTTTCCAGTGGATTACTAATACTTTTCTGAGGGACTGCTAATACTTTTTACGGGAAAAACTAATACTTTTGAGGATTGCCTAATAGTACATACACCACTATCTAATACTTTACAAGGGGAGGGAAAAATGATCAATTTATTTCATGAGGGCTACTAAAAATATTATTCAAGGGGATTACTAATACTTTTCTGATATACTACTAATACTTTTCAGATATACTACGTACTAATATTTTCAAGGGGAAAAGCTAATACTTTTAACAGTCCCTAATATTACAAAAATATCATCGGTCTAGAGATCCTATGATACCATCCCAGAATATTACAAAAATGACACCGGTACATGAAATTACAATAGACACCCCCCTCCAAAGTTTTGTCTTGACCTGTATTCGATCTCATACAAGTGTGTGTGTCTCGGCCCCTTGTTCTAAAAAAAAAATTCCCCAAAGACATGGAATAAGATGAACAAGGGACAAACTGAAACAAAAAAAAAAAAAAAGTCGTCCTATAAAACCCCCTGCGACTACAAGCATTATGTACATCTTCAACCAATAATAATCTCAACAGCTAAGAAGCTAGAATAAGAAATTCCTTAATTCTATTTTTCTCTCTCACACACACATATATATAACAATAATTGCATGAATGGAAAAAGAAGATAACAAGAGCGAAAAAGAAGGATTTTTCAGTGGTGCTGACAAAGAAAATAATTCCTCTTCCAATCATGGAGTGTTGAGATCCCGGCCTCGGAGACAAGTGCCGATTCTCGGCGTCGTGTCTTGCACCGAGTGCCGCCACAAGTCTTGCGAAAAGAAAGATGCATATTTATGATCCCGTGGTTCTTTCAATCGGTCCGTATCACCATGGCAGCATTTGATTCGAAAAAGGTGGAGACTCTCAGGACGAGGTTCTCGGCATGATGTTGGGCTCTAAGGACAAAGGCTCAATCTTAAGCAGGATTCGTGAACGTGTAGATCGATTAGAGACTTCTATGGAGGATTGTCAAGACATGCGCGACGATGATGTGTTAGCTGAAATGATGATTCGTGATGGTCGCCGTCTTATACTATATGGAGATCTCTCGAGACGAAGAGAAAGACAATCACGGTGTTAAATCGTCTTGGACTATCGGTGTTGCATTCATGTATCGTGATGTTTTCATCTTTGCCGAGAATCGATTCCGTTATGGCTGATCAAGTTCTTATTCACCTTAATAAATGACGAAGAAGATCAATGGGAAGCGTTATTATACAAATTCTTAAGCGAGATGAACTTTGGCGATGATAGGCTTTCGAAAATTCCTTGGGGACGACAAAGAACGAGAACCTCTTCATATTCTTGAAGCCCATCGTGCAACTCTCACGAATATTGGTACCATTAAACCCACCGCTAATGTGAACCATCATCGTCGAATATTTAGATTCCAATGGGGGGTAGGAAAAGGCGGCCTCTCAAAGTAGTGTGTTCGAAACGGTTAACACCAATTTCGTTCGTGACATATCCGAAAGCCAAAGGTATCCACTTTGGGCGAGTTCTAATTGCTTAACGGACATCGGGTTCAATTCGCACCTCTTCTATGGGAAACTCGACCTTCCTATCTGGTTCGTCACTAACAATTCCAAGGTGTTCTTCTCTAACCTTATCGCCACGAAATGTCCCCGAAACCGACAATGACTTTGCCGTGATATCTTATATTAACTTCATGAAATCACTAATTGATGAGCCTAAGGATGTTAAGGAGCTACGAGAAAAGGACATATTGTTCACTCCTTGGCGAACGGCGAGGAAGTGTTTAGAATGTTCAAAGAAATGGATACTTACGGTATGGACAATATCGGTATCTTTCAAAATGTGAAGAAGAGGATCGACGAGCATTGTGATAGCAGGGAAAGACGTGGATGGCCGAGGTGATTCACACTTATTTCCGTAGTCCTGGATCGCTATAGCTCTCTTTCTTTGCTACCGTTCTTTTGTGCATCACTTTTCTCCAAACTTTTTACACAATGCATCCACCAAAAAGGGCAATTGAATGTTGGTAAGAAAATATATGTATTGTTATATCATGTTAGAAGGTTTGAAAAACAGACATTATTCCTATTTGCTTGGTTAATAGTTGTAAGATTAAACAGGGGACGGACCGAGTGGGTGGTGGTGGCAACCGCCCCCCTCGTCTTGCGATTGAACCCCTATAATATATTATTTAATAAATTAATATAGTATATAAAAATGTAAGCCAACATATTTTGCCCCCTCCCCCAAATTTTCATGTAATTTTGTTATAAAAAGCTTGTATGTTTTATTTTTATTTATATTAGATTTGATTTTGCAGAGCGGTCCAAGGTTTCGAGGGACCTAGAGCAATAAATAATATATATATACAATCGTGGAGATAAGAGGAGGCCAATCCGGCTCACGGCACCCTTTCTTTTTAAAAAAAAATAAGGTATTTTTTAAAAAAATTAGTTAATATTTATGTGTATTTTTAGTTTTTTTATCGGCCCACTCAATTTCGTGTATCGGCCTACAGTAATAATCCTAGATACGCCATTATATAATGGCGTATCTAGGGATTATTACTGGGTGGGCTGATACAAGAAATCAAAGGGCCGATAAAAAATACAAATAAATATTAACTAAAAAGAAATTTGAAAAATTTTACCTAGTAATTTTTTAAAAAAAAAGAAAAGGAGGGGCCCGAGTTGGCCCCTATCTCCATCATTGATTGTATATATACATATATAAAAAAACTTGGGGTCCTCGCCGGAGGGCCTCTGTCTTGCGGCGGCACCATCGCGCCGCCTCAAGACCGCCGGATTTCGCCCCAATAACGAACTGCGTCCGTCCCCGAGATTAAATGAGAGTAATGAAGCTAGTGTGAATCCTTTCCAATTTGATGTGTTGTAAGATTTATGTACCTCGTTAATAATTATGTCCTTGATAGAATTTGGTTTCTTGCACTACTTAATTTGTAACAACTTATCTATCTATAAACACTAGAAAGGGACACATGCTTTACACAAAAAACAGCAAAATGTAAATCAAGAACTTCATTACCAAAGCCAATTGTAGCTCCGGTTTGGTGCTATCGATCAGAGACTATCTTAAAATTTGGGAACAACAAAATTAGGTCATCTTGCGTTATAACAAAAAATCTATTTTGAGAGTGATAATGGATATTGAGATGAAAACATAATGGTTAAAATTGATTTAATGTTTAAATAGTAAAATAATGATTGGTAGTTAAAATTGTATGAGTGGGTTATTATCTGAGAATTTTCGTATCTTTTTCAATCTGCATGGGTAGATATTTAAGGCATCTAGGTGCATTATGCAATTGTCATGTCTTTTAATTCGAAAAGACATGTCTACATCCAAAAAACATATCTGGTAAATCTAGTAGGTGCTTTTGTTCAAATCGCGCGCCCAAGACTCAAAGATGCACCGGTGTGCATACAGGTGCTCGCTCGTCGTGCTCGGCGATGCGCGCACTCGTGTGCACAGCCCAGGTGCGCGATCGCGCGCTAGTCCAGTTGCATGAAGGCCCAATTTGAGTAAAAAAATGTTTTTTAAAGGTCCATAAAAAATTGTCCAAAATTATAAAGGCCTTGGAGCCCAATCCCGAGTTAGTCCGAGCTGGGCCAGGCGGCATGCGGTGGCGCGTGTGTGTTTTGAACCAAACCCACAAACTTGTAGGTTCTCCCTCCTTTAAAAACTTTGGTGCCCCAGGGGCCCAAACTCATTACTCCCGCGTGTGCTATATTAATTGACCTAAACTGACTTTCTATTTTATGTGGGATAGAGTTTCACTCTAACCACACATTTACCAATTTACATGTCTATTTCCAGTTATAAGTGGCTAACTTGTAGCATTAATTCGATATGCTACTCTCATCTACTCATTTAGTAGAATTTGATTATTTTTTAATTCGATTTTCCACAAATGAAAACCACTTTAATATTTGGTCCATATGAGTCAAAACTTATTTTCCCAAAATCAAATTCCAACACATAGTTGTGTATGCATGTATGCGTATATATATGTGTGTATATAAAAAACTAATCTATGCTAATATAAAAAAGATAAGGGATAATTTCGGAGCTAGTAACCCAAGTTTACCTACTTTTTGCTTTTAGTACTCCATGTTCTCAACTCATCAAATGTGGTACCCAACGTTACACGTTTTCATCAGTATCACTACTGGTCGTTAGTTGACTGTCAACTAAGACCAGAAAACCTGTTATAGCAGGTCAACATAGGTAAAAAAAATTGGTAATTTCCCTTTTCTCCACATTTTCACTTTTGTCTTCATTTCTAAAGCATTAAATCTTCAAGAAGGTGTGAATTATTGAAAATAACATAAATTATACTTTTAATTTGTAAATTAATATATTAAATTCAAGTAGTACTTTTGATTAATATAATTATGGAATATATCAAATTTAGAGAGAAAAAATCAAATTTAATTGTTTCAAAAGTTAAATTAGAACAAATGCATGAAGGTGCGATGCCCAACGAATAATGAGTGATTTGTTGAGAATAATATAAATTATACTTTTAATTCATAATTAATATATTAAATTATATAAAAATATTTAATTAATATTATTATGTAATAAATTAAACTTAGAGAGAAATTTAAAATTAATTATTGCAAAAATTAAATTTAAAAAACAATAGCCAGGAGGTGTGACACCCATCGAAAAATGTATGAACATACAATTTATTATTTATTATTTTAGTTTTCACAATTTTATTTTAGGTTGTTCAATTTTCACTCATCATTTTTTATTTTCCATCATTTTTTTCTTTTAATCATTAAAGTTTCATACAAAATATTCCCCAATACCACAAAAAGAAAAAAAAAATTGGATGCAACATTAAAATTTTATTTTTATAAAAATCGGGATGCAGCACTAAAATTTTATTCCTAATTGAAATTGTAACCTTAGTTTTATTATGCAAAGGGCTTCTTTTTTATATTCACTACTAACCTTTAACTAAGAACATATATGTATATGTATATATATATATATATATTCTGAATAAAAAAAACTAAGAACATATATATATCAACCCCTTGTAGTAATTAATTTCGATTTTCTCCCTAAATTTTATATATTTCATTATTATATTAATTAAAGCATTACTACAATTTAATATCTTAATTACAAATAAAAATATAATTTTTATTATTCTCAATAACACACCTTCTTGAAGATTTGAGGCTTTAGAAATGAAGACAAAAGTAAAAATTAGGAAAAAAAAAAAGGAAATTACCAACTTTTTTATCTATATTTACCTGTTATAATAGGTTTTCAGGTCAGAGTTGATGGTCAACTAATGACCAGTAGTGACGCTGATGAAAAAGTGTAACATCGGGTACCACATTTGATGAGTTGGGAACATAGGGCATTAAAAGCAAAAAATAGGTAAACTTGGGTTACCAATTATGAAATTATTCCTAAAAGATAATATAAATTTGATGATAACATATTTCTAGTAGGAAAAAAACGAATAATATAATATATATTGAGTAGGTCTCGTATAGAACCGTATCACAGATCTATTATACGTGAGACAAATTCATCCAACATACACCAGATCCATAGTATACTTAAGCCAGAGAAAAAGAGCAAAAATATCTTGTACCACTATCCGTCTCCCCTACTCTCTGTATCGACTCCCGGATGGGATCTTCTATTCCAAGATGGTGTTTCATCTATTATTCCACCGTACGGATAATTGACATGTGTATAGTAGTTACCATATTAATTTTGGAGCACAAATCACGCCTAAATTATGGGGTTTTAATATGATAATTTCTATACACGTGGCAATCATCCGTGTGGTGGAATAAGAGATGAAACACCATCTTGGAATAGAAAATCCTATTCGATCTACTCCCACCCTCATCCCTTCCTTTCCTCCAACCTTCATCTCTCCCCCCAACGGCCATAACAAAAGTCATTTGGGGCTTGAACCCACTCACTACTATTCCAACTCCATCACCACCTCCTGCAACTTCCCGAGCCACTATGAAGCACACGATGGAGCTGGGCAGACAAGGGTTTCCATTGAAAAAATGGCTATTTTGGGTTACGAGTTGTATTGGTGGGATAATGATGGCGTTGACATATAGCCATGGGATAATGGTGGAATAAACAGTAAAGATTCACACACAAAAATACTCCATCATTGGAGATTTCTAAGTTCCAGACTCGAAACTTCTTTTCCCACAAGAAGCTTTAAAATTAGCCATGAAAACAAAATAAAAACAATGAAGAAAGTGAAAGGAAAACAAGAAACAAAGATAAAGGGAAGAAAAATGGAAGAAAACATGCATTGTCGCCGCACGTTGTTGTATACCGCCACACTCACAAATTTGTATATTTCTTTTTTGTAAAATAAGTAATACATTTTAGTTCCACATATAAAATTTTCAAGTCCAACATGTAATACTTTACACTTAAAACGTGTAATACTTTTTGATAGAATATGTGGCCTTAGTACTTATTAAATAACAATAGATTCATATAGTGTTAAATGTCAATGTTATAACACTAAAACAAACAACATACTCACACAGCGAAAATGAAAAACACGATGATTTTTTGAACGTGCTTAGATTCCTCAATCTTAATGCACGGGGCCATACCTAGATAAAACTAATCCACTATTAAAAAACACACACTTATTACAAATACAACTGACTTTATGAAAATTAAAGACTCCCTCTTTAAGATTCTACCAACACTTATATTCAACTAATTCGTGAAAGTTTTTTTCAAGTACTCAACACTATTGAATTCATTCCAACTTGAAGAACCTTGAATGGTTGAGTCGATCCACTTCGTAGATCTTCACCTTCTTCTCCCAAAGAAAACAAAAGTGAAAAGAATGGTTTCCTTGAAGAAAATGCTAAACTCAATATCTTTTTGGTATGTTTGTTCTTCAAGGGATGACTGTCCTTTTTGTAGTCTCTCTTTTAAGAAATGCTTCATGTATTAAGAAGCAAATTTTGCTACAAAAATTGAAAAGTCAACAATAACAAGATTCTTTCCTTGTGAATAAAAATCTTTCACACAAGGAAAGTAATCAGATAAGGATAAATGACAGTTTAATGAGGTTGAATCAATTATGATCAGAAAAGATATGATTTCCAGCAACATGCAACCTATAGAAAACATGTCAAATAACCAAACACTAAATCTTGCATGAAATCCACCTAGATTTAGTTGAAGCAGTGTTACATCACTTGTTTATAACACCAAAAACCTGCACTGACCAAATTTGCCAAACTTGCTAACATTAATATTTTTCACTAAAAATTGTAATACTTTTCAGTGGTGGTTTCCAACTATTAATTTTGTTTTCTTATTTTTTGTTCTCTTTTTCTTCCACAATTCTTCTCTTTTTTTCCCTTTATTCTCCTTCTTTTCCTGCACATTCGTGACAAAAATCAAAGCTTGAAGAGAGTAAAAATATTTCAAATATGAAACTTAATACTCCATTAATAAAATTTAAAGAACTCTAACAAAGACGATTCCTTCCACTATATATGTCAATGCGAGAGAGAGAGAGAGAGAGAGATAGAGGGAATATGTAAATAGAGAGAGATTGTGTAGAGAGAGAGGGAGAATATGGTAGGGGAGAGAGAGAAAGAGAGCCAACGAAAAAAAAAAAGTAAAAAAGAAAAACAAATAAACCAAAAAGTGGTGGGTCAGATCTCGGGTGTGATCCGTCTGACAAAGAAAGATTCGTAAAAAAGTCTTATATGAGAATTTGCCATATATATTGTATTATGTCTCTAAAAGGAAGGTAATGAAAGCCTCTTACTCAAACCTACTGAAATGCGGATGGGATCTTTTTTTTTAATCAAATAATCGAAATGTCATACAATGTCATGCCCGTCAAGGCGGGAGAAAATCAAAGAACAAATAACCTATCACTACGATATCTAGAAAGACTATCATAGAGAGAAATGTAAAGAATAAAAGGAGAACCAATGATCTATAAAAATCTGAAGCTCGGATATCCCAATTTGGTCCATCCGAATGAGCGCAAGAAGGTGGTGAGAAGTCGTGCCCTCATGAACAATGTGATCGCCAAGAAGGCGCCCGCTCCCAACTCGCTAGGTGTTTCATCTCATATTTCATCTGAGATGATTCTCATGTGTATAAAAACTGCTATAATCAAAACCCATAATATAGACTTGATTTATGCTTCAAAAATAATATGGTAGTTTTTATACACGATGCTCAATCTTTAGCAGGATTCATGAACGGGTAGATCAGATTAGACTTTTACGGAGGATTGTCGAACATGCGCGCACGGACGATAATGTGTTAATTTGAAATGATGGTTCGTGATGGTTGCTTCGTGTTATACTATATGGAGATCATTCGAGACGAAGAGAAAGACAATCACAGTGTTAAATCGTCTTGGACTATCCGGTGTTGCATTCATGTATCGTGATGTTTTCATCTTTGGAGAATCGATTCGTTATGGCCGATCAAGTTCTTATTCACCTTAATACATGACGAAGAAGATCAATGGGAAGCGTTATTATACAAATTCTTAAGCGAGATGAACTTTGGCGATGATAGGCTTTCGAAAATTCCTTGGGACGACAAAGAACGAGAACCTCTTCATATTCTTGAAGCCCATCGTGCAACTCTCATGAATATTGGTACCATTAGACCCACTGCTAATGTGCACCATCATCGTCGAATATTTAGATTCCAATGGGGCGGAAAAAGGCGGCCTCTCAAAGTAGTGTGTTCGAAACGGTTTGCAATGACCAATTTCGTCCGTGACATATCCGAAAGCCAAAGGTATCCACTTTGGGCGAGTTCTAATTGCTTAACGGACATCGGTTCAATTCGCACCTCTTCTATGGGAAACTCCGCCTTCCTATCCGGTTCGTCACTAACAATTCCAAGGTGTTTTTCTCTAACCTTATAGCCTTGAAATGTTGATTGCTTGGCGAACGCGAGGAAGTGTTTAGAATGTTCAAAGAAATGGATACTTACGGTATGGACAATATCGGTATTTTTCAAGATGTGAAGAAGAGGATCGCGAGCATTGTGATAGCAGGGGAAAGACGTGGATGGCTGAGTTGATTCACATTTATTTTCGAAGTCCTTGGACTGCTATAGCTCTATTTGCTGCTACCATTCTTTTGTGCATCACTTTTCTCCAAACTTTTTACACAATGCATCCACCAAAAAAGGGCAACTAGTGTGAATCCTACCAATTTGATGTGATGTAAGATTTATGTACCTCATTGCTATTTATGTACTTGATTTGATTTCTGGGACTACTTTAACAACTTATCATGAACACTAGAAAGGGCCACATGCTTTAAACAAAAACAGCAAAATGTTAATCATAACTTCTTTACCAAAGCCAATTCTAGCTCAGTTTTTGGTGCTATCAGAGACAACAGTAAAGTTTGGAACAACAAGATTACCTTGTCTTGGAAAAAATTTCGTTAGAAAGAAAAATGAATTTTGAGAGTGATATTGGATATGAAATGAAAATATAATATTAAAAATTGATTTGATGTGTAAATAGTAAATTAATGATTCGTAGTTCAAAATTTGAGTGGTGAGTAGTGAAATTTGTAGAAAGATGTGTAATAATGATTGGTGATTTGATTTTTAAAATAAAATGAATAGATGTACTTGTTGGAAGAAAATGAGAAAGTGAGGGAATAGTGTATTTTAGAAATTTTCATAGGCAATCATATATTTGGAGTAAAAAAGTTTCTCTAGCAGAATGAAAATGAAAAGTTATGATATCGAGTCACGCCTTTAGTTCTCCCTTCGTGCATATATCAATCAACAACATAAGTTTTAGGGCTACTTACAAAATCTACCCTAGAGATTTAGCCTAATTACAATAAACTCCAGTTAAATTACAAAATTACAAATACCCTCTAAAGGTGTTACAAACGCCCCCTTGTGGTTTGTATTTGCCTAACAAATTCGCCTCAAGGGTGCAATTGTAAGATAGAAATATATATATCAATGAAGTATTTGTAATTTCGAAAGACAACCGAACTTTTATGTAATTAGACTAAACCTCAGGAATAGAGCTATCAAAATTATTATATGTTATGATTAAACACCAATTGACGAATCAAAATATACCAAAACATGTATTTTCTTCAATAAATAGGACTAATGACTGAATTATATCTGACTACTAGTAATAATCTACATGTAAATTTTGCTGCAAGCCCACAACTCAATTTCTTGCTGTCCAACTATTGTGCAACATCATATTCTCAGAAGTCCACCAAACTTCCCTAACCCATGCTTGAAGAATATCTTTACAAGTCAGTGTTAAGTCACTTAAAAGGAGTTTCCAGGCTAGCTACATAAATATATGACAAGCTATCTGGGAAATCAAGAACCAGATGATCAGAACATGCTCGGTTTTCTTGTCCGAATCAGAGGAACAGCAAAAGTTGGGCAATGCTTCTCGCGGCGTCGACTATTATCTTGCAAATATCCAAGCTCAAGCAGGTAATTCGAGCTTTATATTATTCTTCCAGCTGAAACAATGAAATCGGAAAACAAATCAAGAATGTTTAGAGATGAAATTTAAGCTTAAACATGTGGTAAATGCTGAGGTATTTTTACCTTTGGAAGTAATAATAGAAGAAATCTGCATAAAGCAATGTCTGAACAAGCCCTGAAATCCAAGCTGCACAAGCAGAAACAGGCATGTATTTAGCATCAGTTTCTTAATAGCCGTGTTTTCTTTATAGAATTAGGGATAATTACGGAAACCCCCTGAAATTCGGGCTAATTACAAAAAAACCCCCAAAGTTTTTGAAATTTCTAAAAAAAACCTTAAATTTGATTTCGTGTTACATTTTCCTCCTTTCATAAGCAAAGAATATTTGAAAAAAAAACCATGACATTTATAAAAGTATTATAGTTACCCCCTTAAATTTAATAAGACTGAATCAACCTTGAGGTTTTTTTTTTTTTTTGTGATTTTCTAGTAATTAGCTCAAACCTCAGGATGCTTCTTATATTATCCCTAGAAATTATACTAGCTTCGGCAGAAACATTATCCAGACATGAGCATAAGCAAATTCCAGGGTACAGAAACAGACAAATGAACACAAAGAGAGGGAGAGAGAGGCTATACTTATCCAGTTTTTTTTTTTTTTGGGGAGAGAGAGAGAGAGAGAGAGAGAGAGAGAGAGAGACTATACTTATCCAGTGGCTATAATGCGGTTGAGTGAAGTAGCGATAAATCCAGTTCAAAATGTACAACGATCGGTACGCACTGCAAGAAGAGATCAAAAATATAAGGAATTAAATCAGATTCGTAGGAAACCACAACTTATAAAATCACTTTAATCATTAGGAAAGATTAAAAAAAAAAAAAAAAAAAATTGGACCACTTTAAATAACAAGTCTTAGTCATATTGTGGCTCAAATTTGGCATTCAATGGTAAGATAATTATTTTATTTATCAAGAGAAGTTGAATGAGCATGCCATGAAATTATTAGACAAATAAAAACCAAAATTGTTGCACGGCAAGTAGACTGTTATGAACTCTGTTCTCAAACTTGAATCGGCAAAGTTTCCATAACCACAAGGGATAATTACAAAATAACCCCTGAGGTTCGGGTTAATTACAAAAAACCCAGAGATGTTTCAAAATTACAAAACGCCCAGTCAAGTTTGCTAATGTCTTAAATTTAAGGATGTAATTGTTATTAGGGGGTTTTTTGAAAAAAAATATTAATAAGGGGGAAAATGTAAGACAGAAGTCAAACCTCAAGCGGTTTTTGGCAATTTTCACAAACCTCCGGGTTTTTGTAAGTAGCCCAAACCTCAGTGGCTTTTTCGTAATCATCCCTAATTCCGATTTATAAAGCCTCCCTCAGAAAATCCCGTTCTCAGCCCAAAAACAATTAATAACTCTTCTATACACCAATCTGAATGACAGTCCATCAAGCGTTCTTCAAGCCATATATCTTTTAAAAATGTTCACCACTTGTAGCAAATCTTCTTCACTCTTAAAACCATGAATGTGCCTCTCATTCTCAGTATTCACATAACTTGTCCGCTCATAGTGCGTAAACTCTTCCTTTATGCTCACCACTCGTAGGTTTAAAACAGATTGTAAAGGAAGGAAGGGTGTGGGGATAATGGTTCAAATCCCAAAACACGAGATGTGGGTCCATCTGCTAAGGTAACCGATGAACTGAATGCATGAGATTTAAGGAAGTAAAAAGAACATAATTACTTGTTATGTCATATGTTGCACCAGAGTCAATTACCCATTTGGAAGAGGAAACAAGACATGTGTGAGGTGTGCCTGAATCAGAGATGACAATGATGGGAAAGACTTTAGAGATTCTTGGTACTGTGAGAACTTAGCATATTCATCGACATAAATAAAAATGGACTCGGGAAGAGCGATGGCCGAAGCAAGATGGGATGAATGATTATACCGGTTGTTTATTGTGTAACTTTGGACAATCCTCCTTAAAGTGTCCATATTCATGACAATAGCGATTGATGATATTTCATGAAAATACCCGAGCCTCGATATTTTGATGAAAGTTTCGCTCTTGATTGCCACTTTTGTACATTGGCTTTTGATTGAAGTGTGTGACAAGAGCGCTATGAGTCCGAATAGGTATGGAGGACTCGCTAAAAGCTTCTTCAAGTGATGATATTTCGAGGCTAGATAAAATTTGAAACTTCGCAATCTCGAATTCAGAAGGTAACCCGACCAAGAAACTCATAACAGACATCTTTTCTCTTTGAGATGTTCTACAAAAGCGTTTCCTCATGTTCTTTTGTCCCCGAGTTGGTGCGTCTTTTGCAAGAATTATTCAGAAGACTTGAATCACATTTTTCTTCACTGTCCTTTTACTACTAGTTTATGGAGCAGAGTACTAAAGGAAATGGGTATCCACTGGGCATTGCTATTTGTAGCTGCTCACATGTTTCTTTGTAATTTAGGCGGCCTTATTGACCATAGGGGTCAAGCTCTTTGAAACGTGATTGTCCATGACATGTTTTGGACAGTGTGGATGGAAAGAAATAAAAAAAAAATTGAAGACAAAGAGGAACCTCTAGAGGAGATGTGATATAGGATCAAATTTAGGGTCGCTTGGTGGGGTTCAAATTATAAGGATTTTAAAGCTTTTTTTGTTTCTGACATTATTAGGAATTGGAGTTGTCCTTTAGTTTGTAGAGTTTTTTTGCTAATTGGGACCTCTCGTCCCATTGTAATTGTTTCTCTCTCACTCATTCGTAATAAAATCTTTTGTTTCTTATCAAAAAAGATCTTTTCTCTTTGAGCGTTCTGAGTTTTTACATCAGTACTAAATGGAAGTAGCATATTAAGTTCATCATGAGTTTTCTTAAAATCTATAAAATAGTTGGTTAGAGATCTCTCGCTTTTTTTTGCACGACAAAAGGCTTGACACACATAATGCACGTTTGATATTTCTCTCCCCCAAGTACACAAAGGCTGAATAATACATTAATTCTTTCACAAATTCACAATGATTTACCAAACCAATAACTTCACTCTCAATAGAATTACGGATTTGTAAAAAAACGAGCATCATCTTGTAGCCAAGATATCTTTGAACCATCGGTAGGTTAAATGATGATCCATAGAAATAATACGCAAATATAGTAGAACATTTTTAGTCCAATTTAAATAATTAGATCGTGATTTTAAACATGACAGAATCAACTCAGGACGGAATCACCGATTCTTTTTAGCCATTTTTTTAAATCAAAGCCGAAAAACTAAAAAAATGAAAGGAAAGGGAATAGAATCGGGATTTTGACGGGGAAGGGCAACCGGTCCGCGGGACAAGAGCGAACTATCAATGATATGAACCACTTAGAGGGACAAAATCAAAAGGCCAGGCTTCTCGACTTAAAACAAACCCACAATCCCGAAAACAGATGATATCAAGCATCATAAACCCACAAGGTGAAAATAGCAAGTGGTCCTGCAGGGCAGGAACGGGACACGCAGCAAAGGTAACAAAAATTCGAGGAGGACTCGATCGGGACGGGTGAACGCTTTGCTTAGGTGGTCGTGTGAGTAAAACGGGCGGAGAGTGGGATGGAGACGGATCAAAGCTTCCTGCGCGTGTGGCTCGCACACGACACGGGGACAACCGAACTCAAGCATCATGAGATCTGCAGGAGGCAAACCCCGTGGTGGTGGTGGTGAGGTGCGGTGGACCGGAAAAAAATACCTCTGCGTTTGGGTACCTAAGCCCTAGTAGACGGAAAAGAAAATTTCAAGTTCTTGATCTGAAACCCTAATTCCTCTAATTTGGTTTTGGTACCATGTAAGACTATTTTCAAAGAACTTGATCATTTGATTCAAGTATATGTTTACATATTTATATACATGAAGTTGAGACATATACTCCTAAAGTACTCAATCACTCCTAAAGTACTAAACATGTTCTCTAAATTACTCATATTATTACACCGAGTATTCAATATTTTTATTGTATACTCGGTGTATATAATATGAGTAATTTAGACATGTTTAGTACTTTAGTGAGTTGGTTCAAGATTTCAGGGTATATATCTCCAATCACTTGTATATAAATATGCAATCTCATAATGTTGGAATCATCAAGTTCTCTTAAAGCATATTTCTACATGGTATTACCAGGTTCAAGAGGTTAGGGTTTTAGAACTTGAGCTTTTTTTCCATCTAGGGTTTGGTGTTTGTTGGTACTAAAACAAATATTTTTTTCCAGCCAAAGGTCGTCAAATCCGTCTTTGTGGCCACACGCCAGTAGATTCCTTGTTCACCACCCATCCCCATGGTGTTTGCCCATCATCATTTAGTCTTCCCCCGAACTCTAGTCACCGTAGTTGGCGCGTCCCGTCCCACGCGCCAAAACAGTTGTTGGTTCAGGAACTACAACATTGTTCCTCTATTTGTTCAGATTCTGTTCTTCGATCAAGCAACCTGCTTTCCGGTTTTGTTCTTCTGTCCGGCGGACCGGGTTGCCCAGGTTTGACTCTTGTCAAAATCCCGATTTTGTTCAGGTTTTTTTGGTGTTTCGCCTTTGTTTAGTATTTTGGCTTCGATATTTGATTAAAAAGAATTGGATGAACAAAAATATGTGGTTACGTCGAAGTTGATTCATGTCATGTCTAAAATAATGGACCATAAACTTACTAGGTCTAATTATTTAGACTGGAGCGAAAATGTTCGACTATGTTTGCATAGTATTTCTATGGATAATCATTTAACTGATGACCCACCTACCGATGGTTCAAAGGTGTCTTAGCTACGAGATAACGCTCATTTATTTTTACAAATATGTAACCGTATTGAGAGTGAAGTTATTGGTATGGTAAATCATTGTGAATTTGTGAAAGAATTAATGGATTAGTTAGCCTTTTGCGTACTTGGGGGAGGGAAATATCAAACGTATGTACGATATATGTCAAGCCTTTCATCATGCAGAAAAAGGCGAGAGATCTCTTTCTGACTACTTTATGGATTTTATGAAAACCCATGAGGAACTTAATATGTTACTTCCATTTAATATTAATGTAAAAGCTCAGAAAGCTCAAAGAGAAAATATGGTTGTTATGAATTTCTTGGCCGGTTTACCTTCTGAATTCGAGACTGCGAAGTCTCAAATTTTGTCAAGCCTTGAAATAGCATTACTTTAAGAAGCTTTTAACAGAGTCCTACGAACCGAAAATTCCGCACCTATTCAAACTCATAGTGCTCTTGTCAGTCACACTTCTGAATCAAAAAAGTTAATGTAAAAAAATGGTAATCAAGGACGAAACTCTCCTCAAAATACCAAGACTTAGAGATCGAATGTGAGCAACATTATATGCAGCTATTGTCATGAACCGGGATTCTTAACCGCAACATTATATGCAGCTATTGTCATGTCCCCAGTTACAACGGAAGAATCGGTTTAACCATTCAGCACATCTTGTTTCCATTAATGCTACTCGTGAGTCCATTTTAATTTCTGTCGTGATAACCAATACCAAGAATCTCTAAAGTCTTCATCTACTCTCATCACTGCCATCGTTGATTCAAGTAAACCTCAAACATGACTTGTTTTCTCATCTTCCAAATGGGTAATTGACTCTGGTGGAACAGATCACATGACAAGTAATTCGAGTCTTTTTACTTTCTTTAAATCTCATGCATCAAGTTCATCAGTTACCTTAGCAGATGGCTCCAAATCTCATGTTTTGGGATCTGGAACCATTATCCCAATACCCTCCCTTCCTTTACAATCTTTTTTATACCTACCAGACTTATCCTTTAATTTGATATATGTTAGTAACTTACTCGCTCCCTTAATTGTTGTGTCTCGTTCTTTCCGATTTTTGCTTGTTCGAATCTTATGACGAAGAACATTATTGGTAAAGGGCGTGAATGCGGGGGCCACTACATCCTCGATACCCAAGTTCCCAAGCATATTGCTGCTTAGGAATTGTGACCCCTTTTGAAGCACATCATCGGTTAGGTCATCCTTCATTCCCACATTTGAAGAAACTTTGCCCACAATTTTGAGCCTCTACATGAAATTGTGAGTCATGTCAGTTTGTTAAACACCATCATTTGAGTTCTAGTCCTCGAGTCCAAAAACTAGCTACTGCTCCGTTTGCTTTGATATCATGTAGAAATATGCTGAGAAAACTTGATGATTCCTTCATTACATGATTACATATTTATATACAAGTGATTTGAGACATATACCCTAAAGTACTCAATCAACTCCCTAAAGTACTAAACATGTTCCCCTAAAATACTCATATTATATATATTTACTTTACAATCTCATTTTTTTTGCCATTTACTAGAATTTTTGACACTTTACTCAAGTTCATATGACCAAAGGTTGTCTTAGACATTTTATGTGCATGTATTCATTAACCCTGTTGAGATATTGTAAAGTATATCTTTAGTGGAAGTTGAGTGGCAGCTAGTGCCCTAAATTAGGTAGTGTTGTTTCTTCTTTTCCTTAATTTCAGAAAGGTGTTAGGCTAACCATTGCCTATATAATGTACAAGTTCAATCATGGTTAATACACAAAATATATTCAGTTTTTCTCTCTTTATGGTATCACACAACAGGTTCAAACACATTAGCTTCCTTTCTTCTTTTTCTGACAAAAACCCTAGCTATTGATGAGCTTAAATTAATGCTTGTTAGTACTCATCTTCAACAGATGATAACTAAACTTGATAATATGTTCATGGTCTTTATTCTCATGGTCTTTAGAAGGAGTATGGATCTGTTCGTGACCAGGCTCTAACAAATGCTACTGTTCCTACGGTGGAAGAACTTATTAGCCTCTTGATCAGAGTTTCATTTTTCGGACATGGCACACAGTCAATCCCTGAGTCCTCCGCTCTTGTGTCTCATACGACTGATCGTGGCGGTGGAGGTCGTGGTTGAGGTCGTGGTCGAGGGGGCCGAGGAAATCTCTATTGTACTCATTGTGGACGTGATAATCATACTCAAGATCGGTGTTATAGCTTACATGGTTTCCCCAACAAAACTGCAAATATTGCGCAATCCTCACCTACTTCGATTCGAATTTACTCTCTCCTAATGATTATAAAGAGTATCTACGATTGAAAGCGCCCAACAAGCTACCTCTTCCGCTACTATGCCCATATTGGTAATTCTACGGTTTGTCTTTCTCAATCTACACCTCTTGGACGGGTTTTGGATTCAGTGCTTCGATCACGTGGATCGTAATTCCAATTTTTCTCGAATTATCACAACCCACATTTCCACATTATATAAGCATTGCGAGATGGGTCTAAAATCCAAGCGGCTGGAATAGGGACGGATCTCACCTACTTCCTCAATATCTTTAAGTTCATCTTATTGGTTCCTAATTGCCCCTTTAATTTAATCTCCATCAAAGAAATTAACTCGCTCTTTAAATTGCGCCATAACCTTCACTCCCGAAACTCTTTTTCAATTCGAGGATCGGAGTACGGGGGAAGACGATTGGAATAGATCCGAATCTCGGCGTCTACTACCTTCAATCCACCAACTCTACTATATGTGCCGCTCTTGAATCTCCCGATCTTCTTCATCGACGTCTTGCCACCCAAGTTTACCAAAATTACAAACAATGGTATCCGGTCTTTTGCATTTGAAGTCTTTCAATTGTGAGTCTTGTCAATTAAGCGCAAACATGTTCGCGTCTCTTTTCCTAATCGTATTAATAGTAGAGTTGCGTCTCTCCTTTGACATTGTTCACTCACGATGTTTGAGGCAAGCCGTGTTTAAATCCGTCTTGGCTATCGATATTATGTCACTTTTATTGATGATTTCTCCGGATGTACTTGGATATTTTTAATGAAAGATCGTTACGAGTTATTCACTATTTTTCAAACTTTTTGTTCGGAAATTCGACTCAATTTGGAAAAACAATTCGTGTTTTTTGCTTGATGATAATGCAAAAGAGTAGTTCTCGACCGATTTAATTCATTTATCCGTTCTAAAGGTATTATGCATCAATCAATTGTGTCCTCATACACCCCAACAAAATGGTGTAGCGAGCGAAAACATGACACATTGTTGATACCGCTCGCACTCTTTTGATCTATCTAATGCACCCTTAAAGTTTTGGGGGACGTATCTGTCTGATCGGCCGCTTATTTGATAAATCGAATGCCATCTTCTCGTGTTAAATGGTCGGGTTCCTACTCTGTTTTACACCTACGGCTCCCCTGTATGATGTTTCCCCTCGTGTCTTAGGTTGTACTTGCTTTGTCCATGATCTCTCTATATGGGTCGCGATAAACTATATGCTCGGTCTATCAAGTGTGTTTTTTAGGCTACTCCCAGGTGTTGAAGGGTTATCGATGCTACTCTCCTCCTTCAAATCGTTTCTATATTTCAGCAGACGTTACCTTTTTTGAAGACATATCATATTTTGCTACCACAAACATTCCTTCAGATGACTTGGATCAAGTTTTGCCTATACCCTATTTTTCAACTGCTCCTGAGCCTTCTAGTTCCCGTAAATATACATTGCTCCATCATCTTCGCCACCATCTTCCCCACCTATAAATCGGTGCGGCGTCACTTATGAAGCGAGGAGAGTCGCGTCTTGACTCATGTTCCAGATATCTCTTCCTGCGTCAATTCACCTACTTCACCCGATTTGCTGTCGCTCTTCGCAAAGGTATACGTTCCACCGTAACCCTTATCCTATCTATAATTTTCTCTCATACCATCATTTGTCGCCCACATATTGTGCTTTTGTATCTGCACTTTCTTCTGTTTCTATTCCAAAGAAAGCACTATCCCATCCCGGATGGACACAAGCAATGATTGATGAAATGATAGCGCTTAGAATCAACCACACTGGACGCTTGTTCCTCTTCCATCCGGAAAATGCATTTGTTGGGTGCCGATGGGTTTTTAATGTTAAAGTCGGTCCGATGGCAAGTTGATCGCTTAAAAGCTCGATTAGTGGCAAAGGGATATACACAAGTCTATGGTCAAGATTACGGTGATATTTTTCTCCCGCCGCAAAAATGTCCTCTGCTCGTTTATTTTTAGCCATGGCTGCCATGAAACATTGTCCACTCTTTCAGTTAGATATCAAGAATGCATTTTTGCATGTTGAATTAGAGGAGGAGATTTACATGGAGCAACCACCTGGGTTTGTTGCTCGGGGAGTGTGGATTAGTATGCAAATTACAAAAATCTTTGTATGGCTTAAAACAATCACCTCGGGCATGGTTTGGACGATTCAGCAGAGTTATTCAACAATTTGGGATGATTCGTTGCGAAGGAGATCATTCTGTCTTCTTTAGATGCTCCTCATCAAATACCTATATCTATCTTGTGGTTTATGTTGATGACATTGTAATTACTGGCGACGATTGTGAAGGTATCAAGACATTGAAACAACATCTTTTTCAGAATTTTCAGACTAAAGACTTGGGCCCTCTTCGTTACTTTCTTGGGATTGAAGTAGCCCAATCAAAGTCAGGTGTTGCTATTTCTCAAAGAAAATATGCTCTTGATATTTTAGAAGAAACTGGTCTTACAGATTGTAAACCAGTTACTACTCCTATGGATCCTAATGTAAAGCTCCTTCCTAATCAGGGGGAGCCTTATCCTGATCCAGGAAGATACCGAAGGCTTGTTGGGAAACTGAACTATCTCACTATGACCGGACTCGATATATCTTTCCGATGTAAGTATAGTAAGTCAATTTCTCAATTCTCCTTGTGATAGTCGTTGGAATGCCCTTATTCGTATTATAAAGTACATTAAAGGGTCACCTGGAAAAGGACTTGTTTTCAGCGATAAGGGCCACATTAATATCGTTGGATATTGAGGCCGATTAGGCGGGGAGATGAGAATGATCAAGATCTACTTGTTCTTGTATATTCATAGGAGGAAACCCGATTTCATGGAAGAAAAAGCGACGATTGTTGCTCGGCCAAGTCTGAGGCCGATATCGAGCTATGTGTAACGGTACGCCCAATTTTCTTTGCATTGAGCTTGGAGGCTAGCGAGAATCAAGCCCACACAACGGCCTAAATACTTAGGCCCATTTGTACATAGAACGTTCTGTAGTCTTGTAGAGTTTTGTAGAGAATGTAGGGTGATTCTAGAGCATTCCTTTGTAAATATCTTGTAAGAATATTCTAGGGACATTCCTTGGAGAGTTCTAGAGAACTTCTCCCAACCGTAGGATCAAATGCATCACCACCGTCCATTTAGGAGGTGGAGTAGTATAAATAGGGGCATGGTTTCATTTGCAAACCATCAAGTCTTGTAAGCAAGTTTGAGTGAATATACAAGTGTTTTTCCCAACTATCTTGTGTTCTTTCTTAGCCATCTTTCTTACACTTCTTCACACACTAAAGACGTTCGAGAGAGGCGACTTAGCAACCGCGAGGGGCGGAAGAGCGTTAAGGCCGCACGGTTCATTGTTAAGGAACAAGTCCGCGACTGGTGGTATCGAGCCGGTTCGGGCACAAGTGTAGTGAAGTTAGCGTAATGGCAGGTGACGACAAGGATATTGCGTCAGGGGTGACGGACGTTCGTGGGAGGGAACTCGTGCCAACCAAGGACAAGAAGAAGCGTGACGGAAAGGCTCGTGGTGAATCTTCTCCTCGGGAGCTTGCTTGCAGCGAGATGGGCGAGAGGCTCGAGAGGTCGAGCACAATGTCGGCGTTAGAGGTCACGTGCTCGGACGATTTAGACACCGTCAAGGAGAGTGCAAGAGTGCGCTTGATGCCAACACAACGTTGGAGGAACGTTTCGCACGGCAGAGGCGCGAGTGGTCGATATTGTCAAGCTCTTCAAGCAAGATCGAGGGGATGCAAGAAGACTTGGCACTTTGCAAAAAAAGGCGCTGCTAGTGGGGGAGCTAAAGACGTCTACATCTAGTCAAGGGTGGATCGCCCCAAGCCGACAGGTTTTAATCTGGGCGCGAGACGCCAAGGAAGTGGAGAATTACCATGGCGTATGGAGCAAGACTTTGAGGACTCAACCTACCGACGAGCTATCAAAGGTAAAGACCGCATCTCTCTACCTTACCGACATCGCAATGTTATGGTGGCGCAGAAGACGCCGACATGGAGCGGGGCACCTGTCGGATTGATACATGGGACGATTTTAAGAAGGAGCTTAAACGCCACTTCTATCCAGGAGAACGTTGTCTCACGAAGCTCAGAAGAGACTTAGGGAGTTGAAGCAAAGCGGGTACTATCCGAGACTACGTCAAGGAGTTCACCACTCTAATGCTTCAAATCCCCAACACGGCCGAGGAGGACTTATTGTTCTACCGTAGACGGTGCCGAGGGATGGGTAAAGCAAGAACTTCACCGACGAGGCGTTCATCGGTCGATGAGGCTATGCCATTGCGCGAATCCCTTACCGAGTTCCAACCGCACACATTCGGGGATGCTTCAAGAATAAGGAGAAGATGAACTGGTCAAAGGTGGGGAGAGAAGCGGGGACGTCCGAGACCAACGAAGGCCGCCACGAGGAGGGCGGGGTCTTCTGACAAGGAATACGAAGACAAGAAGCGTGCGCCGTGCCCGAGGCGGATGCTTCATGTGCGAGGGCCACATGCCATGAGCAATCCCAAAACTCGGGTCGTTATCCGCCATGCTTGAGAGGCAAGAGACGGATAGTGTTCTTTGAGAGGAGACGAACAAGATGGGTTCCTTCAACTCCTCAATGCCCTCAAAGCCAAGCCGATCCGACACCATCAAGCGAGGGGCTCATGTACGTGGAGGCACTTGTCACGATGGGAAGTCTACCAAGGCGTTGGTAGACACCGAGCAACCCACAATTTTGTAACCGTGGAAGAGGCAAGAGGTTAGGCCTACGATGGACAAACGGGGACGGTTGGTTGAAGACCGTCAATGCCAAAGCTCACCGCTAAACGGTGTAGCTCGAGGCGTAGAGCTACAATTAGGCACTTGGAAGGGCGAGTGGACTTTCGGTGGCACCTATGGATGACTTCAGGGTCGTGCTCGGGATGGACTTCTTACGCAAGGTAACCGCTATCCCTATGCCTTCATTCGATTCGTATGTATCTTGGAGAAAGTGGTCACCTTGCATGATTCCGACCATTGAGTCATCTACAACACAACGGGAGAGGAAAAGCAACTATCGGCAATGCAAATCACGTGGAGTGAAAAGGGGGAGCCGACATTCTTAGCCACCCTCAAGGAAGAGGACCAACCCACTATGAAGGAGGACGACGCGTCACCCGCTCATCCAAGAAGTGTTGGGACGAGAACAAGGGACGCTATGCCCGCCACCGCCGAACCAACTTCCACAAGGCGTGAGGTGGACCACAAGATCGAAGCCGAGCGGGTGCTAAGCCGCCCGCCATGGCACTCCACGAGGATGGCTCCGCCGAACTCGAGGAGCTACGCAAGCAATCGACGGAGTTGCTTGAGAGGGGAAAATTAGGCCTTCCAAAGCACCTTATGGCGCGCCGCGTCTTATTCGAGAAGAAGCACGATGGATCATTGAGGATGTGCGTGGACTACCGGCGCTTGAATAAGGTAACAATTAAAACCGATACCCCATCCCGTTAATTGCCGACTTGTTTGAGGCTTGGTGGTGCCAAAGTATACACAAGATGGACTTACGAAGGGTTACTACCAAGTCCGCATAGCCGAAGGGGACGAGCCGAAACGACGTGCATTACCCGGTATGGATCGTATGAATGGTTAGTCATGCCGTTCGGACTAACGATGCCCCAAAGAACGTTTTGACGTTGATGAACAAGATTTTCGACCTACCTGATAGGTTCGTGGTGGTCTACTTGGATGACATCGTGATATATAGCAACTCAATGGAGGAGCATGCCGACCACCTACGCACCATCTTCCAGGTATTGCGGAAAACCGGTTGTATGTCGAAGGAGAAGTGCTCGTTCGCAAAGGAGGAGGTACCTTCTTCGGGGACACATTATCGGGCATGGGAAGCTTGGATGGACGCGAGAGGCCAAGATAAAGGCTATCGTGGAGTGGGAGGCCCACCAAGGTAATCGAACTTAGATCTTTCCTTGGTCTTGTTAATTATTACCGCTCGTTTTATACGGGGATACTCGCAGGCGGCACCTTTGACGGACTGCAAGAAGCGGGAAAGCATGGGAATGGTCCGAGAAATGTCAAAAGGCGTTTGACAACCTGAAGGCCATGATAAGCCAGAACCTGGCCCTAAGATCGCTGCCGACTTTGGCAAGCCATTCGAATTGCATACCGATCGTCCGACTTTGCTATTGGGGAGTATTGATGCAAGAGGACATCCGATAGCATTCGAGAGCCGCAAGCTCAACGACACCGAGCGCCGCAGAGTGCGGAGAGAAGGAGATGACGGCCATCATTCATTGCTTACGGGTGTGGCGACACTACCTTCTCCGGGATCTCATTTCACCATCAAGACGGACAACGTTGCCACAAGCTACTTCCAAACTCAAAAGAAGCTATCACCGAAGCAAGCCCGGTGGCAAGACTTCTTGGCCGAGTTCGACTATACATTGGAGTACAAACCAGGGAAAGCCAAGCGTGGTAGCCGATGCACTAAGCCGCAAGGCGGAGCTTGCGCCCATAAGCGCAGCAAAAGGGGAGATCGTGGACCGCATCGACAAGGGCTGAAACATGACCCTATGGCTAGGAGCTCATGAAGCTAGCGAGGCGACCAAGCAATTTTGGGTAGAGGACGGCCTACTCTACACCAAAGGGCGGCGTTTATACGCTCCGAGATGGGACAGTTTGAGGAAGGATCTCATCAAGGAATGTCACGACACAAAATGGGCAGTCATCGGGCCAAAAGCGTACAATAAGCGTTACTAGAAGCGCATACTTTTGGCCTGAGATGAGGATGGCGTCGAGCTCTATGTAAGGACTTGTCTTGTGTGCCGGCAAGACAAGACGGAGAATAAGCAACCGGGCGGGATCGCCGAGCCATTACTGTCATCGTCGGCCGATCCATGGCACTCCATCACCATGGATTTCATAAGTGCATTGCCAAAACCAGGGGTTCGGTCGATAATGGTGGTGGTAGATCGCTTTTCCAAACACGGGACATTCATACCGTACAAAGGATTGCTGACAATGCGGAGGAGGCGGCGAGGGCCTTTTTCAAGAACGTGGTGAAGTATGGGGACTACCACGGCATATCATTAGTGACCGAGATCCTCGCTTCACGGGACGCCTATGGACGGAGCTTTTCAAACTCCTGGGGACGGAGTTGAACTTCTCAACAAGCTTTCACCCCCAAACCGACGCGACAGATCGAACGGGTGAATGCCTTATCGAGTGCTATCTCGAGGCACTTGTGAGTGCCAACCGGAAAGATGGGCCAAACTCCTCGATGTGGCGCAATTTTCTTATAACTTGCGGAGTCGAGGCCACGGGACGAAGCCCGTTCGAGCTCGCAACGAAGCAACAACCTTTGACTCCACACACGCCCGCCACGTGCCCAGAGGACGGGCGAGTCCGGGGGCAAGATGGCTAAGTCATGGGAAGAGCAGGCCGACTTAGCCCTGGTTCATGCTTAGAAAAGGCCCGCAAGAAGATGAAGAAATGGGTCGATGAGAAGAGACGGCCAAAGGAGTACACAATTGGCGATCTAGTCTTCATCAAGCTCCTACCGCTTGATTCAAGCGCGCTACGGGGCATGCACAAGGGCTTGGTGAGGCGTTACGGCGGCCGTTCACCATCACAGGTAAGGTAGGTAAGGTGTCTTATCGCGTCGACCTACGATACTTTGAAAATTCATCCGAGTCTTCCACGTTAGTATGTTGAAGCCATATCACGTGGACGAGGAAGACCCAAGCCGAGGGGTATTAGCAACGAGCACCTCTGTGGTGACCAAGTCGTATGACAAGGGCGTTGAAGAGGTGCTCATGAAGAGAATCGTGCGAGGCGAGGTGTTCCACGCCGTACTCAATACTTAATCAAATGGAAGGGGCTACCCGAGTCCGAGGCAACATGGGAACTTGAAGAAGACATGGCGATTCCGACCAAAACTCGCCCGAGTACGAGGCGACGAGGACGCGCCGCCGAATTAGGTGGGGGAGAATGTAACGGGTCTGCCCAATTTTTTGCCGCATTGAGCTTGGAGGCTAGCCAGTAATCAAGCCCACACAACGGCTAAATACTTAGGCCCATTTGTACATAGAACGTTCTAGAAGTCTTGTAGAGTTTTGTAGAGAATGTAGGGTGATTCTAGAGCATTCCTTTGTAAATATCTTGTAAGAATATTCTAGGGACATTCCTTGGAGAGTTCTAGAGAACTTCTCCCAACCGTAGGATCAAATGCATCACCACCGTCCATTTAGGAGGTGGAGTAGTATAAATAGGGGCATGGTTTCATTTGCAAACCATCAAGTCTTGTAAGCAAGTTTGAGTGAATATACAAGTGTTCTTTCCCAACTATCTTGTGTTCTTTTTCTTAGCCATCTTTCTTACACTTCTTCACACACTCAAAGACGTTCGAGAGAGGTCGACTTAGCAACCGCGAGGGGGAAGAGCGTTAAGGCCGCACGGTTCATTGTTAAGGGAACAAGTCCGTGACTTATGGCTCATGCAACATGTGAACTCTTGTGGCTAAAAAACACTTATGCGCAGAATTACACTTCTATGACATTGGTCTATGGAGCTCGTGTGTGATAATCAATCGGCTCTACACTTTTCTTCCAATCCAGTTTTTCATGAAAGAACGAAGTATATAGAAGTCGATTGTCATTTCCTTAGAGAAAAGATTCTCTCTAGAATCATCAGGACTTCATTAAATCAACTCTAGAGATCAACTCGATATCTTCACTAAATCTCTACGAGGCCCTCGGATAACTTATATATGTGACAAGATGGATGCATATGATGTATATGCTCCACCTCGAGGGAGTGTTGAGATATTGTAAAGTACATCTTTAGTGGAAGTTGAGTGGCGGCTAAGTGCCCTAAATTAGGTAGTGTTGTTTTTTCTTTTCCTTAATTTCTCGAAAGGTGTTAGGCTAACCATTGCCTATATAATGTACAAGTTCAATCATGGTTAATACACAAAATATATTGAGTTTTCTCTCTTTAAACCCTTTAAGGGGCATTTCGATAAATTACATACTTTTATTTAATTTTTGAGTTGGACCAACGAACCCTCTCAACCCAACCTAGTCAGACCCAACTCACAACTTGAGACCCAAGTAGTAAAACTAGTATGTTGTCGCTACTATGACTATGGTGGCTAAGGAATTTCCTTTATATATACATTGACTATATATAGAAGATATTTTACCTCAGAATGACTTTAAATATTCCAAGTTCCTGAATATCCATCGAACTCGACCTACTTATAGGCAAATTTAAGAGAAACAAACAACCTGACCATTGCGAATTCTCATATTGTGACGGTCATAATATGAACTTTTGACTGCTAGCAAGGGCATTTTGCTGCAAAGAGGCCTTTTGCTAATCTGGCCTTGCAAACTTGACAAAGAGGGTTGGTTAACACAGGCCATGTATCACTGGTATGCCCCAGCCTATATGGCACATCTAAGCACTAAGCGTTGAGTCACCTTATACCATGAGAGTGACTGATACCTGATATTTTACTATTTGAATGGAAAAATCACTTTTTTCTTCTCTCACTTGAAGATGTAGCTACAAAGTTGATCGAAAGAAACAATAACATATAACAGTCAAAACTCTTCAGTCCACAAGCGGTAAGACCAACACATCACTGGTGGAAACTTTTAGCTGCTCTAACAAAGATGAAAAATTAAGATCCCTGGGCACTTTTTATTTTTTTTTTTTGGTCATAATCCTTGAAAGCATCTATTGCTCAAGAAAATGACTGATGGATCACTACTCATCAGCCTGTTTCTTCTCCCGAATTTTCTCCCTTACACTGGATAATATGAAATACCACAGCACTTGACCAACGCAGGGAGGATATTATTGGCAATAATGCAAAGACCACCAACTCAATAGAGCCCTATTCAATTTTGACACATTTACTTGGGTCAAAAGGAAAAAAATTCATTTATCTAATTTAGCCTCGTCTTTTATGATTCATTATGGCATAAAAACTTCCACACTACATTCTGTAAAATCATTTTAGCATAAACTCAATACCGAGCAGGCAGCAGCTGATAAATGAAGTAATAACGCTGACCAACAGGATGAATATACAAAGAAAAAAATTAAGTGTATTTTCCAGCCACCACACAAAAAAGGAGCATAACTGGAAATTTTCATACAGATAGACACCAAACAAAAATTAAAAGAACCTTAAACTGAAGAAAAGGAATTACATGTTTTTCACAGTGGCCTCCAATTAAAATTTGCTTACATCAATATGGGATGCTACCTATTTCTCTGTCACAAACCAATTCTAGTATAGGTGGGTCGCAACATTTGAGAATGATGAAAAGGAAGGTACATATCGCATCAGTGGATTGTACACACAGTACAAGCAATGCTCAATCAGAACGCTAACATATTATGGGAGTGTTTGCAATCACTAAAAAGGACATTTCTTGGCTTTTGGCTGAAAAAAAATCATTTTGTAGTGATTGCATATCCAACTTCTACTTCTAATTCTGCTTCATTTAGTCAAAATCTAATAGCAGGAGAGGGGTGCTTTAGATTTTTGCTTCTAGTTTGACTTTTACAAACAAATAAGTACTTTTCCACCTTTTTCACCAGACACTCTCAACTTCTGATTCTATTTTTAAACACTACCAACTTTTGATTCTCAGTTACTTTTACTTCTACTACAATAAATCACTTCTTCCAAAAACAGAAGTTTTGTAAACACTCCCCATAAACGTTGGCTGGTTTAACCGAAATTGGAGAAGAGTTCACAGAGCACGCAGGCATGTTCTGAGGGAGCCAAAACAGCGTAAGTGAATGGAAGCAACGAGGAAAAGAAGTAGACCTGCTGTACTTCCACCTGCATCTTACTGCTTCACTCATTCACGAATAACAGCAATGAGGAAAATAACTTCAGCAGCTGGATCAAATGTATCTCCACTTTGGCAAGAGAGGATTCGAAGGAAGGGATATGCTGAAGTTCATACTGGTAAATCCTAATTTAAGTGTTTCTATAATGAGTAAATTGGAAAAATGGATTTGGGTTTGATTATATTTGACTGGAAAGTTTAGCGTGGTCTAACTAGGACGAAGATGTACTTACAGAATATCCCCTTAGGGCAGAAAGAGTACAACCAATTCAGATCCTTAAAATTTCTGATTATCCCAAATACATGATTTCACCCAAAATCCAAATCCCATTCCTAGGCAATGCCAAACACAATGTAGTGTTGTGTGGCCAAAACCTTAGAAATATCAAGCTTTGCACAAGATAGCTCTCTGAAACAGTAAAATAGTAATAACAAGAGAAAGCAATTGCTGAAGGAAGTAAAGCGGGAGATCTCAGACAATTTTCTGCTATTCTTCAATATCTTATCAACATTTTTATCTACGTTGCCATCTTTCAGATTTTTCATAAATGTTCTTATTATATTTCGTAGCATAGCAAATTGCAAAGACAAGCACAATGTAGGCATAGCATGTTCAAATTACAGGCACGTAAACAAACTCGCACACAAGTAAATCAGCAAATTGATTATGAAATCACTAGCCACAATTTGGCCCAAGAACCTTGCACAAAATTATAGGGATAATTACAAGAACCCCCTATATGTCCGGGCTATTACCAAAAAAAAAATTATGATAACCCCCTTGAGGTTTGATTCAGTCTTACATTTCCCCCTTCATAAGCAAAAAACATTTCAAAAACCCCCCTAGCTTTTATAGAATATTCCAATTACCCCCTTAAATTAAGACAAAATCAAATCTCAAGGATTTTTTTGTAATTTTCAAAAACATTTGGGATTTTTGTAATTAGCCCAAACCTCAAGGTTTCTTTTCGTAATTATTCCCAAAGTTATATGCTGAAAACTGATTTCTGAAATCAAAAATACTAGGAGCCAAAAGGGCACCACTAGCCACAACTAGACCGGATTAAATTAACACCCTGAAGCTTCAATTTATGTAAATCTACCAATGAAACAAGATTTTCAATTATGAGTGAGAAGTAAAAAATAATCAATTACCCTAGAAGAAAAATATATTGCCCAGTCAAGTTGTCGATATTTCTTGTTCTCTGCAGCAAGACCAGCTGAGGAAGGATGGCAACAGCTTCCAGGTACAAGGAAAAAGCCCACATAACCTGGTTGATCATATCAAGCATAGATATAAGATACACGTGTTTTTCAAATAGGAATTCAATGAAACTAAGAAATGGCAGCTATATGATGGTATCTGAGTACCTCTTTGAAGGTAAACTTCTCATGGATGATTAGTGCTAATAAAAAGCATGGTATAATAAGGAAATAGTGGCGAAAAGTGTCATGATCTTTGTCGTAGGATCTACGGACAATCTTGTGCCGCCTCATATACAGACAATTGAGAAAGAGCTTCCCAAAAATATTAATTTCATTAGCGTATTGTACAGTGAGATATAGACTGTAAATAAATCCAAGTAGCGAGTAGCAAAAACAATAGCATAAAGCTCCTGGGTCTTCAGAGAAATGCCTGCATATGAAAAATAATGTCAACATCACAATATCATACTAAATAATTAAGAACCAGAAGAAATTAGATGGGGCTTCACATGTGTGGATTAGACTCAAAAGAAAGAGGGGGTGAAAAAAAGGAAACCTATATATACACAAAACAGATATATTACGGATGAATTGCGCATATTAAGTTCCTGAATGGCTAAATAAGTAAACATTTAACTTGTATGAAATATATAAAATAAGAAAAAAAATAAAGCATGCTTCTCCAACTATCATGCCATTCTAGGTTGAACCACAACAATGAATATCTAAACTATATACGATAAATGCTGAACTTTTAATGGACTAAACATGTTTCACCAATGATATTGTTTTTCTAACCGTTACTTAAACCATAATACCTTGACTACCATTTTAATAATGATAAAACTTTTTGCATTCTAAATCACCACCACCGGCTAGTGGTTAAGGTGGTGGAGGCGCAACACCAAGAACAAGGTGTGAGGAGTAGTTGGGAGTTCACCTATTCGGGATTTCAGCAAAGACATGGTTGTTTTTTTTTAATTTCCACCTTTCTGGTGGAGTTTGTTTTAAGAACAAATTATATAGTTTGAAGGGGGATTAAGTGATTCAACTGTAGCTGAAGGGAGTTAAAGCGGTACAAGGTATAGCTTGAGGAGGTTTGGTTCATTAACTTTAAATTTAACTTTCACATATCTGAATTGTTTGGCAGCTGACTGGTAATATACTACAGCAAATTGTACCTTTCCTTTTTCAAAATCACCCTCCGCTTAAAATACCTTTTGACAAAATGGCGATAACTAAAAATGGATGCTCGTCTTATAAGATAAACCATACTTTACCATACTTGGGCAGATATGTTGATACACACACTAACCACTAATATGTCCTCTACATAAGGTGGACTAAGTTTGACAGGAATGCTTTTTAAGCATCATTCAGGCCTTTAATTAGCTACAGCTTGAGTACAAATTGTGCCGACTCATGATATAGTTCTGACAAGTGTCTGAAATCAAATTCTCGTCAACAGGTAATAAAAAATTGCCAAACTTAACAAAGGAGGTCTATAACAACACAGGAGACTGCAAGGCCATGCATTCTTTACTCTATTTCCTAGCCAGATGACTGCTAAAATAGTGCCTCGACAAATTGAACAATAGAGTTGAATGGTAGTAGTCAAGTTATGTCAAAAGTGGTCACATCAAGGCTACCGTTTACAAAATATCTCTATTCTTTGCTTCAAAATGTTACAGTTGCACAGAGTCCAATCATGTTCATGCTGATGTGTTGTGTTATTTGAAGGTATATGCTCATGGACCATGGTAATCAAATAAAAATAACAACTTTATCCTTTTATCATCTGTTGGACTTCTTTGCCTTCTAGGAAGATACTACTTGAATATTAAAGTTCAAGGTATGCTCTTTTATAAGACACTAATTTTGTAGATGATATTTTTCTGCAGTTTGATAACTAACTATTGCAATTAAAACTATGTTGTAAGCTCTGTGTGTTCTAAGCCCACCAAGTTTCCCAGTAATTTCAATAGAATGTCACGTCTATTCTCTATTTGAACATTCCAAACATATTTTTACTAACATTTCTATCTTCGAATATATTCCTCAACGCTATAGCCATAGAATCAAACAAATGTTTGCCTGAACCAATCATTGTTTCACGTCTCTCAAGTCTCATGAAGTTTGAATGCCTTCTAAGCAAGACAGCTTCGTTCTTGAAAAATTCCAGTCATTCAGCCAAAAGAATATTTCGGACAGAAGGACCAACACTAATGTCACTATTGGGATACGTAATCAGAACACCATATGTAGGATCTGGAGTAAATGATTTCACAGACTGGATTTACCATAGCTATGTTTGTCCGTACGTATCAGAATATTGGCCTTAAGCTATTGCAAACTCTATAAAAAAGTAATTCTCAGCTTCTAGATGCAAACAAACAACTATTTCTCCATCTATAAGCTGAGGATCAGTTTGCAAACACTCCCATAATTCGTCAAAAAGACGTAGATCTTCACTAATCTACAAGGAATAAGTCTCTTCACTAATATGCAAGGAAAAAAATAGTCTGGCTATTGCCTGTTTAGAGGTCACTAAGTGTTAAAAAATTCAAACAAATACAAACACATTCTGATACTTAATATTTCTGTACCGTGCAACTCTGCAATCATGAACAGGGAAATGGTAATAGATCCTTCACAATTAACATACTCGATCCACGCAGAATTTCTCTCGCAATACAACTATTGATGCAAATAAAGCTGATTACATCACAGAGCTCCACAACTTCCACAAACTAAAAAAAGTAAAGGACCTACTAATAGTTCTTAATAGTGGGCTAACCTCATTTGACAATAGCCCAGAACCAACCCATAACTTAGCTCACATGCAAGAAAAATGCAGAACATTTTTATAGCAAGCACAAAAAAACTTCTTGAAAACCCACCTTCCAAATTTCAACACACTCAGATTCCCACCAATAAATTGACTGAAACCATCAAAGACACATTCTTTCATAAATGTACAATATGAAACCAGATTCTCAAACAATATTAACAAAGAATAATATCCATCATTCACAACTGAAAAATAAAAAAGCAAGCATGACTATCACTATTCAACGAACCAAATTACGCGTGCCTTCTGGACCGAGGGCGCACACGTAGGCGTCTTTAGACTTTAAATCATTGATATAAACCACTAAAGCCTTCATGAGCACACACACACAAAAAAGCATACAATTCCCTCGTACAGGCAGAACATAAAACCCATTCCCAAAAATAGCAAACAATAAAAATATAAAAAAGCAACAAAAATGACTTTAACACTATTCATTAACGATATATCCTTCACACACCCAGAGTCGTATACATACGATAAGTGCCGAAATAACGACGTATAGAACAAAAATCAAATCTTTATGGATCTTGAGAAGAAGAAGAAGAAGAAAAAAATTAAAAATGCGAAAAGAGCATACCAGCACAAGATTTAATAGTGTGAATCTTGAGGAGCAAAACAAGAACACTTGCCAAATGGGTCATATCCCCAGCTAGCCTGAATATATTCATTTTCTCCCCTTTTCTTCTCAACCCCCTCTCTCTGCTAATCAACCAGAAAAATATTGCCTTTAATTTCTCAAAGGGTCCAGAAAATAGATTTGTAGTTGAAAATTCGCTTTGCCCTTACTCTGTTTTTTTTTTTTTTTTTTGGTTGCGAAACAGAGATCTCTTTGCGGCTTTGCCTCCTGGTTACTCCAAGAAACAGCAAAATAGTACTAATTTTTTCCTTTTTTCTCAGACAGTAAATTGGTAAGAAACGAAATTAAAACAATGGTTAGACGGACCGTTGGAAAATGAAAGTGACAACCTAAAATGTGGCACGTGAGGGGTAAGCGGATGTGTTTTGTCCAATCAGATCGCAGCTTGAGGCGTGTAAGAAACCCTTACTACTAGAATTTACTAGACGACCCCTAATTCCGATCTTGAGGGTAGTACAGTTATCAAATTGTCCGGGTTGGTGTCGGCCCATCGGGCCAATGGGGAAATCGGGTCGAGCCGGGATAGAATTTCTTCAAGCTACAATTTTGGGGAGCCCAGTCTAGCTCATGTATTAAAAATACACTTGATTTGCTTCGAGTCAATCGGATCGGCTCGATGTTTCTGGCCTAACGGGTCGGACCAAATAGCCTCGATTTTTTTGAACTTACAAAATTTCAGCCTAGTCCAGCCCTATTACCGGGTCGGGTCGGGACATTCCACCAAACCAGAACATTTTTTACAGCTCTACTTGAGGAGTTGTTTTAGGGGAGTGTTTTGAGTTTATATGTTACTTAAAAAAATTATTAAAAAAACGTTATGTATTAAAGGATAACGTACAAAAAAGACGTTATATATCTATATATTTGGTTTTATTTTAGAATAATAATTAAAAATGTATTTCCAAAAAATAAGACAAACATTATCTTTGAAACTTTATCTATTTACTTCAATAGTGGGAGTGTTTACAAGAGCTTATGCTTTTAACGAAATGATTTATTGTAGGGGAGGTAAAAGTAGTTGAGAATCGAAGTTTATAATATTTAAAAGTAGAATTAGAAGTTGAGAGTGTGTGGTGAAAATATTCTAAAAGTGCTTATTTGTTTGAAGTCAAATTAGAAGCATAATTGAAAATCTGAGCACCCATATTTTTGCTTTTAGATTCGGAAAATGAAGCAGAATAATAAGCAAAAGTTGACATTTGCAAACACTAAAAATAGATTTTTCACCCAAATTTTGAGAAGCATTTTTATAGTAATTGCAAAAACACTCCGATATGGGGAGTAAACGAAACAATTGAACTTGAATAATCGGATCACCACTCAAACTTTAATGCAAAGTTTTTGTGTTTTAAATTAATTTTAGGTGCATTCAATTTGCCCCATCAACTTTATGTTTGTTTCACTATGAAAATATACATTTTGTCCCCCCTTAAATTTATAATATGAGTTCTCTAATTCACCCCTTTCTAAGTATTTGGCAAATTATTATAATTTTATTGAGATTCCAATTTATTTAAACTTGATAATATAAAGAAAATAACTTAAAATAGAACAACCATAAATAATATGGTTGATTTTTATACTTACTCAATTATTAAACAATAATTTCATTTAAAATTCTTATTTCATTCTTAAATAGTTGTTAAGTAGATACTACCTTTTTAAAAGACTCTAAAGATATTAAACGAATGGTTGCCCACATCCAAACAAACTAGATAGTAGATTAATGTTGCTAAAAAGCTAGGCAGCTTACTCTGAGTTAGGGGATCCGAGTATGGGGAATTTGACTCTGTTCAAATGCTCAATCCAAGTGATGAAAATCGGTTTGTAATATGCAAACAGCTATATTTCAGGATATAGGAAGCAACCTTTGTTCGCATCCCCTGGTGGGTCCTCTCCCTGTGGATGAGGAATATAGTTAGAAGAGCCTCGGGTATTGTCCTAGGGAATCACCTCTAATGCTTAAACCAACAAAGTGTAGGAAGAAAACTCAGAGCACATGAATCAAATAATTAAATTGTACTCTTTGAATAATAATAAGTGAGGGACATAATTATTTTGGACTATGGACCGTATGGGCCAATGTAATAAGTTGGCTTCATGTTTTTTTTTGATAAAATGGCCAAAATAATAATTTTTATAGGCTAATAAATTATAGAAATGAATTAAATATTTCAACAGGGAACTCATCATAAGTCCTCCAGTTTACTAGTTGTGATTTAATGGAGCAGGTGTGAAGCTTGAAAACAGCTATTCCTCTTGACTGGTCTCTTTTATATGAAAGAGTTTGCAGAAATTTCACTAATTATAGGTTCAAGGGTATTCTTGGAAAGAAGTTTCACCATGTCTTCAAGAGATAACTCTCTTTCACCTTATCCTTTTACTTGCTTGCTTATTTTTCTTCATTGACTGTTGAGAGGGACATTGGAGAGTAAATCCCTACAATCTTGAGTGGTGATAGGGAGCTTGAGGGAGGTTATGGAGGAAATAAGGAGAGTTAGGTTGACAAGGTGCCCAGAGGAAGAGCACCAAAGAGGGACGTCGTCCCCCAAGCATGCCGGCACAACAGGAGGGCATGCAACCGAGCATGTCCTGGGAATGCGACCGAACGCGAACATCCTACTCCCCATTAGGGAATGGCACACCCAAACCGCATTGGGGTGGATCTTTAACTATTTTGTATTCTTCTTAACCCACTCCGTCCCCTTTGTCCAATTTTTCTGGCCCTTCGAGCTCTGGCGACTATAAGGCTCATGTTATACCTTTCGAGGAAGGAGAGTTACCTGCAATTTTTTTGTTTCTAGTTCTATTCGCCGACTCCTTTTTCACCCATGAGTGGGACATTCTTCCTATTTTGGGTCCGGGGGGGATAATTCTATCCTACCACTGGGATTTTTGAGTTGCCACTTGAGTTCGGACCTAGTAGAGAGGTCGGGAGGATTTTAAGGGAGGTTTGGAAGTGAAGGCTTTTGGTGAGCCCTCCAAAACTAAGCACGAACATGGACCTTCTTCGGGTGATAGGTCTTGATGCCCGAGGTCTTCAGAGTCGTGTGGACTTGAGATATCTTCGTGAAAAACACCTAGTTTGTCTCCCAATGTCCGACTCATGGCTTCTGGTCCTAATCATATGCTTGTTCATACCCTTAAGGGGTATTTTACTATGACATGTTTATCTAATCGTTTCACCACTCCTCCAGAGCCTTTTTCCTGTGAGATCTTAAAGTCTTTTGGTCTATGTGTCAGTCAGGTTACATCTCATTTATATAGTTACAGGGGTATAGGTATGCCATGGGGGAGTCCGAGCTCCCAATGATCTTGGAGGACTTTCATTCATTGTTCTTCATCGGGAAGGCCCATAAGTAGCTTCTTTCATTTTCCACTTGTTAAATTTTACAGTGTGTTACAACAGGAAAATCTTTCAACAATGGCCTTACAAAAGTAGAAATAAAAATTACAACTTGAACAAAACCTAATTATTACAATCTTGAATGAACTCTAGTTCCAAAAACATAAATCTGACAAAACTTGAAAGCCGAGTCAAGGAAGGCCTCTGTCCGCAAGTCAAATACATCTCTAAAGATAAAATGACTTAAGTATTTTTGTGTAGTAGCACCACTAACCCAAAGGCCCCAGCGAACTAGAAATGGTGAGAAAACTGGTTTACTTGACTCAAAAAATTCAGAAAGAAAGATAAAGTGAGAGATGTCATGACAGACGTGATGACATTTGGGATAACATCTACTAAACAAACTATTTTCTGCAGAATTTGTCCGAATCTCACTCTTTCTCCCTATTTTGCTTTGTGAATCTGAATACAACCTAAGATTATATAAGGCAACCATTCCAAATACTTGCAGGAGATTTATTGATAGAAAGTGGGCATTTACATCACATGTGACTTCAAGGAGTTACAAGCCACATTATAACCACTATCTGGGAGTTACAAACTCCAACAGATACTTGAATCTGGGTACATCTAATGTCCAGATTCATCAGGCCCAACAGTCACTTGAATCTGGGCCAAGCCCATTTTCGAGTGATAAAAGTAAAGTGAACCTAATCCGGGGCCCAAAGGGCTGGGCCAACCTAAGGCCCAAGCCTAGGTCGGCTGGGCCTGCGTGCACGTGTGGCTCATTTGTGATCATCTACTTGTGTTATAGTATATCCAACCAATAACACCTTCTAGTATATAAACTAGGATAAACAAAAAATTATTTTCTATGTGGGGCAAGGTTAAAAACCTTTCAACGCCCTTTATATAATGCCCATTCATCTGATCAATTTCGTGTATTAATTACTCACTCACTGAAATTCGGTTTTGAGAAATAAAAAATACTACAAATATCTACTTGGAACATAGATTAATAATTTATAAATTAATTTATCCATAATTAAATATTTAACCACCAAAAATTTCGTCAAATTCGGGTCGACGCCGGCTTTATCAAAACCAATTTTCCAACAATCCCCCACATGATTGGAAATTAATGCATGTATGAATGCAAACCAATCCTAAAGAGACAAATATCGCATCCAGAAATGTAGCTTTGTGACTTTGAACCTTTCGTAGTCAATATCTCGGATACACTACCGACGTAGTGGACGTAATGCCTTGAACTATTCTTCTGTGGTGTATACTAAGTCAACACCATTAACACAATAAGGTCTCAACACCTTATGTACTCACGTTTGTGTCCTGCTTTCATGACCACGGACGCTTCTTTCGATTCATAAATGTTATTTTGGAGTGGCCCATACTTCTCACTTACATAGGTGATTTCCTATCATAGTATCATGTCATACTCTACCTCATCGAGGTGTAGGAAGCATTAAAATCAAATGACTTAGACTCCACCACAACTTTGTAGGTGTTTCAACAATTGGCTTTGTTTTCTAGAGAAGGGTTACAATATAACCTTCATAGCTTAGTTTTCACATTAAAACCAAGTTCTTGGGACGTCCAGTCATCATGGTTAGATTACCACTATGATGGTTATTTTACTTTGTGGACTTTAAGCACATTCCCTCTAACGAGTATTATGTCTCTAACGAGTATCGAGACTTATTGTTATACATATTACTCTGTCTCATTCCGATAGCTATTTGACTATCACATTGAATCATTACGTATGCACATGTTTTCTCTAACATGGAATATCCTCCCAAAAGTTTCAAAGCCGCTCTACATCTTCACCGATTTTATCCAAAGCTATAAACTAAGATTCCATGGTGTATCGAGCTATACACGTTTGTTTCGTGGATTTCCATGGCATGACACCACATCTAATGGTGAATATGTATCCATTAGTGGAATAAGAATATTTCGAATCCGAAATCCAACTAAAGCATCACTATACCTTCAAGTATTGTTGGGTATCTCGAGTAGTATAGCCCCTAATCCAGGGTATACTTCAAGTATTTTAACACCCTTGTTAATGTTTTCCAATGCACGTGACTTAGATTTGCTCGTGAACCTACTCAACTTATTTACAAGATATGCTAAGTTTGAACGTATACGATTCGTGGAAGTACATCGACTACCTATTATACGTGATTATTCCATCTCGAGCCACTAGTTTCGCTTTATTAGCAACCAGATTTACACTTAAATCAATGGGTGTCTTTGATAAATGAACCGTCAAACGCATTGAATTTCTTGAGCACTTTCTCTATATAGTGAGATTGTGACAAGACAATACCACATGGAGTTCTACTAATTTTGATCCGTAAAATCACATAAGCAGTCATCATTCCTTTATGTCAAAGTTCCTATTTGTCCATAATAGAATCATGACTACTGCCCACGATTAAAAAATCGTCTATGGATAGATATACTATGACAAATGCATCAGGTGCATCAAGAGATGTGGCAACAGATGTGATGACATTTGGGATAACATCTATTGAACATATTATTTTTCTGCAGAATTTGTCCAACTCACACTCTTTCCCCCCATACGAATCTGAATGCAGCCTAAGCTTATATAAAACAACCATTTCCAATAGTTTCAAGAGACTCGATGATAGAAAATGAAAAATTATAACCAAATGTAACTTCCCAGGAGTTACAAGCCACTTAACGGCCACTATCCGGGAGTTACAAAGTCCAATTGAGACACCTCCAATATCCAACCACTATCCGGTAGTTACAACTCCAATAGAGACACCTCCAATATCCGATTCATCAGCCCAACAAGAATTGAATCGGGCAAACCTATTTTCAAGTGACAAAACTATAGCAAGAATTTTTGAATGGTTGGGCCAAACTTAAGTTCTCGTCTTATTTTCAAGTGACAAAACTATAGTGGAATGTGAGCAGGGTATTGCTAATCCCGGTAGTCAACGTCATTTGCATGCTTTTCTTATTAATCGTCATAAATTGTCTTTTGTTGCATCATGCTTTTAGAACCTATGACTTTGCCGGAGTTTAGTTTCTATTGTCGAGATTTGGCTTTGATAATGGGTTGAAAGTAATTGTTCTAATCATATTTGGATTTATGTCTTTATTAATCATAAATCGCTTATTTACATTTTGACATTCTTGTTGATCATGCACAACTATTACATTGTAGGTTGACATAGGTTGACATCTCGCTTTGTTGCTCGGCTTTTTATTTATTTGACTTTTGTGTATGCTAAATGTGATAGAGTAGCTAGATATGATTTGTGGGACAACTTGCGTGAGATTGCTCTTAGTATACGGAGGGGTTACTCATGGAGGCTTGTTAGGGGGGGGACTTTAACATCTTTTTGCATGATCACGAGAGGATTGGTGGTACTTCTGATAGGTCTGACGAGATGTTAGATTTTGCTTATATGGTTGCGGATTGTGAGTTATTTGATGCGGGGTGTGAGGGGCCTATCTTTACATGGGCTAGAGGTGGGCTTCGGGAGAGACTTGATAGGGCTTTGTATAATGAACATGGGTTGATGTGTTTACTTTTCTATTGTTACGCATTTATCTCGTGTTCGCTCCGATCATGCTCCTTTACTCATATCTTGTCAGTTTGAACCGCATGTGCCTCGTTTCTTCTTTCCGGTTTCAAAGATATGTGGATACGTCACCATACTTTTTGCGGCAGTTGTCGAGGAAGCATGGGGGCATCCCACGGGTTGTTTTGGAATGAGGAGCTTGCAACACAAGTTGTTTGGTGGTCAAGCGCTTGACTAAGATTTGGAATCACCACACGCTTGGTAATGTTTTTGATCGGGTTAGATGGGATTTGAGCGCAAGTTTCAGCTGCTCAGTCGTATATGATAGTGATCCATCTACGACTCATCGGTGCCGAGCTACATCGCCGTGTGGCCGAGTCAATACGAGCTACGTTTGAAAATGGAGGAGGATTTTGGCGCGTAGTTTAAAGCTGATTAAGGGCAATCGAGGGGAGCGCAACACTAAGTTTTTCCATGGATTTGTTAGCGAAGCGATGTCACGCTAGAATTCACTCGATTGACGATGATGGAATGGTGATCACACAAGATTCTCGAGATTCTAAGTCGGCAGATTCGATTCTTTAAGTCTTTATTGACTCGACTTGGAGTATTTGACTCCCCTGCCGATGAGTTCTTTCCCGCTTCCTAATTCCATTGATCTTGATGGACTTTTGTGCTATGCCGATGGCTTAGGAGGTTCGCGATCAAAGATTTGGGATTGATCCGCCTAGTGTTTTGGGGCGATGGATTCTCATCGTTGTTCTTTTTCAAAGATTGGGATTTTATCGGATGTGGAGGATCATGCGGTGGTCGACTTCTTCTCGGGTAATCTCATGCCGCCCACGTTCACGGCTCATCTTTAGTTCTCATTCAAGGTTCCTCACCCTCGGAAGTGGATCGAGTTCGCCGATTAGCCTATGCAACGGACGAATAAGATTATCTCTAAGATTATGAATGCGGTTGGTCTCGATTACGCCTAATTGTGTCGCCGAACGAGTGGTTTCACACCCGGCCGTGTCATCTCGATAACATATTGCTCGCTCAGAGCTTATCCATGATATCGCCTTAGCCACGGAGATTCCTAATGTGGTGATGAAGTCTGGATATGGCTAAAAACTTCTGTGGTACAGTGGGATTTCTTGTATACAACTATGATTCACATGGGCTTCCCGATTCGGTGGATTGATATGGTTGGGCGGTTGTATTGAGCATCGCTGCGGCTTATTTTCGTTAATGGTATCCTTCCGGATATTTTCCTTCGACTGGGATCGCTGCGGCAGGGGACCTCTATCTCCGCCTTGTTTGTTTCGCGGCAGTATTTATCCCGGGGATTAGATTCCATTATTAGACAACACGGGATATGATTTATCGTGACGTGACGGGGTTTTCCGGTGACACATTTATCTTCGATGATGTGGTTATCTTCACTAGTATGCGTCCGACGATGGCCCGCCACGCTGGGCACTTTTCTCGAGCACTATTCTCGCTACTTTTGCCACCGGTCGTTGTCCGTAAGAGTAGATTCTTTCTCAGGCCCATGTTACATTGACGGTATTTGGGAGCTCATGGTTCATGAAATGCCGAGTGCTTTGTTCGCGATGACTTGTCGATGACTTATTTGGGTGTCCCTTGTTCAAGGGGCGAATGACGAAAGAGCTCTTCCTCCCGGTGATTCGCAGGGTGTTGGATAGAGTTGCTTGGGTGGTCGATCGATATCTCTCCTTTGGTGGTAGGCTCGCTCTTATTCTGAGCATGCTAATGGCCACCCCGTTGATATTCTTTAGGTCATGCACCGCAAAGACAGATTCTGCTGCGAGAGTTGGAATAGATCATGGCTAGATTCTTCTCGGGGATCCTATGCGGGGCGATGTAAGAAGACTCATTGGATGGGATTGGGATATTATCTCGCCATCCTATTTACGGGTGGGTCAAGGGTTGCGCCGACTTTCGGATATTCCGACGCCTTTAGTTACAAGTTGTGGTGGAGGTTACGTGAGGGCCATTCGTTGTGGGCTCAATTCTTGATCGCTAAAATCTTTATTATAATAGGCTCCGGTCTCCTGCAGAGCCTCAGAACACATAATCATAGTCATCGGTGGAGGCGCTTGAGGCGGATCGGTATTCGAGCCGTGAGAGGATTTTTGGTCTATCGCGCGCCGTAGTAGTCATGTCGGGTTTCGGGATGATACTTGGTTTGGGCATCGACCGCTTGGATCATTGTTTGGATCGTAGTTGGGTCATATGACGGTTGATTGGTTCATTCGCGATAAGGTATGTGGGATAGAGATAGATTGTATCGTCTTGGTCTCCGGATGTGGGCTTCCCGAGAGTCTCATTGAGGATATATCCGGGTTCCGATCTACTGCGGGTCCGAGGATATCATGCGGTGGATGTTTACCTCTCATGGTGGGTTCTCTATGTCTTCTCGCTTGGGATTCTCTCCGGGGTAGAAATGCTCGAACCTTCGTATGGTGCCATTTGGAACGATGATCTTATTCCTACTATCTCTATATTCCTTTGGCGCCTCCTTCGTAATTTCTTCCCTGTGGATATCAAGCTTCAGGCACGTGGCACTTCCCTTGCCTCACGTTCTTTGTTGTTGCTTGAATAATCCACATTCATCTCCTCAGTCGAATCTATCCCTCACCTCTTTTTGATGAATGATATTGTCAAATCCGTGTGAATCACTTTCTTCCTTGGTTTGACACTACACTTCCACACACCACCGATATGATATTGTTTCTTTCATTTTGGAGGAATCGCACACACGGATCACACACGAGGCACTTGAGTCTCTTGGTTCCTCGCTTGATTTTATGGTTTGTTTGGACGGAAAGGAATAGTGTCAAACATCGACACCTTCCTTTCTTGGCATCTCACATTATTTGGCAGGTGGAGCGGTATCTCCGGATTTTTGTTTGGTCGGCGTCCGAACCCATCGATTGGTCCGGATGTTTCCTACTTGTTGGCTTTTTTAGGGGAGTGCTCCACCACGGGTTCCACGCAGCCGAGGATTGTGATTTGGCGAGCCTCGGTCTCCTCGATCAAGCCGAACACGATGGTTCGTTTGATCGACACTTTAATTTTTGGCGGAGGGGATTGATTCGAGATCATTCGGGCGGACTTATGTTGGCTTTTTCATTGTTCTCTCCGGCGGTGTCAGCTTTCATGCCGAAAGCTTCTAGCTACCGGAGATGGGGCAGCTGCGGCATGCCCGTCTTTTTTCTCTTGATTTGGATCGAGTTGGACGCGCGGCTTGTGGTCACCACGATCACTTCCGTGGCCTCGCTCTTGGCGGCAAGTTCAAAGACACCCCGATTCACATTCGAACATGCCGAGGACCTTCAATATTCGATTTCCACATACACAGAGAGGGAAATCCACCGATCACCTTGCGAGTTGGGAGTCACGCTTTCTTAGCGATCACATTGTTGATGAGGGCATGACTTCTCACCACCTCCTAGCGCTCATTCGGATGGACCTAACCGGGATATCTGAGCTTCAGATTTTCATAGATCATTGGTTCTCCTTTTATTTTTAGATATCTCATTATGATAGTCCTTCTAGATATCGTAGTGATAGGTTATTTGTTCTTTGATTTTCTCCCGCCTTGACGGGCATGACATTGTATGACATTTTGGTTGTTTGATATACATGTAGGGGATCACACCTCAATCCCCCACCCCCTGGGGTGTTATTTTGCTTAAAAAAAACCTGAACCTAGGCACAAAGGCCCAGCCAGGCTCGACCTAAGGTCCAGGTCAGGTTGGCCGGCCGCACGTGGCCCACTTGTGATCATCCACTTATATTATAATATATCCAACCAATAACACCTTCTAGTATTTATATTAGGATAAACTATATCTTATATCCTATGTGGGACAAGTGCTAAAACCTTTCAACTCTCTTTACATAATTCTCGTTAAATTCGTAGCCAACTTCGTGTATTAATTTCTCACTCACCTAATTCGATTTTGATAAATAAAAATATTATATCTACTCGGAATGTAGATTAACAATTTGCAATTTAATTCATCCAGAATTAAATATTTAGCCCAAAATTTGGTCACATTCAAGTCGACGCTCGCTTCATCAAGACTAAATTTACAATAATGATGGCAAGTGGTCGTGCCATCGTACCATCCCATTTTGAGTAGGGATGGTAATTTCAACCTAGCCCGCGGGTACCCGCTCCGGCCGGCCCCGTTTGGTCGCCCCACCCCGTGACCCGGGACAGGGCGGGTCTTGGTATCACTTCCGCCCCGCGGGTACCCGCCCCGCCTAGTATTTTTATTTTTAAAATATATTTTAATATATAATATATATTATAATATAATTTTTATGTGTTTCTTATATTATTTCTAATATTTATAAATTGATAATAATAAATTTATTAAATAATATTTTATAAATATATATGTTTTCATTTTTTTTCTATAATTTAATTTAATTTAAAACGAGACAGAATGCCCGTCCCGTTCTAGGCGCGGGATGGGTTTGGGTCCAGGTCCTGGCCTATCCACCCCAACTTATTACCATCCCTACATTTGAGTTATTGTACCATCATATCATGTATCATTTGAGTCATCATGCCATCTGATATTTTTATAATTATAGAGAATGAGGTGTAATTACATGAAAAGGGGGGGATTTAAATAAATATTGCCATTTAAAAATCGAATTAACAAAATACCACAAAAAAAAGAAATTCAAAAAAGTGTGAAAACAGCGATACGATCGCTGTTTTCTGGGTTTTCTGCAGAAAATCTGTAGAAAATAGAGGTTGTACTGCTGTTTTCTCGTTTTTGTTTTTTCAATTCTTTAGAAAATAGAGATTGGAACACTATTTTCTAATCAACATTTTTTTAAATTTTAATATAGAAAACAGAATTCATTTCAGAATTTTGTTTTCAATTTTCGGATATTTTTTTGTAAAAATCACTAAAATGCATACACCATTTTTCGGATTATAAAATAGCATATTCATTACAACCCGGTTACATAACAAACCCTAGAAGCCGATTACACAATTTAAAAACATAATTAAATGACATAAATTAAAAACAACTGAAAATCACAAAATTTAAAATCGTACAAGAACTGGAATATTAAACATTAGTCATGGCGTGCAGAACTTCCTTTCTCAAAATTATCTCCAAAATTAGGTTTTGGTGGCAAGTAGCATGGAGGGTGAGCCGAAAATTGCTTGAGCATTGTGTCCCTGGCTCGGTTTCTTGAAAAGTGTTTCGATTTGTCAAATAAAGGTTATCCCTCTAACATATAAGCATCTGGAGTAACGATTTCATCAACCTAGAAAAACAAAAAAAAATATGAGTCGCTAAATTTACGTAGAACAAAGACTGAATATTATACAGTAGAGTAACATAAGAATATTTAAATACCGCATGCCACGAAATCCAGTCTTTTGGCGTTGCGTGCACAAAATTCAGCTTGCGATCCCAGTATACACCCGGTGTGCTCAACATTTTGGCAAACAAGGTGTAACGAGCTTGAAGATGTTTCACTCGTTGACTTACTTCTGCATACTTAAAGTTGCAATCAAATGTTCCTTTTAGAATAGCTCTAGCCATCATTATCGAAACACTGTTGTTTTCTTCACCAACAACCCAGTTCCCCTTGCTCATCTCACTTAGAAGAGAATCGGTGAGGATGATGTCCATCGGCAACGTCCATTTTTTTTTTCATTATACAATGTTTGCAATAACTGAGAATTTGGTTTTCGTAGGGGTGGTAGAGGAGACCAATTGAATTCATCCATTTGAATATGTATATGATATAAATGTAAGAAAATTTATTTGGAGGTGGTAGATGAGAATAGTTTCAGAAGAAATGTATATTTTGTGGTAAGTTTGAGCATGTATTTATAGACCATTTTTAAATTTGATAAAATTATTTTGACAAGACATATCACTGCAAAGCTGATAAGTACATCAGACAAGACTAGACAACTGTATAAAGCTGATAAGGTACAACAGACAAGACTAAACAACTGCATAAAGCTGACATTTGATAAAGAGTTGATGACAAGACATAGCACTGCAAAGTTGATAAGACTATATCTGATAAAACTAATAAAAATAAATTAGTTAATTTCATACAACCCTTAATCATTGTCCAAAAAATATTTAATTAAATTATCTAATGTCCAACCCTTTGTTCTAATGAAATAAGTATCATAATGTCCTCCAGTGCCACAAGTACGTCTATTCCTCTCTCGCCTGCTCCCTTCTACTCGGTTGTGGTGGAGTAACATGCTCCTCATCTGGAGTCGCGGAGTCTGTACGTCTATCATCATGCATAGATGAAAATGACGGATACGAAATAGGTGATGTATCATATGCACGTCGATCGGTGGCATGTCTAGTAGGCTCGGGATATGGTATGGTGTACTGATGTCCCAAATCCAAACCAAGAAAATCAGTGAATGATTGTGTAAATGGTATCGGACCTACATCAGGTGTAAACTGGATAGGTCCTTGCGTATGTACTGGCTCAGGGACATAATAACCACCGTGTCAATCGAAAATCGATGCATGTAACTGAAGCGGACCGCACCGTCATGCACAATACCCGGAATCGGCGTGCGAAGTTGATGGACCCGTATCATCACGAGTAGGAGTTGTGAATCGAAGAGCGAAGTGGATGGACCCGCATCATCATGCGTAGTAGCCGTGAATCGACGTGCGTAGTAGATGGACCCACATCAATCGAACGTCTACACGATGTAGCACGTGAATCGCTTCTACCTCCCTACATGTGTCCGAGATTGTCGGTGGCGTACTTTGTGGATTAGAGACATTAGTTGCGACTCGCGCCTCCGACACAAACGAATGGGATCGCTAAAGTCGATGAACATAGATCACGAATTGCAAGTAATGAATCATGATCATCGCGGACTCTTTGGTACTAAGCCTTAAGCTTTCTATTGATCGACCGAAATGAAATTATAGTTGTATGAAGATTAAATTGAAAAATACAGAATATGCTAATTATTATAAAGAAAAAAATATTTTCCATGTAGTCAATTACAAGCCAGATGTCGGGTGGTGGTACCCCTCCCGCACTTGTAAGTGGCTCGCGAGATCGAGGTGGCGTGTAATATCATCAAACCATGCCATGTACCCTGGACGATCGTGTCACGCCACCCATCGCGATCATAGGAGCTAAAAAAAAATATAATGACATCGCTCACCCACAAAGATGACATACTTGTTATATTTGAGGCCCAATCCGTTGCTCCATGTCCTCTGCGGTCTATATCATGCAATTTTTGTTGTGAATCATTTGGTGTTGCAGGAATAAATTGAGTCATACCAAATTGCCTGGACACCCACTATGGACGATGCATCTCGACTACATCATAATTAATAAGTGGACATGATGATCTCCACGTAGGTGTGATACATGTCATAGGAAGTAGGTAATCTCGGGCCAATTCATATATATGGCCGCCAAATAAACCGAAAAACGAAAAAAATACACCCAATTAAAATTAAGTGAATGATGAAAATAAAATTTAACTTGCGTAAATACTAAATTACCCGATTCTGAATTAATCTATGAAACATATCCCTGAAGATGTGCACCGAATGACTCATTTTGTGTGTGTATGGTTATAATCTCGAGTCCACCTATAAAATATATTGTGTGAATTATTTCTAAAACACGAATTATTATATTCATTTATAAGAATGCACAAGTGGACATAATACCTCGCGCCATATGTGGGAAGTGGCAGATCAACATTTAAATCGATTTGATAATCCTAAGTTGTATCCCCCTCGGCACTATACTTTTAATCCGCGACCATGCCCATATCTATTAAATGTATAAATATTTCAACATATTTGTACACATTTGAAAAAATTAAAATACATGACAATAGTTTACTGAATAAAGACGGTCCACCAATAATCCTGGCGTCTAATTGTGATGCACTGCATAACTCACGATATAGCCTACCTAAAATTGCACTCCCCAACTAAATGATGGAACCACATGAAGATCCTCCAAATGCCTCAAATATATAGTAGGATCGCAACCCGTTGGAACCTCGACATCATCACACCCCCTATCAAGGTCAATGCACATGCGCATGCATATCTCACAACAAAATCTTCGTTTGTGTCATCATTCACCTCATTATTAGTCAAAACCTCCCAATTATCGATATTGACAACTTTGCACCTTCGAACTCGAAGCGGTACCGCCTAAAACCAAGTAATTGGTAACAATAATCTTGTAATTTTTCGCCATTCAGGTCAGGATCCAATCTTGTAACAGGGTATCCATCTATAGGAAGACCCCATATGCATGCCACATCCTGTAATGTAATAGTAGCCTCCCCAAACAGAAAATGGATGGTGTGTGTCTCGGGACGCCATCTCTCCACAAGTGTCGTAATCAAATGGTTGTCAATATCTATAGATCGACAACTATAAACACCGTGAAGACCCATCTCATGTAAATAATACACTACTCGAGGGTGCAATCCTCTTGTCTGAACTAATCTCTAAAACGCGCCTGCACCACTCTTTTTTGATAATGTCACGTCCACTGCTCCTGCTAACATATCCTCTGAACGATGTGTAGACTGCTGAGTCAAAACATCTCTCCTGCGAGGACCGTAAACACGAGTAGTAGGATCCATCCTGGTACAAAAAAATACGTATTAATAATGGCATTACAAGACATGAACAACAATAAAAAAGTAAACATATTAAATAACGTTGACATTAAGAAAAGCATAAAAAAATACATCAGCGGTTCTACACTAAAAATACCATTACGAAAGATTGGTTCTATTACATAACAATACCATTAAGAAAGTTCTAGACTTTTACATGACAATACCATTAAGAAAGTTCTAGAATTTTACATTACAATACCATTAAAAAAGTTCTAGACTTTTACATTACAATACCATTAAGAAAGTTCTAGACTATTACGTAACATACTAAGACACTTGTCTAGCAGCTGCTTGCTTCGCCTAGCCCATTCTTGTGGCATATCCATCTCACCATGAATTCTACTAAGTAACTTCATGACCACGTCTACGAGGCGTCTTTTCGTGCACTATGTGTGATCTCAAAAGATGGAGGATCGAGTAATCTTCATCCGACAATGGTTCAAATTTACCATTATATGTTGCAATGTAAGATGCCATGGTGTAACGTGGATTAACAAAACCAGATCGTTGACTCGATAATGCCGCGACACCGTATCACGGCGCACATGGTATACCATACTCTCTCCATTTTCCACGTTGCACTCCTAGGTACTCAATTTAACAACGTTGACTCAATGTCTCCCTCCAACTAAATGGTGTGTCGTAACTTTATGCAGATTGTTCACCTCTATCGAATGTTTTGACCACCAAATCAATCGATCGCCTCTCTGTGCCTTTTCATATTGCCTCGCTACGTGATCCGCCATAATCGTTCTTACCCCACATTCTCGTAACCCGATGCTTGTCTATCCATAAAATATTTGACCATTCTATGAAATATGATCTCAACTATAGTTGTGATAGGTAGACGACGTGCACCTTTTAGCATTCGATGCACTCGAAAAATTAGTAGTCATTATACCACATCGCATTTCCCCATCGTGTGCAAGTGTCCATTTAGTTGGATCATGTCGTTGAAGCCATGCATAAGCCCCTCGTTATGTGCTTTAATTTGTTCCATCTTTAGTTCAAACTTTCTTACATTGTACTCACTGACTTGCCACACTAAATCTTTCAAGACAACATTTTTGAATTTATTAATGAAGTTGAACGAGAAATGTCCGAAAAGAATAACGATGAGCTCCACGAGGTGGTGAAAAGTTTGGGTTCTCCCCTACAACCGTATCGTGTCATTAGACCACGGTGTTGATCGTGAGATAATACACACTTTCCTCTGCGCGCACTTGCACTATGTGCGTAAAAAGCATGTGAAGAAACCATCTCCAAGAACCATATGTTTCTTCATCCACTATGGCAAAAGCAAGGGGCAATATCATATTGTTAGCATCTAAACCCACGACAATCAACAACTTGTGTTTGTATTTGAAATATAAATGAGTTCCATCAACACCGATGATTTTTCGACAATGTTTGAACCCTCGACACATGGTTTGAATGCCCAAAACATATAAAATAGTGTTCGGATACCGCACACATCCACCTCTCTATGAACCCACTCAACAACAAATCCATGCTTCCATTTCTCGAAAAACACCCATGTACTTTGGTAACATTCTAA